>OX459034.1:1076764-1676764 GCA_949775005.1 Orthosia gothica | reverse complement strand
ACGTTATTACCTCAAAAACACATCTGCCAATACACAACACTACTGTAACGAATTCACCAGTTCCTACGGCCATAAACCAGTTTGCAGTCAGTCTGTTCGTAATTCAAGTCGCACGTGCTCGGCGCCAATGCAATTTGGTCGCACGATTAGTGGTCGCAATTTGTGGACTGCGCGACACGTATGCTTGAAGTGGCATGTATGAAAGTTCTAAGTTTTTTTCTAGTGTCTGAGTTATTTTTTAATTGGCTGATGTTTTGTGTTTTGGAGGCTGATACAACTACTTTAAAGCATAGTATCGATAGATACAATATACTTCATTGTATTCTAAAACAGTAACACAAATCACAGTCTCAAGTATAATAAGTAGGAGAGTGTAGTGGCGGTCTATTGTATTAATTTTACTAACAAAAGTGACTGCTGTCTATATTTAGTTTCTTCTTTGTTTAACTAAGTAGTTGGCTATGTATTTGGGGTACATCACAAATGACGTAACAGTAGCATAATAATTTAATGTTATTTTATGCATCACGTCAGAATACTATGGTAGCTTCTGTGAATATCCACGAGGGTTTCAATCAGAATTACATTGAGGTTTAAATGTTGCACATGGAGTAAATGAAAAAGTTTGTTACTGTAGAGAATCAACTTTGTTATTTACTTTTGTCTCTATCTAAAGTTCGATTCGTCATACTGACACTAGGCACAACAAATTAAAACATTTTCATTTTATCAAAATACTTGACTTTACATCATAAACACACCACAGCAAATTTACGAAACAATTTCAAACAGAGCACGAATTTATCTGCAAAAATTGCTTTTATCGTTCACCCGAACGAACTCCGGAGTCTGTTCGTTGGCGTTCAGTAATAACTTTACAAACAGAGTTACCCGTCACGATCCAGGCCTTATTCACTCACTATACACTGTATTATGAAATTCCCCATTTACAGACATAAAACTCGTCGGGTGCGTCATAAAGTTTTATTTTTACTACACTTCCGTGCGTTTTCATAAATGTTGAGTGCGGGTGTGACTGTGAGGCGACGTTTATGTTTGCGTTGATGAATTTTCTTAATGAAAATCTTTTGTGGGTGCGTTTGTATTACAGTTACGTATGAAGACTAGACTTAACGACGATAAAGATAAAAGGTAGCAAATGTACGAGACTTTAAACATTTTTGCCGAAAGTTCTATATATTATATATTAAGAATATAAAATGTTGTGTGCGTCAATCATTCTGAAGTGACGCTCGACACTTGATAGTTTTAAGTTACTCTTAAACAGTTCATGCCTAACGTGGAAGATGGCACTGTCGCCGTTCTTGGTCATCATATTATGTGGCTTCACAGGACACACGAGTGAGGTTAAGTTTCATATTATTTTCTTCCATACACCACATCAATTAAATTGGAATTCGTTTATGTTTCACTGTATGCCTCAAGTTATCTATGCCTTACTTAAATGACTGACTTCTAAATGATCAACATACAAAAATTAAAACCCATTATAATAAAATTACGTGCAAAGAAAAAAACTCAATAAATGCCAAATCTCGACAAAACTGCTGATGAAAGTATCTTTCTATAAAAAAGGATAAGTTTACAATAATAAAAAAACTTTTTTGCAAGTCGGTGTCTTTCAAAGGTACCATTTTTTTGCGATATGGACACCGACTTCCAAAAGTTAAGTTATTTTTCACTTTGTAGTTTTTCATTTGGAAGTCGGTAGTATTTTTTTGCAAAAAAGTTTTTTTATTATTCCCTTTTTAGTTTTACCTACCTAATAGCAAGTTGTTTATTAAGGTCCCTATAACTCCAGAATAGATTAACCGAATAATATGAAACCTGAAAATAACCGGTGAAATGAGAGATCTGTGTACCCCTTTAGAGCGTACTGGCGTGATGTTATGTTATGAAATGGTATAAACAACAAACAGACATGCGATTGCAGCAATCCCGAGAGTTTTGCCGTTATTTATTGAAGAGTTCTGTTGTGTATCTCCGAAGTTCTTCATCAGACCTTCACCAAATTAAAATGGGACCAATTTCGAAACATGATCTTTCTAACTAAAAAATATTTTTTTAAATCGGTCCACAATTGACAGAGATATCGGTGAACATTCACTTTTTATCTTCTGATAGTTACCGATTTAATCTATCCAATTCCACCGTACGAGCCACTTACCCGGTTCAGACCATGTAAAGTTCTAAAAAAGCCATTTCGTAAAACCCGTATACAAAAAAAATGTACATACATGAATATGCACCCGGTGTGTATTTGTTTTACGGCAGTGAGGCGAGAGGTGCTAAAATGAAGCATACTTAGGTACTTACTTACCTTCCCACATGTAAACTGAATGCAGAAATGTAAAATTAATGACAGATTTCTTGTTCTTTTAGAGCATCGTAAAAGCTTTTAACTTTAAGGTGCTACTTAGGCTTAAATTATGTATGTAGGTTCCATTGAAAAAAAATTAAAGAGACGAATGGAGCTATGGCTGAAATATTGAAAAAGGCACCTACATATTTAAAATAGATGGATTTTTATTCAGATAAAATAAATATAGCCTTATTTAACAATCTTACATGAATTGAATTGACATTTATTTAAACAAGTTTAACTATCTGACACCGGTACGTGGCAATTGCCTCACTTTCCACAATAGATTCCTAAACAGATATAGGACCACTCAAATAATAAATTATTTTGACTGAGATTTCAGAATAGCTGAGAATCGGCGATAGGCTACGAAAACGCGTGAACCAATTAGGGGACGTAAAAATAAACCGAAACATAGTTTTCGAGGGGTGTCAATTATTGAGTAGTAGGTTACTATTTCCGCAGGGACTCGATCGGTAAATTAACGATATTTTAATCGATTCGAGCCGCATCGCTAATTGGGATCGCTCAAAGTTAGCCGATGTTTGCCTGTAGTGATCGCTTTTGTCTTTGGGTATGTAATATAATATTTACATGACTCAATTAATTGGTATCTTCATTTGTGTTGCGTTAATGTTTTGATAGTTTTCGGCTTTGTCACGGCGGGGATTCGGTTAGATTGGTAATATGTACCCATCTAATATTCTTGGTTTTCTTTTTTTGAGTTTTATAATTTACTGAGTTTAATTGGGAAGGAAATATTCATAAAACTTAAAAAAGCTAAATCATTCCACTAATTGTACTTACCATTTTTTATTTTGATTATTTGAATGGTCAAAGACTCTGCCTTGCCTAAAAATATTCAACACGACTGCTGCATTGTCGACGACATCCTTAGACCAAAAACTGACTCAATAAATTGGGGTCTCTTCGTTGTCACGTGAATGGTTTTCATCATATCTTCGTGGTCGCCAGCAGGCTGTGCGTGCTGATCAGGATTGCTCTGACTGGTGCGACTTGGTAACTGGTGTTCCACAAGGCGGTATACTCTCTCCTCTTTTATTCTCTTTATTCATAAACTCCATTACTGTTATCCTCAAATGTTCTTACCATCTGTACGCTGATGACTTGCAACTTTACGCTCAATCAGACATTGCCAACCTTGACAATTGCATTTCATTACTCAATGCTGATCTTCGAGCTATCAGTGATTGGTCTGGCAGATTTGGGGTTTCTGTTAACGTCGGGAAATGTCAGGCCATCCTCATTGGTAGTTCGTACTATTTGAGAAGTGTGAACACTGGCCAACTTATGCCACTGATGTACGAGAACTCCGTCATTTCTCTTTCACCTCATGTAAAAGATTTAGGTCTGTACATTGACGACAGTTTTAGTTGGAATAAACACGTAGCTCAGGTGAGCCAGAAAGTCGCGTTCTCACTGCGGTCTCTCTATAGATTCAAGCATTTCCTCCCATCCAGCACCAAAATCACTTTGGTCCAGTCACTTGTGCTTCCCATTATCGACTATGCTGATGTTTGTTATCCTGATCTATCCCAAGAGCTTCTAAACAAATTGGATCGACTTCTCAACAATTGTATTCGCTTTGTTTTTGGCCTTCGTAAATACGATCATATTTCTTCCTACCGTTCTCAGCTTAAATGGCTGCCTATCCGCCTCAGGAGGTCCCTCAGATCTCTCTGCTTGCTCTTCACTATTATGAACGATCCTTGTGCTCCCGATTATCTAAAAACTTATTTCAAAGTGTTGGGCAGTTCTCACAGTCGTAACCTTCGAGCCTTCAAAAATCTACTCCTCCAAATTCCTTCACACCGCACCGGTTTTATGTCCAATTCATACGCTGTCTCAACAATTAAGCTCTGGAACGCGCTACCCTTTGGTATTAAAAAGGCTGAAAGCAAATTCACTTTTAAGAGAAAAGTTCGTAACCACTATTTGTGTCAGACAAAATAGCTCTCATCTAGAGACGTCTAGTCATAATAATTATTAATAGGTTTCTCGTTTTTTTTTATTGGTATTTATTAGTCTATTTTATTTGTATATGTGTATTATTAATATATATGTAAGTATATACTTTTTCGTATACAAGTTGTTTTTTAAATATTATTTTGTACCCCTTCACAACGTTGTTCTTTTTTAACCCTAAGGTTGACTGGTAGAGAATGCCTTGTGGCATTAAGTCCGCCTATGTACCACTTTTGTACATGAAGTTTAAATAAATAAATAAATAAATAAATAAAGTCATTGAACTCCGTTGTGTCGCGTATATATCTATAATTTAAACACCAATCAACACAACGGGGGCAAGGAATATTCCAGGATACAAAGTGAGACAAAAATAGTTCCTTTAGAAACGGATTGCTTTAAATTGCCTTAATGTGTAATGGATTCCCCGTATATCGCCGTTTTACTTGGCATACGTGTTACGTTTCTGTCCTCCACCTTTTAATCACGGGATTTTCTTTGATTTAATATACGAGTACAGACTGTAAGTTAGTTATCATACTTGTATGGCTTTATCTAAGTAAAATATACGATATTTTCTACAGCAGTGCAGAAAACACCTGTCATGGAAAGCTTATCTGTATTGGGGCAGTTGTGCGATACCGGGTAGAGCTTATCGGCATTTATTGGGCAGAGTTCCAATATTGGATACAACCATTCTTATAACGAACGTTACCCGAGTATACTTTTCTTTTTGTGAATAATATTTTTCAATGCCGATTAAAAGATGGTAGAAGCTTTATGTGCTATACTATATACAATTAGGGCCCAAGCTCTTTTAAGGTTACACTAATCGATCATTCTTCCATACAAACGTTGTGTGGCGATTAATCCACTGTTTGACGATGTACGTTCTAAATAAAAAATGATATCAATTTGTCTTATCATTATCTATCCCTGTATGGTAATAAAAAAGTAAAAAAAAAGAATGTTATGAGCGTCAAAAGTTCCATACTTCAACACTAATTTTAACGCATCTTTGGGCGGCAATAAATACCATAAGAAGAAGGAAAATTGCAAAACGGCCTCCATACAGGGATATATTAGTAATTCAACACTGAAAATAATTTTATTTAGAAAATATACATTTAGTCGTTTTATCATGATATCTAGACTCCCAAGTTTATTTATAAAATTTCGCGCGCTAGTTTTCGTCCTAAATCATCAACCATTTTGCTACAAACTTCCGAAAGTGCTAATTCGTACGCAAACTAGCTTCTTACTGCTCATCACAGCGTTTATCTCTTTCGCACGTGTTGTCCGATGAGATAGCATGCATTTTAACCTCGCACACAAAATAGTTCGTGCCGTCGACTAGGGGAACCTTAATACTTACAAATGTGTCAGTGGCCGATTATGTGGTTATGCCACGTTTTGTATGTCGAGTCTTAGAAAAACACAGTCGAGAAAACACTGAAACATAGATGACATAGTCAAGAGATACTTTGGAGGTAAAGACACGATGTATAACATATTTAGTAAATTTGCAGATACCTTTACTGAAGAAATTGTTAATATAAAACACAATTGTGATATTAAATTATTAGATAGAAGTAAGTATGTTAGGGTAAGTAATGTGACCTTCCGTTTTAAACCTGTGTCCAGCGACACAGTGTGTAAACTTATCGATCAGCTGAGCAGAGATAAGGCGCCGGGCATTGATGGTATTCGAGTTATGGACTTAAAACTAATTAAGAATGAAATTTCACCAGTCTTGTCGCACTTTGTCAATCTGTGTTTATCGAAAGGGGAATATCCAAGTACACTCAAAAAAGCTTTAATCAGGCCCATCTTTAAACAGGGTGCCCACTCGGATTACGCTAACTATAGGCCTATCGCTATCTTATCAGTGATAAATAAAATAGTAGAAAAATAGTAGTTGGTCAGGTTAGCGAATTCTAAGAGCAGAATGATGTTCTGGCAAATGTGCAACATGGATTTAGGCGCGGCCGCAGCACCATGACGGCACTTTCACAGTTTTCTGAAGACATGAACAGGGACACCAGATCTGTCAGTCTGGATCAGGGACACCAGATCTTGGCGCTGTTCATCGATTATAAGAAGGCTTTCGACACTCTGGACCACGAGGTGCTGTTGCAGGCCATGGACGAGTGTGGGATCAGGGGCCCTACTAACAGGTGGTTCCGGAA
Source organism: Orthosia gothica (assembly GCA_949775005.1). Lineage (NCBI taxonomy): Eukaryota > Metazoa > Arthropoda > Insecta > Lepidoptera > Noctuidae > Orthosia > Orthosia gothica. The sequence continues at coordinate 1,670,206 of OX459034.1, read as the reverse complement.
CTACCTAAGTGGCAGAACCTTACAAACCTGCATTTCCGGAGTGGCCGGTAAGGAAGCTGCGGTTGACCTTGGCGTGCCGACTGGATCCGTGTACGGACCAGTTGGCTATGTCATGCATGTCAATAGCGTCAGTAATGTTGTGAAGAAATGTCGTGTTTATATGTATGCGGACGACATGTGTCTCGTATACTCCTCGAGCGATATACAGGAGGTCAGGTCTGTTTTTCAGGATGACTTCGACAATATCACCCGGTGGGCGCACGATAACGGTATCATCCTAAATCTTAGTAAGACGAAGGTGATGCATGTGCACTCGCCGCACAACTTGCTGGCAAAAAAGGTCTGCAGTGATGATATCGGTATCGTGGGCCACACTTACGAGTGCATGCACGTCGGGAATATCAACTGTTTTTGTCAAAAGCTTGAGTACGTCAATAGATTTAGGTATCTGGGTCTGTGGGTGGACCGCAACATAAACTGGAAGACACAGATTGACACAGTGTGTGCAAGTCTTAGATCAGTTTTGGGTAAGTTTTATGTCTTGAAGTCGCCGTTGAGTAGAAAAACGTTGCGTGTAATTTATTTTGCCCTAGCCGAGTCTTTGATTAGCTATGGACTAAATATGTATGGCCGTACATTTAAAACATATTTAAATAGTATTAGATCACTGCAAATACGTTTCTTAAAATATATTGTTAACCCTAAAATAAAGCGAGAGAGTAAGGAGAATTATGAGAAACTATTTGTTATATGTAAGGTGCTTCCTGTACATGAGAAGGTCAAGTACTTGCTGGTTCTCGAGCAGTTCTATAACGATCAATATAAAATGTATGAAACGAACACTTACAATACTCGAAGTGTTAGAGAACGTAAGTTCCTGCGAGCACCAGCAAAAAATTACTACGGCAAGAGAACCAATAAGTATTTGATCCCCACAGTATTTAATAGTCTTGATTGGTTGAGAGGAGAAAATGGTGGAATTGCCAAGGGAAAGTTAAAAAGAAGACTTATAGATGTGTTGCTTGATGGGGTGGCCATTGCCTGTGATGCATCAGCACTGTCACAGCGCTGACGCGCGCACCTGTGTTGTGTTGTTGTGAGTTTGTTATGCCTATAGCTATCCATATGTACCTAGGTGGCGGCGCGGGCTGGCGCCGACCGCGCCTGCGAATGTGCGGCGGTAGCCCGCGTTGCCACTGAATTGAATTGTTTTATACCTATATTTTATATTTAAGTTTAAACCAATTGTTATACGAGCGCTAATCCCGCCGATAAACTGCCTCGCAGTTTGGTGGGCTTGTTATGTTTAAGAACAAATGTTTTTTCAAAATAAACGATTTATTTATTATTATTATTTTTGGTAAACATGGACTGTTTCTTAGCTCTTTGGCTAGTTTAAGCTACATCAACGGGACAAAGCCAAGTCAATGTAGCGTGTGGTGGATTTTGATCATGAAGGAGAAGTGTTGTGAACTGTTTCATTTTCTTCAATTTGCATGAACTTCCTTACTATTCTGCAGGTGTTCAAAATTGCGGCTTTTTGAAGTGTAATGTAAATTGAATCTTTTACGTCTATAAGTTTGAGGCTATGGTGGAGATGATTAGGTATAACACCTGTAGTTGAGACAACTATGGGTACAACGTAAACTTTTTCTTGCCTCCAGATTCTAGTCACCTCTTCCTTTAGTTCCGCATATTTGCTTATTTTCTCTCCTATCGTCTTTTGAAAATTATGCGTGTTGGGGACTGCGATATCTATAAGGTAAGTGATTTTGTTAACCTTGTCTTGGAGAGTAATATCTGGCCTATTGAAGTGAACTGTTCTGTCGGTTAGAATTGCACGATCGTAGTAGAGTTTATGTGTGGTGTTTTCTAGAACATTTTGTGGAACGTATTTATAGTACGGCGTGTTGGTATCTTGTATGAGTTTATGTTTTATTGCTAGATTTTGGTGAATGACGTTTGCTACCTGATTGTGTCTGTGAGTATAGTCAGTCTGTGTGAGCGTTGTACATGCTCCTGTAATGTGTTGTATAGTTTCTGGCTGACTGCGACACCTGCGGCATCTGTCATTCGTTATTGTGGGGTCTCTAATTATGTATTTCCTGTAGTTTTTAGTATTGATGATTTGATCTTGTATTGCTATAATAAACCCTTCGGTTTCCGGGAATAAATTTCCTATTTTGAGCCATTTATTTGAAGCTATCGTATCTATATGAGACTGTTCTAGATCATGGGGGTGTCGTCCGTGTAGCACCTTCTTCTTCCAATCTTCTAGCTTTTGTTTTTGAGGGTCATTGTTGATATTGTAACTAGTATTCCCTTCGCTTAAGTTAAGGGGGGTGTAAGTTAATATCGTTTGTGACTATGGCTTTATGTATGGAACTTGTGTGAGATTTTGTGTCAAAGAATGATTTTAGTCTAGTTATTTGTTTCTGCCAAAGATGATGAATGTCTATTAGGCCTCTCCCTCCATATTGTCGTTTGATAGTTAGTCTTTCTACTGCAGATTTAGGGTGTAAATTATTGTTTTTAGTAAGTATGTTGCGTGTTGTTCTCTCTATTTGTTGGATATCCGTTTTTGACCATTTGATCACTCCGAACGAATACGTAAGTATTGGTATCGCGTAGGTGTTCAATGCTTTTATTAAATGCTTTCCTGAAAGTTGAGTTTTACATACTGCGATCACTCTCCTCTTATATTCAGTGTTCAATGTGTGTTTAATCGCTGTGTGATCTAGCCCCTTGAGTTGCCTGTATCCTAAATATTTATATAAATCTGTTGGTTCCAATGCTGTAATTGTTTCATTATTGTTAATTGCGTAGTCACCGGCTTTAATTTTGCCTCTAATTATGTGTACTGTTTTGCATTTGTCTAGCCCAAACTGCATGTTAATGTTTTTACTGAATTCTGTTGTGATTTCTATGAATTTTTCCATCTCTTTCTCAGTTTTTGCGTATAATTTAATGTCATCCATATAGATAAGATGAGATATAGTGGTAAATTCTGTAGTGTGTTTTAAGCTATATCCTGCATGGCTGCGTTGCAGTAAGTGAGATAAGGGGTTTAGAGCGAGACAAAACCATAGAGGGCTCAGGGAATCGCCCTGATAAATACCCTTTTTTATAGCGATTTGTCGTGTTGTTACAACGTTGTCGCGAAAATTTAATTGAAGTGTAGTTTTCCATCGGGACATAATATTTTGCAAGAAGCTTATAATTTTTGGGTTTATTTTATATATCTGCAATATTTGGATCAGCCAGGAATGTGGAATGCTATCAAAAGCTTTTTTGTAGTCTATGTAGGTGCAGTGTAAATTTCTGTTTTTTGTAGCAGCGTGTTTATGTATTATTGAATCTATAACTAGTTGTTCTTTACACCCCATGTGCCCTCTTCTGCACCCCTTTTGCTCTTCTGCTATTATGTTGTGTCGTTCTATGTGTTTATTGATTTTTGTAGTGATGGCTGACGTTAGGATTTTGTACATTGTGGGTAGGCATGTAATTGGTCTGTATTGGGAAGGCTGTGGTGAGTATTCGGCTTTTGGTAACATGTAGGTTATTCCTGTAGCAATAAATTCGGGTATATTTTGCTTCCCTAAAACAATGTCTGTTAAATTTTTTGCTAAAATTTTATGTAAAGATTCTAATTTTTTAAACCAGTAATTATGTATTTTATCAATACCGGGGGATTTCCAGTTGTGGAGCCTTGCTGTTATACTAGTAATGTCAGACTCAGTAAACTCAACGAATTCCATTTCTTCTAATGTACTCCATCTAGTTTATTCGTCTGTTATCCAATTAGATTTATCGTTATGTTGTACTTGCTCTTCCCATAAACCAGACCAAAATGTTTCAAGTTGATCTACTGATGGTAATTCTACGGTGTTTTCGGGTAATGTGTTACTTTGTTGTTGAGTCTGTAAATTTCTATAAAAGTTCTTTTCGTTCATAGCAAATAAAGAATTATCATTTTTACGTTCCTGTGCTTTCTTGTATCTTCTTAAACCTGTGAACTTTTAGTGCTAGTTTCTGTTTCAGAGTATCTAAAAACTCTTCCGGTTTCCTATTGTCACCTTCATGTCTAGTGTGAATAGGCACATTCCTAAATATTGCTTCTACTCTTTTCACTACCTTATTTGATCTATTGTTGTTAATATATTGGGTTAATCTACCACAGTCTGCTCTAAGTTTCTCTATATCTTTTTCAAGCCTCTGCTGCCAAGCTGGTTTGTTATTATTTCTTGGTCTAGCATTGCCTGTATATTCTGTGATTTTTTAATTAAATTCTTCTGAAATAACGAATGCCGTGCAGTATATCAAAGTATGTACGTCTATTAATTGTGTTTCTTCGCTAATATATTGGTTGACAATATTTTTATTAAATAAATTAACAAGCTGATTTAGTTTTGATGTGTACCTAAGCTTGGGCAGCTTTGGTTGAGCTGCCGGGTCCATTCCAGAATATTGAATAAAAGCTGTTTTAAATTTATCGTGTAGCTCTTGAATACGCGTATCTGTGGGCTGATTTTTATCGATATCGGATAAAACTTCAATGTCATTTTCTAACATTACGGTTATACTATCGGTTTGTGTAGATGTATGCGTGGTTTGTGAGTATGCTTGAGACCGATAGTATGTCTGAGTTTGTGTGTTAGGATCTGAATGAGCAGGCGATTGCATTTGTTCGTGTTGTATATTTTCTGTTGTGTTTAGTGTTAATGCGATATTGATAACGTTTTCATTAGTTTCTGTTTCTTCTTGTAAATGTGTGCGTACTTCTTCTCTTAACTGATCTATTTCTTCTTGTGACAGAAGTTTGTTCCTAACTATAATTCTTCTTTGATCTGAAATCCTTTGTTCTGTCACAGTAATCTCTGGGTATTGGCGTGTAAAAAGTTCATGCAGTTGCTGTCTGTAGGTAATCATATCGGTCTCTAATTTAGTGATATGTAGGTAAGTTCGCATGATATTATTATTATTATTAACATACCGAGTTTCCTCCGTGCCTCGGAAAGCACGTTAAGCCGTTGGTCCCGGCTGTCATTTGAAGATCTTTGACAGTGGTTACGGGTAGTCAGAAGCTTGAGATCTGACACCAGTCTTGCCAAGGGGTAACATGTCACCCAGTTACTGGGTTGTGGAGGTCAGATAGGCAGTCGCTCCATGTAAAACACTGGTACTCAGTTGAATCCGGTTAGACTGGAAGCCGACCCCAATATAGTTGGGTAAAGACTAGACAGATTGATTGATTAGTAGATTAATTTACAGCAGCATAGCAAGCAATTAAAAACATTTATTAAAAAAATCAAAAAACCCGTCTGCTTCAAAAGCGAACTAAAAAGTCGTAAACAAGTAAAAAATCATGCTGTGCAGGCGGAGGATACACCAGATTTTGGTGAGACAGCCTGCGAATAATTAGTTCGCTTTTGAAGCAGTCGGGTTTTTTGATTTTTTGAATAAATGTTTTTTTATTTATATCTTTTAAGTTAGTTTTCGAATTAGATACATTTAAACATATAAGTGTGATATATTTTTGAGATCACCTCTTAAAACCCTTAATTTTGATACCCCACACGATGGGACAGGAAGAAAAAAAAAATTTGGGCCCCCACAATATGGCACCCAAAAGCCGCCATTTTTCTATTGTCCAATTTTAATGTAGCCTATGACTCTCGCAGGGTTAAGACGCATCGATTGACGTATGAATCATCAAAATCGGCCAATGCGTTTGGTCTCTGGAACGCCATATAGGAACAAACATACATACATACTTACATACATACATACATACATACATACATACATACTTACATACATACATACATAGACTGATAAACACATTACCCTCCTTCGGCAGTCGGGTAAAAACACAATTCTGATTGAAACAAAGAATAAATTTGCAAAAAGAAACAAAAGAATGCGTAACGATTGTATGTATCGGTGCATGAATCTGGAAAAAGCAAACAGACTGTCAGAACGTCACATTACAAAAAGGGAAAAAGCGTGACTTAATATAAGGTATAATATGTTAAACATAAACACGCGTCTCGAGCCTTTTATTTGCATGTGAGAAAGTGCAGACAAGCGAATGAAACAACACTCCATCCGCTGCCTCGCAGTCATGAGGACCCTCTACTCGTCCCACGATCCATTAGGCATTGTCCCAATTTTTAAAGACTTTCATCCCACTCCATCTTTAGAAAAAGAAAAATCATACCCGACAAAAACTGAGTCGGACTCTGCCACCGAGGGTTTCCGCACCTTGATAAGAGTAATTTATTTAAACTTTAAAATTAAACTATTTTGTCGTGACAGCAAAATTAAGTTTGTTGAGTTTTGCTGATTATATACTAAACAACTGTACTAGTTGGAGACATCGTTCTATGTGACCTGTTATTTATATGTACTAACATGAACCTCCATCAAATTTATTATTCAGTTAATATTTCTCAAATTGCGAAAGCTGGGGTTGGTGGTTTATTATTTTGAATGTGAGTGGACAAGCATTATTATTTAATAAATAACTTTTCTTTATTTCAAGCTGTAAGCATTAACTATTCCTAAAATAAGCAGTCAAAGTCTCACCATATGCATTCCGTTTTACCACTTTGTTACGGAACTCTAAAAGTAAGGAAAAAAGATGGAAATACATTCATTATTTCGTTGAGGTCAAGGATTTGAAATTATACGAGACTTTTTGTAGATTCCGTAATGAATGAGTCGTGAAAGCTTACCTGGGAGAAAAACTGAATAGAACTCCTTTTATGTAAGTTTTGGTTCGTTAACGTAGGTATTTCATGAGGTTCAGATTCTTTTTGCGTTGTAATTATGTTGTAATTTATTATTTTATTTGTACCTAAGACTAACGAAGTTATTTACTGGAACATTGCTAGGAAGCATTTTCTTAATATATTTCACACATCTAGCTGCTGCATCTAGGTACTACCATGAGGTCCTGGATTCTATATCCGGGTCGGACAAGAGGTTATTGGGTTTTTCATCTGAAATTGCTCAAGAGCAGCAAGGAGTTTGGATTGGTGCGCGATTGATGGAAAAGGGCTCTATTACACAGAACTTAACATAACTGACGACATGCGGGTGTACCTAGATACTATAGGAGTACTTCTGTCTAACCCTTCGGGGAACATGGGTTTCATGTTATATAATACTTTAGAAGAATGGGTTTCTTAAAACAAGTACCTACATAGTGGGTTAATTTGAGTTGCCAGTTTATTGCCGTCGATTTTATTTTAGTGTTGGTTTAAGTTGTAAGACAGGTTTATCCTCACTTACACAAAGATTAGAAGGAAAGAAGGGAAAAAACAGTGTTAGACAAGATTTGAAAAGTAAAAAAAATTTGGAAATAAATTCTTGCGAAATTTTATAAAAATACTTTTAAAACGTAGAGGTCGTCAGTGGACTACTGAGATGTTTTTTTTCTATCAAAGTTTGGAAACATTTGGCACTTCCAACTTAAATTGGCATTTGAAGGCAGTTTCCAAGTCCTGTTTTGTTTCGAAGTCAGGTTTCGAAATAGATTAAAGAGGTGTCAATCAGAATTAATCTGTTGCTGAATACCGAATTAATGACATAAAGTTTGAATAAAATACAATAAATTTAATCAATACTATGAAAAAAGACAACAAAATAAATTGAAAACTCCACTCGATACACGAAACAAATTCACACGTTTCCATGTCTCCCAGTAGTTTTATAAAAACGGAATGTGAATACAAGTATACGAAGTTGGCAGAATATTTACATAAGGAAGATTTACAAGGATGTTCTCCTTCGTTAAAGAACTGTCAGGCCCTCTGATGCTGGTCTTTTGATTGCGTTCGTGTGACATGGGGACAGTGTGGCAAGTCGGAAAAATAATAGCCACGCCACGAGAATACGAGATAATTTGAAAATGGAACGAAGGAAATTGTTTCTTTTTTTGTTTTAATTATATGGTGATGTTATGCCTCTTCTATACATTTTTTATCCGAATGTCTTAGAAAGAGGGTAATATATTGTAGGTATCCAGGTTGATGATTGATCCTGTTCTTAACAGAAAGTATTGATAACAAAGTATCGACAATGTTCTATAATAGTTATGCTAAATATAATCTTAGTTTTGATCTAAGAAGTTTGCTTTGAAATTGATCCCATCTGGTTTCATTTCCTATTTAGATCGTCGTGGCCGTCATCGATGGGGAGGCGTTCACCTCTATGAGCCCCGGTTTTAAGTTATCGTCTATGATTATGTCGTAACCGTAACACTCGAAGCAATGGCGGTCATTCGACATAACGAGCGCCACCGCCTTTAACGAGTGCACGATCAACCACTGTATGCTCTCAAACAGTCGGTTGGTCACTGCCCGACCCCGTGTCCCTTCCAAATAGAGCTTTAAATTATGTATGCCCAGCTTCCCCCCGTGCTCACTATTGTAGTCGCTGCCGTGTTTTTGTACGCTGACGTTCGTTAGGTGCACATACATGTTGTCGAGCTCAGCGACGCTCGTGTCGTATTTCATTGTGCAAAATCTACAAAATCCATTCCGAAACATGTAAGCTTTTAAAGGGTGGAACGACGTAACGAGGACGTAAATCCTTAAATCGAATTTCTTCCCTCCTATAAGAAGCGGATTATCAATATAGCGAGATATGACATAAGTATCTTTACTCGTGAGATGATGCTGTAAGTATTTCTTAGATTCTCGGGACCATTTTTTCAGTTTCGACAGTTTGTTTATAAGTAAAATGCCGGCACCTTGGGATTTCCCGCAAGGCTTCAAAATCCAGGTTGTTTGAGGATATTTTCGGTAGTCTTCGACAAACATACTGTAGTCGGAAGGTAGAACGAACGTCACGGGAATGAAATCTAAATATAAATAGCGACTGATGACTTGCCCGCTCGGGAGTTTCACTTCAGTTTTTTCCGCAAGGGAATTACTGTCTTTTACCAATTCTTTTCTGTATCTCTTTATGTTTTTAACGAGTAAATCTTTACGTACTAGTTCCTAGTGGTTTGGGAAATGGTTGATGAGTTGATTGTCTCCAAGTGTTATGCTGAATATAGTTCTACAATTCACTGTGTTAGACCAGTAGACGTTCTAGTCTTCTTTTGGCATCACTTGCTTCCATCCCCGTCTCTTGAAAGTGTTAATGACTATAGATTTATCGAAATCTGTACAGAAATTCATATGCTTTCCATTGTGCGGTGTAGTTGTTAGTCGGTAGATGTTAGACAGAGCTACAGATTTCTTGCTGTTCGACGGCACTATTTCCGAGGAACGCATTACTGATATTCAAGATTATTTACACATAAAAAATTGGGTTTGTATTATTTTTGTAGTGTAACAATATAATTAAAATAAACCATGACCGTCCCATTTGTGACAGTAATACTCGTTTGCCGTGTTAGTAAACGATGTTGTCATGGCAACCTTAAGATGTAGGGAGAAAGCGAAAGATAAAGAGAAAGGGAAGGATACAATTTCGTAAATTCTTGTTTACCATGGAGATTTTACATTAATGACTAAAAAATGTTGCTAAATGTTTTGTAGCGCATCATTATCAGAACCATTTAGTACTCCGGTATAAAAAGTTCCTTTTAAAGATGCACTAGCTATACGTAGTGGATAAGAGCTACTCATATCAAAAAGCTTTTTCTTCGCCGTTTCAGTTTTCAATAAGGATAACCAGCAATCATGATCAAACAACATGTTTTCAACAATAGTATCAACATGTTTATGCATCATTTTTATTCTGGCGAAAATGATCAAGCAACACTTCTTGACACAGTACACTCCAGCGCTCACGCATCGTAACCACAACGTGGCCACGTCTGACACTACTAAAACTACCTTTAGCCGCAGATTCTTTGTTTTCCTTGGTCCTTACCTCTACAATAAAATACATAAAACGTTAAACGTGCACTGTTCTTGTTCAAGATTGGCTTCTCAAGCCACTGCAAAAGAAAGCCTTTTAAGGTTCTTGCTTAGCCCATTTTAACCCACAGGAACACCTTTCACATATCACACTCACACACTCATACAAATACACACTCAGTCCATATCACACCTACTGCTTCTGTTATACACTTAATTGTACTTTGATTTTTATTTTCTCTTCTTGTTTTTAGTTTTTTGCCTGCCTGAATATTGTTTTTTGTATCATTGGTATCACAAATTGAATTGAATCTATATATCATATATATAGATTCAATAAAAAAAAGCGAAAGGTGACTGACTGACTGACTGACTGATCAATCAACGCACAGCCAAAACTGCTAAGCCTAGAGGCATGAAATTTGACAGAAAGGTTCCTCAAGTGACGTTAGTATGCACTAAGAAAGGATTTTTGGAAATGCCACCCCTAAAGGGGTAAAAAGGGTGTTGAAAGTTTGTATGAAAAATCTAATTCCTTCGACCAACATTCTTGAAACTTAGCACAAATAGTATTCTCTTCTAATTTCTATATTATGGTTATCCTCATAAAGGATAACCATAATATAGTGTTGTTTGCGGATGATACTTCACTTTTGTTTAAACTTAAACGTCAGCAGCTGGTTACTGACGATGTAAATAGCGCGATCTCAAAAGTAGTTCACTGGTTCAATGTTAACAATTTACTTCTTAATGAAAAAAAAACGAAATGCGTTAAGTTTACCCTACCTCACGTTAGGCAGGTGAAAACTGATGTAGATGGGATAAGTGGTAGGGTAGGTAGGTTGATCTGTAGGGCAGGTGATTAGGTTGATAGAGTAGGGTGGGTTGGTTGATCAGTAGGGCAGGTGAGTAGGTAGGTAAGGTAGGTGGATGGGTAGGTAGGTAGGTAGGTGCTAGGATAGGTAGCTAGTTGATGGGAGCGAAGCCGCGGGGGTCAGCAATAATATATAAAAGACGAAAATGGCTGACTTACTTACTGATCGATCAACGCACAGTCAAAACCACTAAGCCTAGAAGCATGAAATTTAGCAACAACGTTCCTCATATAACGTAAATGAGCACTAAGACAGTTTTTGGAAATTCTACCTGTTTGGGGGTGAAAAGGGGTTTGATAGATTGGATGAAAAACATAATTCCAAAATTCTTGAAACTTGGCAATAATAGTTATATAAGTAAATGATAAAGGTTGCTATTATTCGTTTTTCGAAGCTTCCCCCAAATTATGTTTTAGGCGGTGTGAAGTTTGTATCGAAAAATCTGATTTTTTGGGTCAGTAAACTTGAAACTTAGCACAAATACTAACCTAAATAAATATTGAAGGGTTTTTATTTTTGAAACTACCCCCAAAAGATGATTAAGGCGAAGAAACCTATTTATTTATTTATTTAGACTTCATGCACAAAAAGGTACAAAGGCGGCTATTTCTTGGGTTAATAAACTTGAAACTTGACTTAAATACCAACCTCAATCAACAATAAACTTTTTCAATATTAGTCTTTTGAAACAACTCCCAAAAGACGATTTGGATGTGTGTTAAAGTGTTTTTTGAAGATTCTTATTTCTTAGGCTAACAAAATTTGAAAGTTGACTTAAATACCAACCTAATAAACAGTAAAGGTGTCATTAATAGTTTTATGAAACAACCCCAAACGACGATAGAGAGGGTGTTGAAGTTAGGTCGGCAGTAATTGATTTCTTGGGTTAATAAATATGAAACTTGACATAAATACCAATTTCGATACACAATATGTTATCAATAAAAATGTTATCAATAAAAAAAAATTGAAACTACCCCCAAAAGATTATTTAGGTGGATCCACTGAACCGATTTAGACGAAATTTGGCATGGACATAGTTTGAGATCCTGGGAAAGACATAGAATAGTTCGTATTCCCTTTGTATGATAAAACACTTTTTACGCGTGCAAAGCCGCGGGCGAAAGCTAGTAATTTATATTTCAGTCAATCTATAAGTTTTTTCTTTTTCCTTAGGCTCTATTTTCAGCCACAGTCAAAATACCCTCACTTCAATAAATAACACTCGCTAAGCTAATTAACATTGCACTGGTAATCCGCGTCACACATTAATGGCGCTCAAAATGGCGGCAACTGGTGAAACGTGGTACATGTAAATTACACTTGTGCTTAGTGCCCATAAATTCATTTATTATTCAAACGTTACGCCTAAGTGGGCGTAACGTTTTTCTGGCTTGCCTGCTAATTCTGATTGACTGCGTTGAATTCGTCATCATTAATTTGGAAAATTTGAATCAGTGGATCATCATCATCATCATCAGCCTTTTTTAATGTTGCCACTGCTGGGACACAGGCCTCCTCTCTGTGAGAGGAAATGGGCTGTAATTTACCACACGGGCTCAGTTTGGGTTGGTGCAATCAGAGGATACGATTGAGAATTCCATTGAAGAAAAACATTCAAAATAAGAACCTGTTACTACGTTTCAGCAATGTGAAACTCTGTTCTAAATTGATCTTGGTTTAAAAAAAATATTTTAGAATATTGTTATAGTGATCGTTTATAAAAAGTCAAAAGTTTTGAACTATACTAAAAGATAAAGTCCTATGCGTGGGTACCTAACTTTTCACTGACCACTTCCAACACCAATCTTCATTAAGTAAAGAAAACCGTTCTATAGTGACATTTTACCCAGTGGCCTAGCTAATGAAAATGCTAGATTATTAATTTTGGAACAAAGTATAGATAAGCATTAGTCTTTGCAGCTTCGGCAAAATTGACGCCCGAATCGAAGACGGAGTCGTTTTAGACCCGAGACAAAATGGATTTTCATCAAAATTTACTATATCTGAAAACAACCCTTTAACAGCAACGACCCTATTTGTACCTAATTAATATAACGAAATGGATCGTAATCATAATAATGTAATCATCATCATCGCAAATTGTCAAACAGTCAGCAACAAGCACCAGCAGCGCATATAAACGCTACTTGAGCTTAGCGGCCATAAATTCATTAATTATTAAACATTACGGCCATTTACGGCCACTTATCTCCCTTCCAACTAATTTACGTCGATAGGCCGTGCGTTTGGCCGTTATTTGCAACTCAATGTACGTCTTCGTTTGAATAATTCAATCAACTGGAGAGGTGGAATGAGCTCGGGATATTGATGATAGTGTTTTTTTCTTACTTTCGTATTTATATGGTTGTAGGCAGATAAGCGTAGCTGAGCATTATATGTGAAGCTCAGAGTGAGTCCCCGAAATTTAGTTGCATTCTCTTGTGTGTACGCAACGTAAAATAAGCCAATTATCCGAAAGAAAATTTCTCGACTCATTTTGAGCGACGCAAAATTTTGAACAGCTTTAACATGCTTTTAGTTTGTTTGGCAAGTTGGGATGATTATCTTCATCGTAGAATTGTATTGCCATCATATACACCTACTATTAAATACGTAGATATGTTCGAACGTTATCATAAATTATTTTCACAGAACCGTGAGAGCGTTGACATGGCAGAGATACAGCGCAGTGATAGGGAATACAATTTACACTGACGGTGTTTCACTAGAACGAGCCTGATACTTATTGAAAGCGGTGCGATGTTGTATATATGTTACAGTGTGAACGGCTATCGGTATAAAATTCACACATGGATTCCCAGAGATTTTCAAATTCTAAAAATATATTTAAATTAACAAAAAGTTAACCTAAATTTCACTGGTTTGACACGTCAAACAGTTAGACGATACATTCTCTCTATTATTTTTCAGTTCTAAAATTGTAAATAGATATCAGTTCTATGGTCTTGTACTAAAGGGTTATTATTCGCTCCTTTACATGGTCTGTACAACAAGCGATCAAAGTAATATAACGGGTGGAATTTTGTAATGCCACCTGAAGGGAAAGTACTCTTAATACTGTAGATAGATAATTTTAGTCAATGAAAACATTCCTTTATTTTTGAAAAGAAAGAAAACTGCATTCAAAGATTTTCGAAAATTCGCTTGCCAAACTCGGGAATCGAACCGACTAAAATCTTTAAAATTACATCCTGTACTTTTATTGCATCAATCGTTAGGGTCAATTATAAGGATGAAATCTCTCTAACAAACTTGATTAATTGAATGAAAGGAAAACCACCAAATCTTAAATAATTATAATTATTTACAAATAATGGTAAACTAACTAATTAGTTGCTCGAAATGGGCTCCATTTTCTTGGATACACAAATTTGTTCTTCCAACGTATTCTAATCTTATCTAAATAGTAATTTGTCATTTAAATGGATAAATGACGTTAATGATAATTATTAATTACTCACATAAGGATATAGATGGCTCTTTGAGTAAAAGTGCTTTAACTTGACCTATTGAATAACCAATAAAAAAGTCCAGATTTCATGGTTTTCCTTTCATTTAATTTATCAAGTTTGTTAGAGAGATTTCATCCTTATAATTGACCTTAACGATCTATACAATAAAAGAAGAAGTGGAGGAAGAGGTACAAGACTTTGAAAACATATTAAAAGACATTCAAAAAAAGGTAAGTGCCATATTCGGACTTAAGAAAATTTAGATACAATACAACAAAGCATTAGCATATTATCAGATTTGAACACGAAGAATCTAAAGGAAACTTGAAAAAAACTGTGACCAATATTAATAACAGATGTGTCTATTTAGAGAAATGCAACATTGCACTTGGTCAAAAACTACAAGACGCTGAACAATCATCTCTTAAACAAAACCTCGAAATTCTAGGCTTTTAATACATGCCCGGCGAAAACTTGAGAGAGATCGTGACCAAAATTGGAGATGAGATGGGCGTAAAAAGCGATGAAATAGAATAGGTAAAACGGAACAGACGTTCTAAACAAGAAAATAAACCATCTTCAATAACGGTTGGCTTCAAGACAACACGCATTGAATCAAGGGAGGACTGGTTAGCCAATCGTCGCAAACTAATCGAGTTAAATAGGAGCATCTTTACCGGCGGATCAACTACAAACAAAATATTTATCAATGAAGACCTAACCAAGGCTACGAAGACACTGCTGTGAAACGCAAAAAGTCAACTCAAAGGTGTATACAAGTATAAATGGGAGACAAATGGAAAAATCTTGGAGAAGAGAAAGGATGACGACAATACAATATGGATAAGAAGGGAAAATGAACTGAGTCAGTTATCAAACATACATACATAAACTCACGCCTTTTTCCCATGGGGGTAGGCAGAAACTACAGAACGCTACTTGCTACGACCCTTACATACTTCTTTTGCTTCACACACATTCATACATCTAGTCATACACACACGCCGGTTATGGGTACTGCGCACTTGGCCTTTCTGAAGAACATCACCTATAAGGTCTATATATGTCTTTCCAGGGCGTCCCCTCCCGCGCGTACGTTCGGGCGGGCGTTCTCAGTTATCAAAATAAAATCGTTTTCGGCTTTAAGTATGGTTAAAAATTAAAACTGTTCTTAACCGTGATTATTCGTAATCCACAAAATTCGCTGTCTTCAATAATTTTGATGTCATACTCGTAGCTGATAATACAGTAAATTATACCTGTGCTAACGACCTGAGTAATTGGATAAGTTCAATTGTATACAATCAAGGACTATGTATTCTGCATGTAAAAATTCAATTTTTTTTTAAAACACTTCAGTGAACTACTTTTTACTATAAATTCCAGTATAGGGAAACTAGATGTAATAGTACCTGAACCTTATCTTAACCACGCCTTAGTGTTATTATTTCCAATAAAGGGTTATGATTTAATTACTTATACGCGAGCGGACCGATGCGGTGGAGGAATATTGGAGTACACGCGCGAGGAGCTGAGCGGGCGTGTGTGTGAGTTGACAAAGTCCACAGGAATGCGTTCGGCGGAGTGCGTCTCCATTACACTCCAGTTCAATAATGAGAAAATATATTTAATAGCAATATACCGACCACCGCGAATAAATAAACATGATGATGATGATGATTGAAAAAATAATTATTGATTCTAAAGTAGTTTTCTGCGAGGATATAAACATAAACCTGTTAAAATGTCAAGACAAAGGACATGGCCAGAATTTGTATAGAGCTGTGCCCTAACAAAAAATATTCATGTACATTGACTTATAGTACGTCGTATTAAAGCTTAGAGTTAGGGCTTTACAATAGTTTAAGTTTTATGATCATAAAAGAAGCGAGAGACACTCTAAAAAGGAAACCAAAAAAATGCCTAATCATTTGGAATAGCAATGATGTCGTTAGGTGGCACGTGTGATAGTTGACAGTGACAGTTGACAATGACAGTAACAGATGAGTAGTTGAGCACCTTTCAGAATTTATGAAAATAGAAAATGTATGAAACATTCTCACTGCCGGTGTTCCAAGCATTTTCATAGAATTACGCTTCGACAGTCGGCTAGTGAAGAAACAGTCAAAAATCAAAATACCAATAACGTAATCACATTGATGTAAGTAGGAAATAGTCTGTCCTTTGAAATATCGTCTTAGGGCAGGCCGCGATAGCGAGCAAGAGCTCGTCTTTTACTTATATTATTGGGATATTATGACTATTATAAATCATACATCCTCATAGCGACTTAGTAAAAAATGTACAATTGGATATGCAACAAAACACTAAATAAAATAGAACTGTAACTAACAACTGTAGCAGTAACTGTCTTTATCTGTATTTTGTAACTGCGGTGTTAAAGATGTTACAATATGCCTTCGCATTCGAGTAGTGGCCACACTACAATTCAGGCACCTTGATATCATGAAATCGTGACTCATGAGCGTCCGAATCCAAATGGTAAACAAACAAGTCCAGTAATCACTAATATTCACGAAGAAGCGTAAACGAAAGGCCGAGAAACGATAGCGTGGGGTTAAGCTAAAATATCCAACAGAATAACAAACAAGAACACGTGATATGATCAACGCAAGACTGCACCACAGATTAGTCATAATGACTAGGACGTTCGGATACACACTACACACTGGAATATATTGTCGATGCATTGAGAATTATGGTGACGCGCGGTAGCTTTAAAAATCGTATCGGCGATATTCGTAAAACCTTACCTTTTATCTTAGCAATACGATTTATGCAGTTGTACCTAGTTGTTTTATTTTTTAATCTGACCTTCAGGCGTACTTCAGAAACAGTGTTTGTCTTATTCGTGTATCCAAACGCAAATGCATTGCACAGAAACCGCACAAAAACAATTAACATACATATTTTTTTGGAATTTTCTGTCGCCTGTTCTAGAGTAATGTAATTGGTGCCATTAATTTTAATTTATTTTACAAGTAATTTTCACATATCAATAACTGCTGTACATTACGTATTCTGAATTGATTCGTAGGGCAAAATCTGGCCATGTCATTTGTAATATCTTACGAAAATATATTATCTGAACATGGATTCACAAGTCACAGATGGTTTTAATGCTCACCACCGCAGCTCCGCCTTAGCCGCGGCGGCAACCGCTATTAAACCACCTGCTTCTCAGCTCACAGGCCACCTCGCCCCTCCGCGCCTACGCAGGCTTAAATTACACTCTAGGGGTAGGGCAGACAAGACTACGTGGAGTCGGTTTTGCAGCGATTCCTTTCTGTCACTAACTTTAGTAACACAACATATTGACTTTTTAAGACAGTATTTCAATTTTAATTTGAGGTTAAAAATGCTAGTTTATAGAAATGCCTAATCAAATTATTCCAAATGAATTTTTGCCATCTTCGTATCATGCCAAGTGAAATTATGTCACATAAAATTCTGTAATCTTAAAAGTAAGCCATTGTAAATTCGGATATAGAAACATTCGGCCAAACAATTATTATAAAAAAAATATGCCTTAAGAATATTCGTTTAAAGAAGATTATGCCAAGTGAGTTATGCCAAATAAATTTCGGAGTATCAAGATTCTGCCAGATAGAGGGAACTCTTATGTAACATCACATATTGTCCTGTGTCATGCCACTGTCATACCATTTGTAGGAAGTTCGGAGGCGGTTGAAGTGGCTGGAACTGAACATTTCCTATCAACATGACACATAAATATGTTGTACACGTATCTGTTTAGTTTATTTAGTAGGTAAGAATTTTAAATAATAAATACATTTTAAAACATTGAATTTTGTTGTGCACTTGGATTGGAGGACAGTGCGTCCTCATAAGAAAATTTCCTTAAACAAGTAAAATTTCAAAATTTAAAAACCCCCGACACATTTATCTTGCGAAAACAACGCGATTCAAACAGAAAAACGCCCGTTTGAACGGCTGAACCGATTTTATTAAAACATAGCTAAGAACACTCTCTATAAAATTACCTTTCAAACAAAAAAAACTAAATCAAAATCGGTTCATCCGTTAAGGCGCTATGATGCCACAGACAGACATACAGATACACAGATACACAGACACACAGATACACAGCAACATACGTGAAACTTATAACACCCCTCTTTTTCCGGCGGGGGTTAACAACTGAGGTTTGTTGCTAGAGAACCCAATTATGAGTTAAGGTCGCCTTTGTACATAAGATGCCCATTGTATTTGTTTCTTTATTTATGTTTTGTGTGCAATAAAGAATAAAAAGAAAACATATTTTCATTTGTTTTGTTCTTTTAATTCTCTGTAATATTTATTGGTACTTAAAGGGTAGTCGCGTCGAGTCTATCTGCGAGAATATTTATGTAAGCACAGACATGGTACATATAAATAAGTTATAGACATTACATACTCATATACACAGTCTACTTAATGAATTATGAAATGCCTACCTCCTTGGAGCCGCAACCCCCAAGAGCCTACGTAAACATAACCCTGCGTAATCTTATAAATACTGATACAATAATGCTTAAAAGCGTCATAATACTGCTTGGGTAATTCCCAGCTATAATTTACCCTAAAGGTGCGAGTAGGTACGTGCCGTGACAGTTCATGCTTTTCGAGCGGGACGCGCGACATCAACCGTCCGGGAGCGAGACCGTCTAGCGGTCTTCTGTCGCGCGTCCCTGTCTCTTGTCTCGCTCGCAAACTCGATATCCATACAAAACCTAAAGGTAAGTTTAGACTAAGACCTTATAAACGGTACCCTCAGTGTATGATCCGACTGTCTCTGTATGAACGCGAGTGTCTCAATTGGCAAAATGTATTGTGACACGATAATTAGTGTCGCATCAACGGCTGCGTCCAAGTGTCTAGTGTGGTTGAAAAGTTTTCGAACAGGACCGACATTTTCAATACACCGCAACGCGTTTGAAAAATGAGAGCACGACGGAGCACGGAGACTACAAAGAACCTTATCATTTTTGTAGAAAGGCAACAACTGGAATTAAAATTAATGTCTGACATTATGTCGCAATTTCTGTCATAGTCTAAACTTAGCATTAGAACAAGTAGAGCTGCGCGTCTCCTGCCTTGGTCGCTTGTCTCGATCTTGCGTCGCTGTCGCAGCGTGAACTCGCAACTTAAGCAGGTACACTATCAAAACATTAATTAGATGCCGTAAAATAAAAGTAGGTACCAGATTAAATAACACTGTTGTTTTCAATTTGGTCCCATAATCAGGTAAATTGGTGATTGTTTTTAACTGTAGTGCCTGAGACGGTTTTATTATAGCATCAACAGCGTCAAATAAGTAATTTATAAAAAATGAAAGTATCCTCTTTGTTTTATTTTTTAACCGACTTACCAAAAAGGAGGAGGTTCTATGTTCGACTTCTTGTGTTTTTTTTTTTTTTTTTTTTATGTATGTTCACCGATATCTCCGCCAATTGTGGACCGATTTTGAAAATTCTTTTTTTGTTTGAAAGAACATGTTCCGAAATTGGTCCCATTTTAATTTGTTAAAGATCTGATGAAGAACTTCGGAGATATACAACAGAACTCTTCAATAGAATACGGCAAATCATTCGGGATTGCTTCAATCGCATGTCTGTTTATTGTTTATACCATTTCAGAACATAACATCACGCCAGTATACTGAAAGGGGTACGCAGAACTCTAATCTCACCGGTTATGTTCAAGTTTCATGTTTTTCGGTTAATCTGTTCTGGCGTAATAGGTACTTACTAAAGAACTTGCCTATTAGGTAGGTAAAACTAAAAAGTGGAAAATAAAAAACTTTTTTGCAAAAAAATACTACCGACTTCCAAATGAAAAACTACAAAGTGAAAAATAACTTTATTTTTGGAAGTCGGTGTCCATATCGCAAATAATTGGTATCTACGAAAGACACCGACTTCCATAAATAAAGTTATTTTTCACTTTGTAGTTTTTCATTTGGAAGTCGGTAGTATTTTTTTGCAAAAATGTTTTTTATTGGTAAGTCGGTTCAAAAGTGCACTTACCTACCCCGTAGCTATTCTGTTAAAAAACGGGTCACAAGTATAATACTCTCCCGTTTAGAGCCACCTTAAATATTCATGATAAATCCTTTAACCAGGCAACCAAAATAAACAGCAGTATTTTTGAATATTTAATAAAAATCTTTTTTGCAAAATATACTACCGACTTCCAAATGTAAAACTACAAAGTGAAAAATAACTTAACTTTTGGAAGTCGGTGTCTTTCGTAGGTACCATTTTTTTGCGATATGGACACCGACTTCCAAAAGTTAAGTTATTTTTCACTTTGTAGTTTTTCATTTGGAAGTCGGTAGTATTTTTTTGCAAAAAAGTTTTTTATTATATCTTTACTTTAATATTTAGTGTTTCTTTATTTCAAATACAGGCTTCTTCTGGATAAGCTCACTCCCATCGTCGAATCTGTCTCTGTCACCTCTGACCTAGACTAGAGTCAAGAGCAAACCCATCACAGTTAAAAAAATAAAATAAAAAATATTTAAAAAGGCCATTTTTCTGTAAAAAGTGATTCTTAAGTTAAAAAGAGTTAATATTTAGAACAATTGTTATCTCTTTTAATTTTAAGGCTTATTATTATAAAGAAACTAGCTGACCCGGCAAACTTTGTTTTGCCACAAAAAGACCAAATATTTATCTACCCTACCCTACACTACCCTACTCTACCCTAACCTACCCGACCCTACACTACCCTACACTACCCTACCCTACACTACCATACCCTACCCTACCCTACCCTACCCTACCTACCCTACCTATATACCTCACGGAGCCCGAGACCTTTCCAACGAATGCAAAACCATTGAAATCGGTTCATGCGTTCTGGAGTTATATCGTCAGGAAGAAAACCGACTTATTTTTAAATATAAGATTAACTGATCAGAGAACAATTAGTAGCTGTCAAACAATGTATCACGCACCGGCGCCATCTTTGTAGTACATGCTATGTATCAGAGATGGCGCTGTATGTGAAAAATTATTTTCCCGCTTGAAAAGGCTTTTTTTTTATTTATTTTCCTGAATTTTCTTTGCTATAAACCTTACGGAGCCCAAGACCTTTCCAACGAATGCAAAACCTTGGAAATCGGTTCGTGCGTTCTGGAGTTATAGCGTCAGGGAGAAACCCGACTTATTATTATATAGTAGATGACTAATTTGCTATTTCTTTCTTAAAGAAGAGCAACCCAAATATAATCCATCGAAATAATATTAAGAAAGATGCGGCACAGGGAGTCGCGCCAACCTTCATTGAAAAGGGAGGATCCATAGACCAGACTTGTTATATCTGGTCCGAGCAATAGGCCAACAGTTGATGTTGGACTGTTGTATACGATCAAATCGCGCCGAAAACTTTGCTTGCGCGATGCAAGATTATTTAAAGATAGTTCGTAGGTGGGCCCACGCGAAGGTATGTCACAATTTTAGCGCAACGACGGGTGGAGGGTTAATTAAATATTCGTAATGGAGAGTCTGTTTGATGATGCTTCAGAACTCTTGCCGCCACTTTCGTGATGGATGTCAGTAAAAAACAAGCTATAACTGTCAATTTGAGTGAGTGTAGTGGAGGAAATTACTTTTTATATAGGGATAAAATTATTCCTCGGTATTAGAAAAAAAAACAAGTAGAACCGTTGTGGTATTTATTCCACATCTACTTACGATTTTATAACACTATACAAACCATCTTCACATCTTTTGATATTGTATCAATTTGTGTAACTCATTTTTATATATTCTTTGTATTATTAACATCTGGAAAGCAAAGGACGTGGCTAAATAAACTATGGACGGCTGCCCTAGCAATGTATATCATTTTAACTAGTAATATGTAATGCTGAATAGATGATCATTAGTATTTCATGTGAAAAAAGTTACAGGATCTTTTTATTTTGTCACAATTCTGAAAATAAAATCGTATAAACGCCTACATTAATAGGTATAAAAACTTGTAAAAGAATAAGATTTTGCTATGAAATTTTAGTAAGGCGTTTAGAGGAGCTCGTGCCTAAGTAATAACAGCCGCACAGGTCTATCTTCAAGGTTAAGCAACGCTTGCCGAGGTCATTCCGTGGATCCATCGTGTACTATCTTTACATAGCGAGTTTCCTTCGTGCCTTGGAGAACTAGATAAGCCGTTGGTCCTGGCTGCCATTTGAAGATCTGTCATTTGACGCTACACCACAGTCTATGTATCTCCTGATGAATCAATACGTAATTGAAACTTAAGACCATATCGGTTGGCTATGTATTAATACATAATACCCGGCGAAAGGAACTTCGTTCAAAGCGAGTTCCCACGACACCCCAAATATGTGTTTTTAATTTGGTTCTAATCGAATCAAGTCTAATAAGGAAGAATCGATTGTTACTTTATAGTGTCAGCACTATTTAGGTGCCGTTTCTTTCCCGATTTATAGAAATCATCAATAATTTATAGAAATCAGATAAATGCAATTAAAGAAAACAATGTGTTGAGATTTATTGCGATTGGAACAAAAATAAATAATAATGAATACTGTTTGTGTCGACTTACGAAAATGTCTTTAAAAGTAGGTTTATTGACCACATTTTTTCGAAGAACAGAATCTTATATTCTTTTTGTCAAACAAAAAATCATCAATAATTTCTAGAAATCAAATGAATGCAATTAAAGAAATCAACGTTTTGAGATTTATTGCGATAGGTACAAAAATAAATATTATTGAATACTGTTCGTTTTAATTTACGCAAATGTCTTTAAAAGTAGGTTTATTGACCACAATTTTTGGTAGAACGGAATCTTATGTTCGTATTAGATTAATTCACGAAAGTTCTAGCAGAATAATAAAACTGTAGTAATTCATTAATGAATATTTGAATGTTACGAGCTAATTAGAAATTTATATTCATGCTAAGTGCAGTTGTTTAGCCATGTCCTTTAGTTATCTCCTGACTGTTTTTAATATCTAAAACTTAAAAGATATTCGTAATTTATAATATTTTCTACTGTGACATTTTCATTTGACATGACATCTGTCTGTCTCTTTTATTTTCTTAAAGCCATAGACATACCATAGGTACCATGGACTACCTAGACCTTTCCTTAAGCTAGTTGTACATTATTGTAAGGTCAGTGCAGAATGACCCGCCTTTGTAAAGCCGTTTTTATTCGTTCTGGTCTTATTCAGATTTGAATTTGAAATTTAGAAGAGATGGCAGAACGAGTGAAAAACGGGCGTCAGTTTTTTTTTTAGTCTAGAGGCTGGTCTGAACACCAAGAGTCTGTTATACGTATACGAAGTGTATTTTCTATTATTAAACTCTTAAAAACTGTGAGTTACCAACTCATGTATAACTATATTATCTGAAGTGCTCCAATAATATATATTGTGTGTGATATACTGAGTATCATTTGTCTGAATCCTGCCTATCGTATACCTTCGTATCTATGGCGTGAAACGCCACAATCCGATTCCCCGACACAACTTGCTGCCTATTTACTGCACGTGGAGTCCGAGCTGTGACAGACAGGTCTACGGAGACGCGCGCGGCCACAGCGCGCCCGTTTCAGCCCACGCAGATTCCTGCGCCTACTCATCATCCTGTCCGACCTGCTGCTTGTGTGTGCACGCTGGTAGCGCACCATCAGCCGTCCCATCACACCATGCTACGTCATCCTGCCCGACCTGCTCCTGGATAGCTGCCGACGTCGCGCGAAGCCGGCCCCTTAGTTTCTATACATTATCTTTTTTTATTAATTTTAGTTTATATTTATTTATTTTTATTAACTTGACTTACGTTTAGCTCTCCGGAGCTAAACGTAACGTTACACCGTGCAAGGTCCAAGAATATAATACACCAAATAAAGAATATATACCTACCAAAATATATTCTTAATAAACTTCGGTCTTTTTTGAAGTCGGTTAAAAATGTGAATAACCCTTCAAGTTTACACAGTACCTACTTGTACATACAAAAGAACGCGTCAGAAGTGGGAACTTGTAAAGTATTGTGTGAATGATAAATGAAGTCTCTCGCACGTTATTATGTGGCTGCATGTAAATCATCTGAGATATGTTACACGTCAACTGATGTGATGTTCCTTTGTGTAACGTTTTGTAGGAACTTTCATTATGTCAATGTTTCTTCCCTAAACTAAACAGGATTTTATTTTTTACTTAGCTTTTAGATTGTGTGAAAGTAAAAATTATCCCAAAGACACATACTTCCAGTATAAAAAATGTGTTTTTTGTGTAAATCCCCTTATATGACAATTTCAATGTTTGACGACATGGTTGGCGTAGAATTAGAATTAAAATTTTATTTATTTGTAAGAATGTAGTTTTACATAGTATGGTGTTAATATTTTTGTTAGTTCTATACATTCTATCACGAAATATATGGTGTACAAATATTTAATTGTCATTCATAACTTAGTACATAATTAATTTTAATATTTGCGATTTACAGTAGGTCCAATATTAATTAGTATTATTAAAATCAGATTATTGTTACTTTAAAATGTCAAAATTAAGTTCGTGTCATCTAGGATTTTTACAAAATTCCATATATTTGCCAATGTCATAAAATCAATTATCTAATAGCCAACTTGTCAGCTTTTTCTTGAACATGGGGATGGGAAGTTCCTTAAATGCGTTAGGTAACTTGCGACTCCAGAACTTTTGTATTAGATTCATATTTGGTTTACGCAAATATGACCATGTTTCTGAATTTAGAATTAAGCTCAAGTGGCTGCCAATCCGCCTTCGCCGGAATGCCCATGTTTTATCTTTACTCTACAGTATTCTGTTTGTTCCTACAACCCCCTATTATCTCAAAGAACGCTTTAAGTTCCTTCATGACACACATTCTAGACACTTGAGATCATCGGAGAATTTAAAACTTTTGATGCCTGCTCATTCCACTAAGTTTTACGACAAATCGTTTACGGTCCAGGCTGTGCGATTGTGGAATGAGTTGCCGTTGTCTGTTAGACAAGCCCAGTCACTGGCTTCTTTTAAGAACCTAGTTAAAAACCACTTCCTTTCTCTCTAACGCTTTTATATTTGGATCTAATTTCTTTCATCACTATTATTATTTTATTTTCTTTTTTTGTCCCTCCTTTCTTAGAATTTGTTAACATGTAATATTATTTATGTATGTAAGTATATATCTAAGTATATGTATATTTAAGTTTATGGATAGTATTTATTATAACAATATATTTTTGAATATATATATGTTTTAATGTAATAGCAGTACACCACAGACTACCCCGTTTTTCATTGTAAGTTCTTTCAGTCCATCCAAAGGTTGTCTGGTAGATATCGCTGTCAGCGATAAGACCGCCTTTGTACCCGTATAATTAAGT
This sequence comes from Orthosia gothica, assembly GCA_949775005.1. Classification (NCBI taxonomy): domain Eukaryota; kingdom Metazoa; phylum Arthropoda; class Insecta; order Lepidoptera; family Noctuidae; genus Orthosia; species Orthosia gothica. The sequence goes on along the minus strand of OX459034.1, from coordinate 1,644,565 downwards.
TTTTCTTATAAAATAGATGTGTAACTTTTATGGTGTACAATAAAGTATATTCTATTCTATTCTATTCTATACACCTGAATAACATTAATATAAACATTCTTCCTAAATATTTGCAATCTACATTGAGGTACATTTAATTCGTATAATTGTACTTATTTCTAGCAATAGCCTGCTTGCGACTGACTTCTGATTGCATGCGAAAAAGGTGCGGATATTGTTTTACAAGCATACATAGTTCTTTGATATACATGCAGGGCAAAGGTAATATGTGTAGTTTTTTAAATAAAGGTTTACAGCTGTCCAAAACCCAGACGCCAGATATTGCCCTAACACACTTCTTTTGTGTGCCTACCTATGCCTACCTCAGACACCAGCTCCTCACACATTCTAGACTAAGTATTTATGTGCCTGTACTTTTATACCTAAGTATCTTTTAATGTCTTTTTTGTGAGGAGAAATAAACGATTTTATTATTTGTACCCAAAATGCCATTAAAATTTCAACTGAATTGCCCCATAGTATCAGACCATAATATGATAGCACAGACGATACGTATCCGTGATATGCAGTCACTGCTGCGTCTATGGACACCGTTATTCGTAGACGTTTTATTGCGTATACGAATTTGTCTAGCTTATCGCAAACGTAATTGATGTGCGACTTCCAGTTACAGTTCTGATCCACTATTATGCTCAAGAATTTTGTGTTTACTACTTGTTCTAGGATACTGTCTTCATATTTTATACTAAGAGTCTTAAAGTTTGATTTATAAGTTTGAAATTGAATTATTTTTGTTTTATTTATATTGATTTTTAAATTTTTGTTATTAAGCCAAATTATTATGTCTTTGATTGCTTCATTAATTTCCTGTTCCAATTTATTTATGTCATTACATTTTATTATTAGTGTTGTATCGTCAGAAAATAAGATTGTTTCGTGGCGAGTTGCTTTGGAGAGGTCATTAATATAAACCAGAAATAAAAATGATCCTGTTACACTGCCTTGGGGTACTCCTACTGCATTAGTTTTAAAGTTAGATTTATATTCTACTTTGCTTCCATTAACGATTTTTGATATTTGTACACATTGACGCCTATCACTAAGATAAGATTTAAACCAGTCATTCGCTTGGCCCCTTATGCCATATTTATCTAATTTATTTAGTAATAGCTTATAATCAACGAAATCAAAGGCTTTACTCATGTCCAGGAAAATAGCTACTACAGGTATGTTGTCATTCATCGCCTCAGTTATTACCTTTATTATATTAAAACAAGCTACAGAGGTTGTGCAATTTTTTCTGAATCCAAATTGCTCGCGCCTTAGTAAATTATACTTTTCCACATAGTCATATAGCCTTTTTAATATCGTTTTCTCAAATATTTTTGGTACAACAGGTATTAAGGTTATAGGTCCATAGTTCGTCATGTCCGATTTATCACCATTCTTAAATGTTGGCTTGACTATTGAGTTCTTTAATGCGCTCGGGAACATGCCTTCTGAAAACGATAAATTGTAAGAGAGAAAAAGTAAAGTAGCTCATCGGTTTACATAAATGATTAGCACAAGCTTTTATAATTTTGGTACTTATTTCGTCAAACCCGACAGACGTAGTATTTTTTAAGTTTTGGATTATCCTGAATACTTCTATAGGATCGGTAGGATTTAGGAATATTGTGTTATTGTGATCAATGTCCATAGTTTCATTTATAGCGTCAATTTTATACGTAAAGCCATTATTATTTGTCAATTTTATTTAGTATTCGTTAAACATGTCACAAATTTTTTGAGGATCAGTGATATTGTTTGTTTTTAATACTATTTGTTTTATGTCATTACCTTTTTGTGTGTCACCAATTGTTTTATTGATTATATTCCAAGTAGCCTTGCATTTGTTTTTCATATTCTAAATATATCTTTTGTTGTTTATTTGTTGAGATTTATTCATACAACGTTTAAGTAAGTCACTATATTTTATATACCTTTTTGTGAATCTTATTTTGTTTGTTTTCGTATGAATAGTTTTTAAATGTTAATAACGTTTCCTTATACATGACCTTTTTAAACCTTTCGTCAACCACAGCGTATTTCTTTTTCCATTCGTTTTTTTTAATTTTTTGTAAGGGAAAACATAGATAATAGAACAGTTGTAATGTCCCATGGAATACCTGAAATGCATCTTCCAAATTATCCATATCATACATGTCAGAGAATGAAAGCGCAAAAATACAGTCACAAAACGTTTTTTATGTTTTCTTCATGATAGTCCCTTTTGAACTCAAACCAACTTAGCATAGATTTAGGTTTATTAGTCGTCACTGTCAGGGTCTGCCCTGTCTCATGATCAGATAGAGCCAGGTGATGAACTTCACCTTTAGCTTGTTTGATATTGCTTGCAAATATATCTAAACACGACTGTTTTCGTGTTGGTGTTGTTATATGCAATTCAATATTGGAATTTTTCAACAACCCTAATTATTCTTGGCAACTTTTATTTGGTTTTATGGTGTCTGAAAGAATTCAGACACCATAAAGAAGAAGGTAATTATTTGTGGTGATTAGAAAATCACCACAAATAATTACCTTCTTCGATTTCTTTGTGACTTTAATTAGTAATTTTTCTCGAAAACTTTTGGATTGCTATTTGGTGTCCTATAAATACAAATAATGATGATTTCATTAGTTGTTAATTCTATTCCAGTACATTCAAAATTAAAATTACATGCAATGTCATTTATTAAATTATCTAATTTAACGCAAGTCATCTCATTCTTAATGAGAATGCATGTTCCACCTCGTTTAGTATCTCGACAGTATGAAGCGACTAGTTTGTAACTAGGAATCTTAAGAAGTGATTCGGATTTGCTTTTAATGAATGACTCACTTAAACAAATGATGTCAATTTCCTCAGAATTCAGAGAGAATTCATTAAGTGCTACCGTTATTTCGTCTATCTTATTTAAAATACCTGCAATGTTTTGATGAAACAGTATCAGACTGGACTTATTGTGAGGTATGAAAAAATGGTGCATTTGATTAAAGGGAAGGTTCTTTTTTGTTTGACTTACTATTAATTTTCATTTGATTGAATTACAATAGTGAACGGACGTACGATCGCGCGCGCATGCTCTAGTTAAGAGTATTTTGCAGACGCAGCACAACACCGTCGCGTCGCCGCGGTGTACCTACGTCGATCTATCGGTGTCATTGCCATGACCTAGTTACAAGTGCGGAAGTCATGAAGTGTTTACAATAAGTTATTGTTTAGGTGGATAACTCGTCCTAACAACTAAATAATGGCTGCACAGTCATTTAAGATAAAAACTGACCTGGAAAAACGGTTGTATGACTGTTACATCCAGGAGAAAACGGATAGAGAAAACCTGCAACTTATGGTACGTAAACTTAATGATCATATTAATAGCTTGCAGGACCAAGAACAAGTCCTTCAAGGAGAATTAAATTGCTTGAAGGAAAAAAAAGAAACTAGAGAACCCTTAGAAAAACAGGAAAGCGAGAGAGCAATATTTGCCCAGCGTACTAAAAGTGACGTAGAATATTGCACAGACGAGGATGAGCTCGCTAAAGAGACTGAGTGGATTAGGGCCAAGAGCAGGAAAAAGAGGAAGCTTAACACCTCCCTTTCTCCAAAACAACAACCCGGAATAAGTGCCCAACAAGAACACCAAAAAAATGCGAAAGAGACTTCTGTCAAAAAGGTGCCCCCACCGCCGCCAATTATAATAGACCGGGTTAAGAACTACCAAACGTTCTACGACTCGCTAACGGAAACAATACCAGCTGAATCATTTACCGCTAAAATGATGAATGGGGATTGTGTGAAGGTGAACGCCAAAACAGAAGACTCTTATAGAATAATTGCCAGGCTTTTGACGGAAAAAGACCACCATTGGCATTCGTACGAGAATAAGCAGGTTAGACCAATTAGAGTTGTTGTGAAGAAATTACATTCCTCTTGCCAACCTGATCGTATCAAAGACGATCTAACATCACAAGGACTGAAAATAGAAAAAGTAGACAACAAATTGAGCTGGAAGAGTAAAGAACCACTCAATATGTATGTTTTATCATTTAATAATGATGAAGATGTCAACAAAATCTATGGCATAAAGTACATTTTAGGGTGTAAAATTGAAATACACCCACTCAAAAATCCTAAACTCATTCCCCAATGCAAGAGATGCCAGGCGTATGGGCATACTCATAAATACTGCAGAAAAGAGCCAAGGTGTGTAAAATGCACTGGCAAGCATCTTACAGCCAATTGTACCAAATCTCCGCAAGAGAAGCCAAAATGTGTTCACTGTGGTCTTCCTCACCCTGCCAACTATAGAGGGTGTGAAGTAGCTAAACAGATACAAATGATGAAAAATAAAAATATTAAAAAGAAACTTGTGGTACCAACTACCCAGCAATCTCTTCCCGTACAAAATCTTGATAAACAGGCACAGAAGGCAAGTGTCCAGTCAACTGCAAAACCCATACAAGTTACCAACATTGGATCCTATGCGGAAGCTGCAAAACAAAGATCACAGCCCTTGAATCTAGAGGATAAGATTAATCAGATCTTAAAATCTATTACTTCATTTGACAAGAGATTAGAGAAACTAGAATCCAGCACTAAAACAGCTGTTTTAAATAATCCAAAATGATTAATACTCTTAAAATAATGGCATGGAACTCTAATGGGCTCCTCAAACATCAAAATGAGTTGCAGGCGGTCCTAGACACAGAAAATATAGACGTGTGTTTGGTCTCCGAAACGCACTTCACTAAGCAATCTTTTGTCAAATTTAGAGGATACATGGTATATAATTCGCTCCACCCTGACAACTCTGCCAGAGGAGGTAGTGCGGTTATAATCAAAGACAACATTAGTCACTACGTGCAATGTAAATATGAAGAACAAGACATACAAGCTATGGCAATATCTGTTAAAAACAAATATTGTCACGTGTCTGTTGCAGCCATATACTGCCCTCCACGGCATATGATAAGAAAAGAGCGATATTTACATCTTTTTGAACTATTAGGCCCGAGATTTATCCTAGGCGGCGATTTTAATGCTAAGCACACGCATTGGGGATCAAGACTTACTACAACTAAGGGTAGGCAGCTCTTAAGTGCAGTTAAAGAAATACATTCAGTAGTTATGAGCACGGGTAAACCAACGTACTGGCCCACTGACCAACAGAAAATTCCGGATCTTATAGATTTTTTCATATGCAAAAATATATCCGCCAACTACCTCAGTTTGGAGGAAGGTTTTCATATGAACTCGGACCACTCTTCTATTATACTAATGATGAGTCAAAAAATCCTACTCAAAGAAAGCCACTTAACCCTGGTTAATAAGTTCACAGATTGGAAAGGTTTTGCCCTTGATCTAGATAATATTATCGACCTTAAAACTCCGATAAAAAAGCAAGATCAGCTTGACTCAGAGGTAAACAAATATATTGTTAATATCCAACAATGTGCGTGGAACAACACACCGCAATTAAAACGTAAATATAAAGGATTTATCTATCCTAAGGCAATTGTAGATTTACTATTTGAGAAAAGGAAACAAAGGAAGCTTTGGCAACAAACAAGGTGCCCGAGGGATAAAACATTACTAAATAATCTAACTAAACGGTTAAAGAGGAATATTCTACAGTTTGAGGCTGAATCTCTGAATACCAACCTTCTGCAGCTAACCAATGACAAATCAACTGATTACTCCCTTTGGAAAGCTACAAGAAATCTAAAAAGGCCAATAAAACAAATACCGCCCATCAGAGACAGCGACGGAAAATGGGCCATAAGCAATGACCAAAAAGCGATAAGGTTTGCTCAACACTTAGAAGAAACTTTTCAACCCAACGAAAGCTCGATAGAAATACTTGAGCGTCAAAGATTGTCACAAAACCAAAGAATTAAGCTTGTGACTCCTAAAGAAGTAATGAGAGAAATCCAAAATAACATTAGCTTGAAAAAGTCTCCGGGTTACGACCTCATTACAGGGGAAATTCTAAAACATCTCCCACGCAAAGCCATAGTAAAGCTGACCAAGCTTATCAATGCTGCATTTATCTTAAAATATGTACCTGAGCCATGGAAGGTCGCTGAAGTCATTATGATTGCGAAGCCTGGAAAACCACCCCATGAAGCATCATCATATAGACCTATTTCTCTGTTGCCCGTGTTATCAAAGCTATTCGAAAAACTGTTATTGAAACGGTTAAAACCAGTAATAGAAGATAAAGACCTTATTCCAAATCATCAATTTGGCTTTAGGGAAAAACATTCAACAATAGACCAGGTACATAGAATAACCCATATCATTGAAAAAACACTTGAAAATAAGGAAGTCTGCGCCACCGTATTTTTAGATGTGGCGCAAGCTTTTGACAAAGTTTGGCATAAGGGTCTAATATTCAAGCTCAGACGCATGCTACCAGAATTCGCAGATATTCTAGAGTCGTATATAACTAATAGAATGTTTAGAATACGGCAAGAAGACGCATATTCCGAGCTAAAAGCTATAAAAGCTGGGGTACCTCAAGGAAGTGTGCTAGGCCCAATTTTGTACTTGTTATACACATGTGACATCCCAGAACTGGAAAACAACACCATTGCGACCTTTGCAGATGATACTGCAATTATGGCTACCGGATCAAGCCACAAAGAAGCAGTAGAAAGAGTTCAACTAGCTGTGAACAAAGTTTATGACTGGACACAAAAATGGAAGATTAAACTGAATGAGTCAAAATCAATTCACATTGACTTCACAAATAAACACTTGGACTATCACCCAATCTACATAAATGGCATGCAAGTGCCTTATGCTAATACAGCCAAATACCTTGGCATAACTCTCGACGCCAAGTTGCGATGGAAAGCTCATGTCAAAAAGAAAAGACAGGAACTCGACATACGTTATAAAAGTATGTATTGGTTACTCGGAAGGAAATCCTGTCTATCAATACATAATAAAATAACCATATATAAGCATATACTAATGCCAATTTGGACGTATGGTATCCAACTTTGGGGCTGTACTAAACAAAGCAACGTAAAATTAATACAACAATTCCAAAATAAAGTACTCAGGGATGCTGTAAATGCACCCTGGTACGTAAGAAATGACGATCTTCACCGTGATCTTAAAATGGAATTCGTCACCACCATCATCCAAAAATTTGCTGAAGCCCACGAACACAGACTTCATCGACACGTGAATGTTGAGGCTATCCAGCTGCTAGACAATACAGACTTAGTGCGTAGGCTAAAAAGAACTAAACCTTATGAATTGGTGTAGTGTACAAAGTGAATGCATAATAGTGACAACGCTGTGCTATACATATAACACATGAACATAGTGTTTTTATAAATTATATCAGACTCTAAGAAAGTGCTACGGACTTGTGTAAAAGTGCAAATGGACACTATTCTTAGTTTTAACATAATCTATAACGTAACATATTAAGTTAGAGTTAAATTGCTTATTAGTCTTTTAGGCTAGATCGTAATTAATTATTAAGAATTCTGTTCTTAATAACAAAGTAGAAAAAAAAAAAAAAAATTTGATTGAATAAAATAAAAATGGGATAGTTTATTTCTAGAATGGTATTTGTGAATTGTTAATAGGTTGTATTAGGTTTTTGGGTTAAAATAGTAAAGAATACTACCCCTCTTATTTTTCTCTGGCATTTGGGATATGGACGGCTTATTTTCAATGCAAATTTATGTATTTTGTTTTATTAGAGATAGTCAAGAATTTTTTTATTATACGTCATTGAATCTATTTCTAAATTAAGCCTAGAACTTAGCATACTCGCAAAGTCATTCATTTTATTCAGAAAAACATTTCTGTCGCTAAGTTGTATTAATATACAGTTATTTTAACATTTTACAATCAGTTACAACTGTCTATTAAGCATATATTCATTAAGATATGGATTGTATTGTACATTTGTTATGAAAACCTTTTGTTTTCGAAATATGTATAATATATTACTTAAGGTCGAAATATATTTGTATACATTCTTGTCATATAAACCAAAGCACAATATTACAATGTCTTTGCTTGTGATATTTTTTTACATATTTTCACATGTTTTTAGTATTTCGCAGCTTGTGGCAGATAGTTTTATCATTCCGAAGATGCCATAATTGTCATTCTATTTACCTTGCCTACTTTCAAGCATTCTTTCAACAAGATTTTGAGCTTGTTCGTCACTAATGATGTAAATCATATTCCTTTTTTTATTGTCATTGTTTACTTCAGTTATGATTTTAGGTTTTACTGGTTTTTGTTCACAGTCGCTTCTAACTCTATTCGGTAAGGTCCAGGTCGATGGGCTAGGTAAATCCTTAATTAGATACTCGGTTTTGTAGCAGTTATTTGTTTATATGTCTATTCTGATATTATCCGACATTTGGCTGACTAACCGTTGTGGAATACTGGTAGTATGAGTTTTAGGTGTTTCAGCATGCGTTATTCTACCGGAGTGATTAATTTGACCCCGGGATAAGCGTATTTTAACGTTCGTCAGTTTCTTTAGCAGCGGTGTTGAAACCTTGTTTTGTGGTGTGAATGGTGTTAACACTGAGTTAATTGTCAAGGATTCACTTGACACTTTTTTCAGCAGATGAATTTTCTTGTTGTTGTCCTCTAATTTCTGCTTAAGACTGTGGCATAAAGGGTTTTAAGAGGTGATTTCAAAATATATAACACTCATATGTTTAAATGTATCTAATTCGAAAAAAACTAACTAAAAAGTTATAAATAAAAAACTTAATTCAAAAAATCAAAAACCCGACTGCTTCAAAAGCAAACTAAAAAGTTGTAAACAAGGGAAAAATCATGCTGTGCAGGCGGAGGATACATCTGGTTTTGGTCAGCCAGCCCGCGAATATGTATCCTCCGACTGCACAGCATGATTTTTTCCTTGTTTACGACTTTTTAGTTCGCTTTTGAAGCAGTCGGGTTTTTTGATTTTTTTTACAGATAAGGAAAATCAAAACCTTTTGTCTTTTTTTGTAAAATTATGTTTTCATATATTGTAAAAATATCCTCAAACACTTTTTATACCATATATGTTCGTTTCTATGGACGAACATACCAAGGCAATTGTTTTCTGATTGGCCAAGATTCCTTTACGACGATTTGAGAAACATTTGGGATCTTTAGACCAACATTACCGAAGGCTTATGGCAGATAAAAAACGTATTAATATCGCTTTGCGGTCCCTTGCCCGATTTCCGAACATAAGAACTAACGTTACGAAGAAGGTTTGTGTAACGTCCAACTTTATTTCTACAAGTTATTAAAAAAAAATAGTATTATTATTTATGGAGAGTTTGTATTATGCAAATCGTATAGATTTCTTAAATAAGTACGGTAAGTAATGTGATAAGCTATTTCTTGTTGTTAAGATAAAAGTTATGTAGAAGCTTGTTGTCAAAAAAAAGTTATCTTTATTTTCCTTGAGCTTTATTTATAAGCTTTAAATGAAATTAGGAAAATATCAGGTTAGGTAAGTCAATCAGGCTAACACCGTAACTTAGGTGTTTCCTTATTACGTGAAGGTAAGTAACGGTCTTAACTTAAAGTAAATAAAGTAAGCATGCAAAAATATAATCTGTTTCGTTTTAAACCAAATAGGTAATCAACATTGTTTATTCTCATGAATAGGTACTAAGATAATATATACAGACATAATAAAAGCTATGATTCGTAAAGTATTAGCTTTAAAGGTTTGATTGTAATTGTATGTTATTTATATGGCAATAGTCTGGCTTTCTCTCTTTCTCTCTTTCTCTCTGGCTTTCTTTCTCTCTTAGGGAACTGTTTAAAAATATTAATATTATGACAGTTTCTTGCCAATTTATTTATGAAAATATTATGTATGTAAGGAAAAATATACATCTCTTTAGTAAAGTCAGTGATAGACACAATTGTAATACCAGAAATAAAGATAAGTTAGATCAGCCTTCTTACAGACTAGCTAAAGTACAATCATCTTTCATGGGGTACTGTGTTAAATTCTATAACAAAATACCTTGTGATATATTAAAACTAAATGAAAGTAAATTTAAAACTTTAGTTAAAAGCACCCTTTGTAAACAAGCATATTACAAATTAGATGATTATATTCAAGATAAGAATGCTTGGCAACATGCTGGTCCTGCTCCATAGGGCAATCTTTGGTGTAGACAAAATCAAATTTGTTAATTTATATTCCCATTCATAGTTATTGTATTCATTGTTTTGTTTTTTATTTTTATTTTTTTAGAAATTGACTCACACACTGTTCCGTTGTTGTTGAATTAGGTATTTTACCTATGTTTGTAATATTTGTAAGTATGTGAGAACCATGTTCCTACTTATCAAATTAATTAATTTTCCTATTAATACTTTATACCTGTGTGTAGAGCTATTCTGGGTGCATCGTCCTCACATATATTAATGGATGTACGTATGTTAATATTGTAAAACACCAATTTTTTTTTTTTTTTTAAAAGAGTAAGTATGGAGTTTCTTGTGCGTTCTTGTCCATAACAATCTACTTTCCGAATGCACGGTAGAATCATTTTTTTTTTTTTTTTTTTATCTTATTTTTTTTTTATTACTTTTAAATATTTTTTTTATTACTTTTAATTTATAGTTTTAATTTATGTGACGTTCAAAAGTGCCGTTTATTGGCCTAATTGAATAAATATATTTGACTTTGACTTTGACTTTGTAAAAGATTTATTAATCGGATCAGTAGGATAACTTAATATGTTAATAAAAATTATTCTTCATCATCATTTCAGCCGAAAGACGTCCACTGCTGAACATAGGCCCCCCAAAGCAAAAACATTATAATGTTATAGTTTAAATAATATCGGTGTACAACTAAATGTACAGTTGTACGAAACGAGCATTACAGAAATATAATATTTAAGACAAAAGTCCCTAGGGACGAGTAAATCACGTAAGAAAGTGTACAAAAGCGATTTTATTTTAAAGTATCAATATATACTAGGACATGATACTATTTTCTTGCAATTACTAACACGTGCAGAATTCCTAGTATCTACATTTTCATCGAAAATATTAACTCTTATTTTCAACTAGCTTATGCTATTAAAGTCAAAAAATATCCAAGAAACCGTACTACCGGGATAATATTATAGCTTTTTGACAAGTTGAAAGTGCAATATTAACTTTAAAACTTTCGCGTTTCATAATTGGAAATTTAACGCGATAATTTCGATTGTTTGTTTACCTATTTCGCCCGACGTTTCGGCCGTGTTGCAACGACCGTGGTCCCGCCGCCGTGGTCCGTGGTCTACCCGGGACCTCGGTCGTTGCAACTAGGCCGAAACGTCGGGCGAAATAGGTAAACAAACAATCGAAATTATCGCGGTTAATTTCCCGTTATAATTATATTGTTTTCAAGTTGAAAGTGCTTTACAAGTAAATGGTTTAGTTGAATTACATGTTTTGAGTTTGAAATAAAAAACATCCAAACATGGGCACAAACTTTAACATTTCTAATATTATTAAGAGTAGGATTTCGTTAAGCTAGTCAGAGAAAGCCTTTAAATTAATTAATGTTTACTCACTAAAATTTAGAGACAGCACAAACAGATCCAGTGATAAAAGCTGGTTAACCAATAAAGTTGTCTGCTAATCATTATTTTATATTTGCGTGAAAGTTTAAAACTTCCGCTGGATCCGTTTAATGGGCTCAGACGTCTAATTGGATGTAGTTCTGACGTTAACTGCGCTGTGTGTTCGATATACAAATAGTTTTTTTTTCCCAAATTGTTGTTATATCAGCCTCAATTTCGCCACGAAAAGTATTCTAATTGCTTCGACCAAATTATCCATTGTAATTCGTTTAGTAATGGCTGTGTTCCCGGTGTTTTTCTTTTTTGTGAAATTCGTAGTTTGGCTCGCGTTCATTTGTTTTTCTCTTGGTCGCCGATATTTGTTCTCCTTCGTCGATTTTTGCAGTTGGTACTAATGAACAACAGCGGCATTTCGAACTTGCACAGAAACCATATTATTAGCAACTAGTGGGCAAAGAAATCGTTTATTAAATTGCTAGTAGTTTTGCTACGCATAAGAACGTAGGTATTCTTCGTATACTATACTGGGGTCGGCTTCCAGTCTAACCGGATACAGGTGTGTACCAGTATTTTACCGCAAGAAAATCATATTTAAAACACTAAATGACAAAGACAAGGTTTCTACAAGCTTAATATAGCTACTTAATGTTTCTCAGAGCTCGGTATATATACCTCTTAGTATCACAACAATACTTGAACCCATAATAGACCAATGATAGCTCTAGCCCTAGCGAACACGGTTATTGCCTCGGGTTATTACGACCAAATTGACCAATTCAAGCAGTGAGTGCAACAAATGAAAACAAAACTGGTAGTCTGGTAATGAAACCTCGTAATTGAAATGTTGGCCGTTTGTGAACATACAATGTTTTCATGATAATCCTTTTGGTCTATTAGTGAGCCTATTGTGCGGAATTAGGCAGTGCACTCGTAATCTATGCACGTCAAGAAAGTATAATTTATGGGATGCAAGATTATTAGAATATTTTTAATTTCAAACAACTCAATTTGAAGTTTATTATTTTTTTGCCTTTGAGTGAAAATTTTTGTAGATACCTAGCTAAATAAATTTTCATCCATGCACACTTTTAGTTATACACATAGTCCACTTAGAATTACATTAGAATAAGAAAACGTTTAACGCTTTTCAAGTTGAGTGTGTAGATTATAAAATATTTAATCCTATTTGTTGTACTATCTACAGAACACGTACCTCAAATAATTTATAAGTACAAAAATTAATTCAGGAGCTAGTTAAAATTCTTTATAAAAACTTCAGAAACGTAAAATTTCAAAATTTAAAAAACCCCCGACACATTTATCTTACGAAAGCACACCGATTCAAACAGTAAAATGCCCATAACTTTTAAACGGCTGAACGAATTTAATTCAAACATAGCTAAGAAAACTCTCGACAAAATCACCTTTCAAACAAAAAAAAAACTAAATCAAAATCGGTTCATCCGTTTAGGCGCTTTGATGCCACAGACAGACACACAGATACACAGCTGATGTGTATCTGTGTATCTGTAAAAGTAAAAGAGTTATAAGTGGTGTTATAAAGGTGTTATAAGTTTCACGTGTGTTGCAGCAACACACGTGATACTTATAACACTCCTCTTTTTCCGGCGGGGGTTAAAAACATAAAAGATAAATACACTGAGCGTGACTCTAATCTTCAGAACGAATAAAAATCTGTTTACTCTATGCCTAGTCTTCTCGAGGTAATTAACGGAGAAAAAGGGAGCAGAAAACACGCATTTCAGCCTTGTCATGTGTTTTTATTAGAGAACGGTCGTTCAAACTGTCTTTACTTTTCTAGATGAAGACTAGACTAGAGTCAAGAGCGAACCCACCACAAATAAAAACAAATAAAATAAAATTGTGATCATCTGTACGTTTGTTTGGATATTATTTTCATCAAATAATCGTTAACAATTGAACATATTTGGATAGAAAACAGGAAGACCATCGACTTAATAATAACAAAGATTTTTTGCTAGTTCAAGTTTGATTACAAAAATATAAAAAAGTTGTTAATATCCACGAGTGCTTTCACGTGCTAAAAAATTGTCTATGAATTAAATCAGCCTGTATAAACAGTTTATTCACTTCTCCTAAGTTTTCCCAGTGAGATTTTTACGGAATAACACTGAATAATATAGTCACATGTTGAGGTGAAAAGATTAACTACTCGGTCATTTAAGTTGGTAGTGCGGTTGACAGCATTTTTCAGTTTCTTTATCCGGCGCACCTAGGTAACGGAAAAATATCGTAGCGTGTTCATGACGCCACACATTAACATTAATATTATGCAACACAAATTAAAACAACATTTATTCATCTTACTTGCTAACTACATTTCTCACATTAATTATATTTACGTACGACTGTGACCGAACGAAAATAATGCAAGTCCACTCCGTCATGAATGTTAATGTACAAACACACGAATAATTTGTAGATACCACACGTACGGACCTACAGTTGCAAGACTTTCACGGATCGACGCTTTTGTTCCAAATAAACGTGGACTTGGATAATAGACCCGTCCAGGGACCAGATTGTATTTCGTTTCGGATAGCTTGGAGTAAATTATTTCAAAGCAAATCAGTATTATATTATCTAATAGAATAATAAAAAGTATATATAGTTACGAGGTAATTTTACAGAGCTCTCGGCAACGCAACGGTTTATGAAATAAACATTTGAGATGAGATTTTCGTTGAACAATTTTTTTTTTAGGATAACCATTTTGGTAATTTTGACGCCCGTGGCGTGTTCCGAGTGAAAATATATCAGGCAGAGATGACTCCTTTGAATGAAACGATAAAAAGTAATAATGAGTAAGCATCGTCTCAATTAGGAAGAGGGATCAATCCGTATGATTGTAATTATTTCCGCGATTAAGAACTTCCTGATTTATCCAAAAGTTTTATTCGAGATGACAAACTATAGGAAACATTCATAGAGCTTTCAGTTATAAAGTAAGATCTATGAAACCCAAGAGGAACAGATGTTTTGCTGGGGGCTTGATGCTTTTCTTTCATATCACTTCTCACACAGTCCTTCCACCTTTTCTTTGGCCGCTCCTTCCTCTCCATCCATCCACATTTATATTCATAACTCTTTTAGTAACATGAATTTCATCCCTCCTCGTATCAAGTACGTAACGGTCGTTGTAGCTGGCACTCTGTAGGTCATGTCTACCCCATGGAAAAAGGCGTCAGTTTATGTATGTATGTAGAAATTGTAAAAAAAACAGGTTTTGACGTCGTAGCCGAACATGAAGATGATTTTTTTTTTCAATTTTTATGCACCTGCCATGTTATCTCTCCACCACCCTTGGTTGACTGGTAGAGAATGCCTCAGGCATTAAGTCCGCCTATGTATCTGTATGTTGCATGAAGTTTTAAATAAATAAATAAATAAATTTTAAATAGTTATGTATACAAATACAATTACTAGTCCAACATTTGTTCTAAATCAATTTGACACGTTGACACATAACAGGCAGTTGGTGAATATTTCTATTGCCAATCATAGCTTTATTAATTTGGCGTAGTGAAACATTCCGAATTTGAATCAGTAATGAGTTTGCTCAGTGAACACGACAGATATCGACTTTTCATAAACAAGTAAAATTTCACAATTTAAAAAACCCCCGACGCATTTATCTTGCGAAAACACCCCGATTCAAACAGTAAAATGCCCATAACTTTTGAACGGCTGAACCAATTTTATTCAAACATAGCTAAGAACACTCTCGACAAAATTACCTTTCAAACAAAAAAAACTAAATCGAAATCGGTTCATCCGTTTAGGCGCTATAATGCCACAGACAGACTCACAGATACACAGATACACGGATACACAGATACACAGATAACACCCCTTCTTTTTCCGGCGGAAACATTCCGAATTTGAATCAGTAATGAGTTTGCTCAGTGAACACGACAGAAATCGACTTTTCATAAAACATTTAAATTTCAATACTCGTGTCAATAAATTAGTTTAAGCCAAATAATTAACTAATTCGTTTGTTAAAAAAATAAAAAAAGAGTTAAATATAATGATCATTATATTTAAATCTGTTTACAATTTTTTTAGTTTTCTACTTTGATACCTGTCTCGTTGTATGGACTTCTAGTTAGCAAGAACCTCTTTGATCACTCATTATAAGTTAAGGCTCACATTGCTCCATGCATGTTTTGCCATTTAGCCTAAAAAAATAAAGTCAGCGAAGTACGCAAAATTTTGTCACTCGGAACGAACTAATTTGCATGCTGTTATCACTGCCGCATACAGACACAATGGAAGACAGACGTTATTAGAAAATTAAAAATCTAAAATAATATCAAAAGAGGTGCATCATAAGATTGTTTATTTGTAGGATTACCTCCTAGTTCCCTCCCTCAAAGTTCTGATCCGATTAATAAAATTCTTGTATTAATAGAAGTCTGCGCTATTGACAACAAAGTAGTACCATGGGATACTTTTATCCCGGGAAAGCTACAGAAGCGAAGATGCGAGAAATTTATAGTAATTTTTACCCGACTGCCGAAGTAGGGTAATGTGTTTATCAGTCTTTGTATGTATGTATGTAAGTATGTATGTATGTATGTATGTATGTAAGTATGTATGTATGTATGTTTGTTCCTATATGGCGTTCCAGAGACCAAACGCGTTGGCCGATTTTGATGGTTCATACGTCAATCGATGCGTCTTAACCCTGCGAGTGTCATAGGCTACATTAAAATTAAACAATAGAAAAATGGCGGCTTTTGGGTGCCATATTGTGGGGGCCCAAAATTTTTTTTTGGTGAGGTGATTTTAAAAATATATAACACTTATATGTTTAAATGTATCCAATTCGAAAAAAACTAACTAAAAAGTTATAAATAAAAAAACTTAATTAAAAAAATCAAAAAACCCGACTGCTTCAAAAGCGAACTAAAAAGTCGTAAACAAGGAAAAAATCATGCTGTGCAGGCGGAGGATACACCAGATTTTGGTCAGCCAGCCCGCGAATATTTATCCTCCGACTGCACAGCATGATTTTTCCTTGTTTATGACTTTTTAGTTCGCTTTTGAAGCAGTCGGGTTTTTTGATTTTTTTAATTAAGTTTTTACTATACTTATTTGCTCGCGGCTGAGGTAGCCGTACCTATTTCTGTTGACATATATCCTAAGAAAATTGTTGATATGAAAATATTACAGTAAAAAACGCTTATATACATTTTGTCCAAAATAAAATATTCACTAATGATAAAGTCAACGCTTGCTTTGCAGCTGAGTATAAATGGTGAAGATCAATAGACTGCTCCCGGAATACCCCGGTCACATTGTCTTGATTGACTTTGTAATTAGGGCTAGAATTGAATGGCTTCTATTTGCAATTTTCTATGGCAAATGTAGCTTGTCGATAAAAATCACTTTGGCAAATTGAAACATACGTTCCTGTAAATAACAGTTAGTAGGTTAGGTACCTAAAGTTAAACAGCTGTGCGCACAATCTCATAGACAGACCTAAAGGTTAAATTAGCGAAACTCCGCAAGCATGATGGGTATAGATCTTATTTAATATTATAAATACGTAAGATTGGATGGATGGATGTATGTTTGTTACTCAATTACACCAGAACGGCTTAACGGATCTGGTAGAAACTTGGCTCAGAGATAGATTATGGTCTGGAATAGCACATAAGCTACATTTTATCCCAGTATAATGTTTCTTTGGGATGATAAATCACTTTTTACGCGGACGAAACCGATGGCAGAAGCTAGTATCTAATAAAGATAAAGATTAAGAGTAGATTAGATCTAAAGTTTTAATTTCAAATAACTACAGCTAGCTTGGTAAAAGGTTGACTTGCTGGTAGCGTATTTAACCCAGTGTTATATAAGGTCCGGGCTTATAAAATACTTCCACGCGTTCCTGGGAAAAAGGGTCTTGACAGACAGACGGATGGACAACAAAGTGATCCTATAAGGGTTCCTTAATAAAAGTCAAATTTTAATTAAGGCAAAGTTTTTCACTCATCACTCATGACTTACATTTGAAAAACCTTCAAACCCCAAGCAGCAATCTCACAAAATGCAACATTCAAATTCACATCCACGAAGTATCTACCGACTTACAAAACTCTATTATCCAACAATATCCTGTACAACACACGCTCCAACAACGCCACAGACATTTTTAACTCACTTCCTTGAATGTTAAAACTCTTAACATCCGTATCGCATCTTGTACGTTTAAAATTTACGTCAGTTACCAACGGGGAAATTTCTGTAATAAAATCCCTGGGTCCCGCTCTACGCGACATATTTACATAAGTATGTTAAACTTCATTCGTTCGATTCTAATTCCAATCTCGTGTGCCGTACGTCTGTACTTATCATACAGTTTGCTTCTTGACAGATTTTATTGACCAAGTATGTTGGGACCAAAGTTCTGCATCACGTTTGCAATGTCTGTGATGTTGGGAGTTTAACACAAAGATTTTCTATGTGGTTTCTTCATAGGCATAGTTTTTTTAGAGTTCTGTACCCGAAACGCTCAAACGGAGTTTTTTAAAGTTCAGTGAGCCTCTTACCATGCGGTGATCGCTTCCAGTTTTTACCGCGTTGATCACAGAGACATCGTTGAATACATGCTTCTTCGAGGGGATGATGAAGTCAATCTCATTTTTCGTTGCACCATCGGGGCTCTGCCACTTCCTGAGCGAATGCTTTCTGAAGAAAGAGTTCATCATAAAGAGGCCCTCCTTCTCCACAAAACTGGCTAGTAGATGACCCCGGTGGTTCCATCGTCCAAATCCAAAGGTCTCCTCTCCTAGCTCATGATCGTATCGTTTGCCTAGTTTCGCTTTGTTTACCGTTGTCATGGGAGGACTCCCCCATGACAACGGTGAAATGAGTTTTATGACCGTGCATTTCTCTGGTAATGACCTTATACATGGCTTCTACTTGGTCGTCGGGATGTGCCGAGGTCGGCGCGTAGACCTAAATAGCCTTCAACGAATACCTTTAGGATATTTTGAGTATAAGGTACGCCACCATGATAAACACACTCTCGATCTTCACTACGTTGGTCACAAACGACTTGTGGACGATAAACCCGACACCGCCCTGAGACTGCCGGTCACCCTCTTAGATATAGTAGTCCCTCTCTTCGGACTTCAGATAACCCTATGATACTCTATCTTAACCCGCTCAATTCATCCTCGAATTCGATGGTCTTCTTGTCGGTCCGGAGTGTACGCGTGTTAAATGTTGTCTGGGCCAGTCGTCGGTTTGTATTCTGGTAGCCGGTTTCCGTCCGGGGATTCTTCGCACCCCTTGCCACGCCGTAACCTCGACCGCTAACGTAGTTGAGGGTAGGTGGGCCCTAGGAGCTAGTTTTTCGTTGCGCTATTCATCGGTTTGAGGGGGTTTGCCGTAATCGCCATGCTTAGCAGGCGGGTTGGCGATCGCAGTTTGTTATTAAGTGCACAGAGTACGCTGCTGCCCATTCTCTGGTATGTCCCTTAGTCGACTCTTACGACACCCACGGGAAGATATGGGATGGTGATTCTTAACGTCTGACACCATATGTACCTAAATACAATATGGTATGGGAAAATGGAAAATACAGGTTAGCTAAATAGTTTAATACATAGTGCCAAAAAAATAAAACGTGTCCAGATACAAAGGAGCATAATTAATGTTTCATCCGATAATGACGTATGAAACAATAGGCTGCATTAAGCTTGACAGCTACCAGCAAGACACTCATTAAAATAAAATATTTCGAAACAGATTGAAACGGATGTTTATTACATTTGGCAGGTTACGCAAGCTTTCTGAAACGTTCTATAAAATACCGAAAGCGGAGCATCCGGTATTCGCGCCCACCTAATTCGGCCTCCACCATTATTTATCGATAATATTTACGCGTAATTTGCATATTTGGACTGGCAAAACTAAATATACTGACAGTTCCTGACGATGATGACGGATTGAGTACAGACATCACGATCATTCTGCGGTGAGGATAGAAAGGAAATTTTCAGCGTTTCAATATGGGGATATTATTATCCATCTGCGTGTTGGCATTGGTGACAGACCGCTTATAAGCGGATTTTGTTTTGTACCTGTGAAATCCATTTATAGGTGGCATAGAGATATCGGTACAATCGGTAAAAAGACGGACTTTACATAATTCCCGGGTTGTTACTGACGATAGCCTAATTTGTAATGTATTCGACTAAAACCAACTTAGTTGTCGAAATATAGTAGATAAGCGTGATCGTTTGTGATACTAAATTGGATTTTTTACCTTTTATATACCGATATTTTTGTAGGCACGCTCACCTCTTTCTAAGTGCCTTACCGTTCCGGGGAAAACACAAGCCATGTTTTTATTTTTTATTTTATTTGGGAAAACAAACGGTAACACATTACAGTAATAAAATAAAAATTAACAACTGAGCGTGACAAATGTACAACCAATGACATTTTCCACAGAATACAAAACCATTTTACAAAACAAATGCGACGTGCGCTTATCATATCTTAATTAATTCAAATTTACTTTATTAAATCTTTCATGTAAAATTTCACAATTTAAAAAACCCCCGACGCATTTATCTTGCAACAAGTAAAATTTCACAATTTAAAAAACCCCCGACACATTTATCTTGTGAAAACACCCCGATTCAAACAGTAAAATGCCCATAACTTTTGAACGGCTGAACCGATTTTATTCAAACATAGCTAAGAACACTCTCGACAAAATTACCTTTCAAACAAAAAAAATTACATTGAAATCGGTTCATCCGTTTAGGCGCTATGATGCCACAGACAGACACACAGATACACAGATACACAGCAACACACGTGAAACTTATAACACCCCTTCTTTTTCCGGCGAGGGTTAAAAACTAAATTACTAAAAATTCTATCTGAAAAAAACATTCGTTGCGTACATGAAAATAAAGCCCGACGTTTCAGACTACGGTCTACAAAAAATTAATGGACAAGTCCAGTCACTCGTTCTGTTGTCTTTGGGCAAAAGTGTGACGTCGTATGAAACGGCGAATATTTATTTACGAATCCAATGAAGAGATGAAGCAGTGAAATCGCCCAGAGAAACATGAAGCGCCAAGAGAAATAAATAGAATTGAAATGTATGTTTGTTATTCGAAAATGCACAGTTTTATGCGGTTTTCTGTGGACTTATTTAGAGGTAACGAAGTATTGTGTGATTACGTTGTTGTTTTTTAATTCTTTTTTGGGTCGTTAAACAAGAGACAGGATTAGCCGAAGAGTGAGGTTGGTAAAGGGGCAAGCAAACAAAAAATTACGATTTCAGGGTTACTATAATTGTTGATTGTGACCAGTTTAAAAACGGGATAGTCCGTTCAACCGTTCCAAACTTTTTATTTAGCGTTCATTATTTTTGTTACTTCGACATTTATGGAATCAAGCCCGAATATACGAATATAATAAACAGGCTAGGTTCGGAGTACTTTTACCGACTTCAAAAAAAGGAGGTAATCAATTCGACACGTATGTATGTAATATTGTTGGAATTGCACAATATTCACGTATGTTACTGTGTATGGTCTTCTAAACACGTGTGCCAAATTTCATATGACATGTATGTATGTTTCGTTTTGGAAGTCGGTGTCATTAAATGATAAAAACAAGAGGTACCAAAAACACCGATTCTATACGAAGTTACTTTTTACTTTTTAATGTTTTGCTTTTGAAGACAGTAGAAAATTTGTTTTAGTTATTTTATCTTATTTTTGCAGCCACCACCTGTCAACTGTCCTGTCACTGTAATTGCATGGTTGCTACATAAACTTTTGGTTTTAAAATCGTGTGGTCGTAGTATCTGTTGATAGCATAGCTCACTTATTTGGTTGGATACCATAAAAATGCTATAATATTAGATAACAAGTAAAATTTCACAATTTAAAAAGCCCCCGCGGCATTTATCTTGCGAAAACACCCCGATTCAAACAGTAAAATGTCCCATAACTTTTGAACGGCTGAACCGATTTTATTCAAACATAGCTAAGAACACTTTCGACAAAATTAACTTTCAAAAAAAAAAAACTAAATCGAAATCGGTTCATCCGTTTAGGCGCTATGATGCCACAGACAGACACACAGATACACAGATACACAGATACACAGCAACACACGTGAAACTTATAACACCCCTTCTTTATCCGGCGGGGGTTAAAAATAACAACTGCTATCCGAGTATCATTGTACAATCTTCTTCTACTAAACATCAAACAAAGAGCAATAAAAACGCTAAATCTTATAAAATATACATAAGTACAACATTGACATACTCGTGAGCAGTCGTCTATCTCGTATAAAAATAATGAAACAGCCTGAGTAACGGTAACCTTCGCGTAAACGTGAATTTTTATCATAAACGCACGCTGGATATTAGGAACACTTGAGGCACACACACTTAGCTCCATTTATCACACCTCACGGCACGTAAAAATTCGTAGGTACACACAGACGCGAGATATTTCGAACGCTCCCCTCTTATTTTCTCCTACGGCCTACTTGTCTTTATTTTCCTTTATATAAAGAAAGTTGTTTATCTAACTAATCCTTACAAATCTCCATCGCTTTACTTCTAAAACGGACCGGAGCCCGTCGCGTGAAAGGGCTCTGCAACTCTGCTTTTTTCATTGAAGCTTTTTCACTATTTTAAATCGTTACGAACTTTTCAGCTCAAGCAAAAATAAAACTTTTTGCTTGAGCTGAAGCAATTTACAAGATTTTCTAAAGAGTTGAACTGAATTTTTCAAGGAGTTTTGTGTACCTATAAAAATTCTTGAGAAATCAATTTCAGATTGCTTGTACCGAGAATTAGTATATCGCGCCATTGTCATCTACTACGCAGAATTAATTATCGTTAGACGAATATTCTTGGCGTCAAAGAGAGCGATATGCGGCACGGCACAGGGTGTGTTCTATCGAGATTGCAGCCACTGAATAGTAATACGCATCGTTATAACAAACTATATGCAATGCAATCGAATTACGCAACACCATGTATCTATATTGACGGTACAAATGACATCCGCAACAATCATGTATTTTAAAAACGATGTAAAGGTAATGTTTGACGAGTAAAATCGTCGTTTTATTTCATTTCTCTATTCGGGCGTATGATTGTATCGTATTTAAATTTTCATCTTAAAAAAGTACCCAATTGTTGTTGGGGTCGAACTCCATTCTAACCGGATTCAGCTAAGTACCAGTGTTTTACACGGAGCGACTGCCTATCTGACCTCCACAACCCAGTAACTGGGTAACATGATACCCCTTGGCAAGACTGGAGTCTGATCTCAAGCTTCTGACTACCCGTAACGACTGTCATAGATCTTCAAATGACAGCCGGAACCAACAGAGTAACGTGCTTTCCGAGGCACGGAGGAAGCTCGCTATGTTGAAATGGTCACCCATCCACGGACCGACCTTCGCAAGCGTTGCTTATACATCTAAAATTACTTATACAACATGAAAAAAACAAACGTGAACAATCTTCTACCTGTATTTTATTATAGACAACAATAATTCCGATGAAGTGATTTTTTAAAAACAAAATCAAAAAATTATGAATGGCCTTCCAGTAATTGAGCCTATGAATTTCAAAAATGGAAAACAAATTCTGCTTGCCAATTATCGTACTGAAAAATCCACTGTTTTTCTTCAGTTTCCATCCATTAGCCGTCGAATGTTTTCTCTGGTCGTTTTCCTAGAAGGACCGATTAATATCGCGACGTCAATGTCAGGATAATCCGGGATCTTTCGCATTATACTCGGGCTGAAATTGATTCTTTATTTTCCTAATTTATATACAATCTGTTGGACATGGTCATGATAAAAATTCAAAGAAAATAAATAAGGATTTTTCCACCTGAGCTTGTCAGTAGTAGCCCGGAGGCTGGCCTTGTGCATAGTTAATGGCAAGTCTGCTATTACATGGGACTAACACTTAACTGACGATATGTGGTAGTACTGTAGGTACACCTCTGCTTAACCTTTGGGAAATACAGCCGTGATGTTATGACAAGAAAATATGTATACAGATAGATTCGTGACTAGTCAGTCCGCAAGTCTAGAAAAACTATCTAAAAGAGATTAGTTTAGGCTTGCAGTATAGCACGCATACCGCAAAACTGCATTGCACTTCGCTGCAACGTACTGCTCTGCAACCTACCACACCGCTCAGCTTCGCAACTATGGCACTATGATGATCTTTGGCGTGTGTGTTATGTAATAAGTTTCTACAATATTTTTATCATCATCATCATTTCAGCCAAAAGACGTCCACTGCTGGACATAGGCCTCCCCCAAGTGTCGCCACTTTGATCGGTTCCATGCGTATCGCATCCAGTGGATCCCCGCAACCTTCATGAGGTCATCGGTACACCTAGTGGGAGGCCTTCCTACGCAACAGAATCTTTTGAAAACAATTATATATATATTACTTACCATTAAAATAAATACCAGCCTGTTACAGTCCCACTGCAGGGCAAGGACCTTTTTTCATACAGAGCAGGCAGGAGCATTTATCACCACGCATCCGCAAAGCGGCTTGGTGATTCCAAACTTATATCAATTTTATAAGTTCAGGTTTCCTCACGATATATTTCATTCACTGATGAAAGTGATGTCTAGGATAACTTTATAAAGTAAATAATATGAATTGAAACGGTCACATTTGCCCAGATTTGAACCCATCTTTATTAAAAAGTAGTTTCTGCCTTTACTAATAAAACATACATACATCTAATAAACAACGTCAACACAAAGTTGTGCAAGCAAAAACATTAGCACAATATTTATATTCATTACTTAGAACCGTACCAAACAAACCAACAAATATGTGTTTGAAATGCAACGAACATACAATATTAATTAAAATCGGAAAGACGTGAAGCATAATATACGCAACAATATTTCACTGAAATAAGAGATGACGTGTAACGTTTCTGTACATTTTCTGTAGAACTCGCTACCTGGCTCATGCTG
Organism: Orthosia gothica; assembly: GCA_949775005.1. Classification (NCBI taxonomy): domain Eukaryota; kingdom Metazoa; phylum Arthropoda; class Insecta; order Lepidoptera; family Noctuidae; genus Orthosia; species Orthosia gothica. The sequence continues at coordinate 1,619,872 of OX459034.1, read as the reverse complement.
CCGTCCTATATAATACCTAGAATGCCGATATGTGACCATTCGGCGATATAAGTTTTTTGATGCCAACGGTATCAGCAAAAAAATATCCATCAATTTGTTTAAGCAGTATTTTTCTACTACTAACAGACACCGGGTTTAAAATAATAAAAACGCCCCAACTTAATTTGTTTGCGAACATATTTTTGATAAGATTAGTAGGTATTTTAACTACCAATTTTCCTATTTCGAGCGCAATTATATCTATTTTAGACACCGGAATCTATCGCATAATTATGATTTACTAACTTCTGCCGGCGGTTTCGCCTGCGTCAAAAGTGTATTCTTATCCCAAGGGTACATTATACCTGGATAAAAAGTAGCCTACGCGCTATTCCAGACTATAATTTATTTATGTCCTTGCCAAATTTCATCAAGATCCGTTCATCCGTTCTGGCGTGCTTGAGTAACAAACATATAATTATCCAGACACACGTTTATTCAAACTTTCGCAATTATAATATTAGTAAGATATTATGAAGATAGTTGATAAGCAGTATCGATTATTATTATTTCGTGGTTTTTTGTTTTTCGTCTATAACACAAAATATGATTTTCTCAAACAGCAGCACTCTAGCTTAAGGACGGCATCGACAGCATGGGTTGGTAAGTCACGTATTTCCAAAAGGCTTTTTTCCCGTACCCTTTTCCCATAAGGTCTTGGGTAGACACAAACGTCAGATTATTATTTTTATTTTTGGAACACGTCGACTGAATACCGTGGGTGTTTTGATAGTGTATTTTTTACGTGAAAAAATAATTATTTTCGTTTCAATGTTTGCAAACCGTTTGAAAAATGGCTTAGCGCATGATGTTTGTGTTCCGGTGGTATGGTATACGCAATAATTGAGGGATTTTTGACGAATGGTATTTTTTTTTCGTGTAGGTTTGTTAGTGGAGTGGACATTCAATTACTGTTGGCACAATTGATGGAAAGAGGATGGGCATGTTATGATGCACGTTCGAGTCCTTAATTGCTTTTAAGCGTATTTCCATATCGAGTAGATTGCCTGAAGATATTGTTAAACTTGCTGCACTGAAGTTGTATTCTGTGAATCTAAATCACGTCGAGAAGCAAGAAATTGCGGCTCAAGACAAGTGACATTCTATCAACGAAAGCGATGATGCGTTTGCAATTGGTAAAGTGTGAATTTGGCATTTCAACAAACGCCTTAATTCTTCAGATCTAATCAAAAATATTTATTCGTTAGAATATGGTACGTAAGGTGTTACAGTAAATTGATAAGCTGATATGCAGCATATCCGGCTCACTGCCCATAGCGTGCAAATGTATTTACAATCAGCAATGTCAATGAATCTTACTTACAAATTACAGATTCTACTTACTTGAATTGCCTTGCCTTGCCTTTTTTTGAATAGTATTAGTCTGCAAAATATTTGTTTAAACATTGCCAGCTGCATTGCAATCAACGCGCAGTATACATGTTTCTTAAATAATTCTAGTTTAACTGATGGCAGCCGTAGTCTATCTTTATGCCGTGTTCAGCTATTTGGACTGTCAGTGCTAGTTTCAAATATAGTTAGTCTTAACAAAAGTATATATTTTAATAATATCAATCAAATCATAATCTTAAACTCCTAAATGCCTTAGGTACTTACCTACATGTATAGTGGTAACAATGATCAAACCTACATTATTTTTGGTAGGATTTTGATCTACTTTTTTTAATAATTTTAAAAAGTGTTAATTAAGAGGCTTATATAAAATAAAAATATAATATTAAAATGTATAATATGTGTATAATATGAAAATATTATATTTTTTTAGGTGTCATTTTCATTACGAGGTGACGACAGGCGGTAATGTTTTCATTTAAATAGTAAAAGCATAGATTATTACGCTTGAAAAAATATTTTAGAAGTCGGGCCTCTCATTTTCTTAAAAGTTTTCTTAGATATACTACGTAAAACAGGTAATTAAGGTCATCTATTTTGTAATTCAGGAGAATAAACTTATTTTGAGGTACCGAAATTAAATCTAGTTTTTCTTGAGATATTTACTCTATTTTCATACTTTGTAATGTCTCGGTTACACCATAAGAAGATTAATATTATATTTAATTTATTTTTAATTTACAGAAAGCATCATCTAGATACTAAATATTTACATCAAAAGCACTTTCTGATCAAAACAAAATAACATAAACATATTTCCACACCAAAATGCAATCTAAAGCGACTCAGTAATGAAATTTAATGTATTCATTCATCTCGCATGGAATAGGTATAAATCGTTATAAGAGCTTGGAATATATTTTACGCGGTTTAATCAACCAATAAATGGAAAATGTTGATTTCAAGACGAGTTTTGAGAATCATTTTGAAAGTGCCACTCTTAAAGCCATGTTTATACTTCTAAACAACGTTAGAATATTGCTTTTCAATGTAAGGTTGGATTTAAAGGGAAAAAAAAATTGGAAGCTTTTCTCGTTAGTAGGCTCATCTGTCTCATTAAATTTCATAAGGTATTCAGAAGAAATAATTAATAAGGCAAACACGATTCATCTTGAACAAATTAAATAATTCAAAGGCAATGGTATTAGGTTCTCCAAAGAAATAAAAATAATAACAAATATAATTAGAAAAATTAGGATAAATTGCTCCTTAGTAAATAATTTAATAGCATCTGAAAAAGGTTGTAAACTACTAACAACTAATTACAGAATTTAAACGAAACCAAAGGTTTTGAAATGTTTTTCATTAATTCAATAATAAAGTTAATAGTTGCAAATACGAAGAACGAATTGATTAACTTTAGAACAACACAAAAAACACAATGTGTGATAAAGCCCAATAAAAATATAGTGCCTAGGGCAATAAGACCGCCTTTGTACTTGTACGTCAAGATTTAATAAATAAAATAATTATAGCATTTGAATTTTCAACGACTAATCTAAAAATAAACCAAAAAAGAAACAAACTAAGCACGAAACAAAATAAAAACAAATAAAATAATGTAGAAAGTGGTTGTGGCCCAATGGAACGGGTATCGCGACTAGATGTCTCTACGCCTTATTAATGGCCTCACCTACCTGACTGAGACGGATGGCAGGTACTGACCTGACGTTGACCTTGCGCACCCTATTTATTCCAGGCCAATTTACCTTTGTTTTTATTGTGTTATCTTTGACGGTAGCATGTTCTTTCCTTTGTTGGAGAGGCTAACAAATAGGCTCGTGATTAGCGTCGAGTGGGTGATTTCTTTGATTCTTCCTTGTTTGTTTTCTTTATTAAAGTGTTGTAGATAATGTTGCGGGTCTGCACAGATTGTTCTTGCTAAATTCTGTAGTTAAAAATTCGTTTTTTAGAAATTTGATTTTGGATAAACGGAATAAGATTTATCTACACTCATAACGTAATGTTCCAATTATAAATTCAAAAAGTCTTGCATAAACACGTACTTTATATACGTGAAAAAATAAAATTAAAAAAAAAACCATTACAGTGCAACATTTGCCTTCGATTTTCAAACAACTGCATTATAATAGTTATTTATGCTACAAGTGCGGAAGGTAGGTGATTACCGATGAGTGGCATTCGACACGAGTCGGAAATCATCTTCGAGCGAGATTGTGCGAGGAAATTAATAAAATTGCGGGCTTATTCAAGCGCGTTCAGCATATCCACAGATTAACTAATAGTTCCTGGGGCATATCTACTGCGCATGTGCAAATACCTGTCACATCGCAACGCAATAAGGCACGAGCAAAATATACGTTCTGCCAAACATATTTAATGAATATTTAAAATTAATTTATGGATCAAAATCTAAATCTAGAGTAATTAAAAACACCTAAAATGAAGTATTAGTTTTATTTTACCTTTTATATAAATGATAATCTGTACATAACTAATTTGTAAAACTTTTCTCAAATAATAAAAACTCTATGCGTCGGGCTAACGTTGGAGTTAAAATTAAAAAAATACAGGAAAGTAAAAAGCACTAGTGAAAAAAAGTGACACTTTCCGCACAGTTTGGCTGCTTGGAAAACCGCTCTTTTCGAGGACATGCATTGTAAAATAACTTTTTAATTTTTATAGCATTCTTTTACTTTTTAATTAATTGGCGCTTATGAGCTAGTGTCACTGTCTATGGATGCGCGCGCTGCGATGTCATGGTGCAATGAGAATCTAAATTGCCCGCCATACTGCATATTTTTCCGTTACTACTTTTATTTTATTTCAACTGTATGAGTGAAGATAAAATAGTGTATGCAACGGCATATAATTAGGTATTAAAACACTCGCGTGTTAATATTATCACATGAGGCGAAGCCGAATGTCGTTCGGCTCCAACCACGCTCGTGTTTTAATAACCCATATTATATGACCATTGCATAAACTACTATTTTAGAATAGGCAAATCGATTTCGTAATTGGATTTGAATAATAAAATTAACTTTAGAAAATTAAGCCTGGCTTCATTACAACGGAAAACAAAATTAAATAAAAATATTTTCCTGCAATAAAAGCGTTGTTTTCCTACCGGTGCGTACCAAGCAAACAAGGTTGTTAAGGTTTAATATTTAATATCCAATCACGTACTACAGCATTATCTTATAACCGGAGGGTACTAAAACTGAATCTGTTTATTTAATGAACTCAAACCACTAACGTATGCCGGATACGTATACCCTTAAAAACGAATACCTACATAATATATAACTAGAATAATAAACAAACCAAACTACGTTACTTTCTGCCTAAGGTTACGAAATAATGATCAGCAGAAGATTCACTCGTTGTGCGGGCTACTAACGAAAATTCAAATACTACAAAAATCCTATTATATCTTTTGTATTTTTGTTTATTTATCTAGAGGCTCGCGTTTGACCACTATCTCGACTGAGTGTAAGCACTGATGTGGTCGACGAAGAAGCACGCTTGCCTAGAGTGAAGTAACCTATTGACTCTTGACTTAAAGGCTCCAAGGTTGTAGCTCTCAGAAAACAAAGACTCCGGCAGGGAGTTCCAGTCCTTGTTGTCATGTTCTGAAACTTGTCTTGCAGGGTTTTTTTCCAAAACAATAGAAAGTAACCTATGACAAATATGTTGATTCCAGAAGAGGCAAAAGCGATAAGGTCCCATTGTATATTTTTAATTTTAAGTTTCTTTTGTTCCTGTATTTTCTGGTGTACAATAAAGTATAAATAAATAACAAAAAACAAAAATTGTTTACAGCTTCAATGATGGTTATTGGACAACTAACTGGATTATAATACAACTCTAGAACATAAATAAGCACAGCATTCTTAATGAGATACATTTTGTGAAAATATAAATACTTAGTATAAGCTTTTAGTTTACCCATATCCCTGAAAATTAGAGGCTGTAATTAGAGGCAAATCTGCGACATAAAATCCTATGTTGCCTGAAAAGTTTTGATTTAACTGCAATTTGTTCTTAAGGTAAGTTTATTCCTTATTGAATACCTGATTGATGTTGGTTGATCTTCTACAGCACCCTTTTAAAGGTCAGAAATCCCTACGAGTGCCTATTAATTTACTGAATGTTGGGGATTGCTAAATACTTTAATGTAAATATGTGGACTAAATGGAAGGTAGTGTTGTTTTTCTTTATCGCTTCATTGTGTGTTTATTTATTCTTAGGCAAAGAACTACCGCTACATTCATTGTTTATATACAATAAAGGCAGGAATTATATCATACAGGATAACGCTGAAGCTTATTAATAATATAATTGAAGATCATTAAGTAATCGGATTAACCTACTCAGAAAACAGGTAAAAAAGCTTACAAATGTTCTCAAATTGTTTGATAACTTCATAACGAATATTATAAGATACTAGCTTCTGCCCATGGTTTCGCCCGCATAAAAAAGTGTTGTATCATCCCAAAGGAATCAAACTACCGGGATAAAAACTATCCTATGTCCTTCCTAGGATCTTAAACTATCTCCACACGAAATTTCATCTCAATCGATTCAGTGGTTTAAACGTGAAAAGGTTACAGACAGACAGAGTCTTATCTTATCTTGTGGAGAGGCCGAGAAATAACTCGGAAACATCGGCCCATTGGGATCTATTGTGGTGCCCTAGATAACCTACTCCTCCCCAATCTCATCAAAAACTCTTTTCATAAGTTTTACAACGAGACTAGGAGATATGAGCATATACATACATACATAAACTCACGCCTTTTTTCCCATGGGAGTATGCAGAAACTACTGAACGCCACCTGCTACGATTCTTACATACTTCTTTTGCTTCACACACATTCATACATCTAGTCATACTCACACGCCGGTTATGGGTACCGCGCACTTGGCCTTTCTGAAGAAAATTACCTATTAGGTCTATGTATGTCTTTCTAGGGCGCCTATATGAGCCTATAGTCTTCTGACCCAGGAGACTCTTTCGCTTACCAGACAGTGCATCGCATGTGCACAGAAGGTGTTCCATGCATTCCGTATGTTCCCCACACAACCTGCACATGGGTGTCGCAGTTAGACCCATTTTCATGAGCATGTCGTAGATTTCAAAGTGCCCTGTAAAGGACCCAAACAGGTAACGTATTTGTCCCCTGCTGTAGTTAGTCCTGCAACGCTAATCCTATAAAAGAATAACACTGGATTTATCATGCTGCGCGAGTTCTATAATTGGAATGAGTTGAGAGTTAGCAACAGTAAATTGGATGGTTGCGTGGTTGCTATTAATTTTAGTGCATTGTTAAAGTGATAAGCGTGCTTCACCGTTGACCACATCATCGCTTACCATCAGGTGAGATAGTGGTCAAGCGCGAGCCTATAATTTATATTAAAAAAAAACTAAATTATATCGTGAGTCTTAGCAGCTGCGACGCTACGGCGTAGAAACCGCTACGGTACTCAAGCTACGCTGATGCTTTACACCGTTGTTATTCTTTGCTACTGCATTGCTACCCGTTGCCAGGCTGTTGCTGCATCGTTGTAGTTTAAACCCGCGTTGGGTAATGAAAAAAAAACATAAGTTTCAATTTACTTTGTTTTTAAATCTTAAATCACTGCACTTTGTATTATGTTTGGTGTACAATAAATAATACGATAAATAATTCAGGAAAATTTATCTGCAATGGCTCTCAAATCATGACTCGCGACTTTTGTCATACTGTGGATACGTCATCATCATCGTTTCAGTTGAAAGACGTCGACTGCTGAACATATCCGCCCTGAAGTATCGCCACATCAACCGGTCCTGTGCGTTTTGTATCCAGCGGATTCAGCCAGTTCGGACGGGGAAAAGTTTCAAAATACGGAACTACGACCTTTAAATACTCTAAAATTTTGTATTTACCGACATAGCCCGAAAAATTGCCAAACTTAAGTGGCAGTGGGCAGGGCACATTGCTCGCAGAACGGATGGCCGATGGGGCAGAAAAGTTCTGGAGTGGCGACCGCGAACCGGAAGACGATGCGTGCGGAAGGCCTCTCACCAGGTGGACCGATGACCTGGTGAAGGTTGTGGCGATTCGCTGGATGCGGGACGCACGGGACCGGTCAATGTAGCGACACTTGGGGGAGGCCTATGTCCAGCAGTGGACGTCTTTCGGCTGATATGATGATGATGATGATGATTCAAACGCAGCTAGGTTAATAGAATATACCACGGATTAACGTCAACATGGTGGATAGAAAACTTACAAAAAATTTCGCTGACGAGGAATAAAATGAAAATCAATGTTTGAACAAATCGTGCTTTGTATCGTTGCGACTTGATTTAATATACCCGCGGTTTGAAATGTTAGAGCACTACTAAATGTAATGTGTTTATGTTTTCACACATCTGTTGAAAAAAAGGCTATCAGGCTATCATCTTATAAATTAATTTTAAATTATCATTAAAATAGAATATGGTGTTGATCTGATAAGTTATGTAAACAAATCAAAATCTGCACGGAATAGCGCAGTTTTTGCTGGGTATAAAAAAGTGTTTTGTTTAGTTTTTTTGTTAGTCCCAATTTAAGATACATTGCAACACGCGGTCTTTCCGTCTGTTACAGCAGTGTTTGTACGCTGGGGGACATCCCACTATACGTTTGCCAATTCGCAGTCTTCAATTGTCTCAGTCTTGTCTGCTTTTACGGTAATCAGTAGTTACATAGACATGCTTGGATGGGTTGGACCACTGCCTCTTAAGTTTGGTTACTCTGTAAGCCTTTTTTTTCCTGGTAACTTCTTTCCGGATTCTTAAAATAAACATATTTTTTGTTCATTTGTTAGGCTACTGATCACTAACTCATCAGATAGTAAGCTACAATGTGGTCGACGATGGAGCACGCTTGCTAAGAAGTGATTAAAGCCAGAACATCTACCATCAAAAAGAAACTGGGTCCACAAGCTAGAGACTTTTTACCCGACTGCCGAAGGAGGGTAATGTGTTTATCAGTCTATGTATGTATGTATGTTTGATCCTATGTGGCGTTCCAGAGACCAAACGTGTTGGCCGATTTTGATGATTCGTACGTCAATCGATGCGTCTTAACTCTGCGAGTGTCATAGGCTACATTAAAATTGGATAATAGAGAAATGGCGGCTTTTGGGTGCCATATTGTGTGGGCCCAAATTTTTTTTTTCTTCCAAACCCATCGTGTGGGGTATCAAAATAAAGGGTTTTAAGAGGTGATTTCAAAAATATATAACACTTATATGTTTAAATGTATCTAATTCGAAAAACTAACTAAAAATTATAAATAAAAAAACTTAATTAAAAAAATCAAAAAACCCGACTGCTTCAAAAGCGAACTAAAAAGTCGTAAATAAGGAAAAAATCATGCTGTGCAGGCGGAGGATACACCAGATTTTTGGTCAGCCAGCCGGCGAATATGTATCCTCCGACTGCACAGCATGATTTTTTCCTTGTTTACGACTTTTTAGTTCGCTTTTGAAGCAGTCGGGTTTTTTGATTTTTTTAATAAAGTTTTTTTTAATGCTATTTTGTACCACAAGCATATAGTTAAACAGAAACAAAGTTCTGCCTAACGAAACTCAAAGTTCTAGCGACGAATACAGGTAACTCGATATTTTGATTACAAGTAGGATACGTGCAATGCAGTATTCACTTGCATATACTCCGTAATCATAAAATATTAATTCCACGACTATAAACTGCTTTAAAATTGCAATACAATATAAATGATGTATTACCCAGAATCTGGGTTACACGGGAATTATGACAACGTGAACTATGAACTAAATATTTTGCTTTTCAATTTGTGAAGTAATTGTTATTTTATTAGTGTGTTAAAATGTTAAAGTGGTGTATTCGATTTGTCCTAGTTTTTTGATGAGGGTTTTAATGGGAACTACAGTTATGTCCAGTTGTGTGGTGTATTGCCATTGGCAACAACTTTGTAATTAGTTTTTGAGGATAGTAATATTTGAGATTTGAATTTGGGGTAATTGTATTGCAATATTATTCAGAAAAATCTCTGAGCTGTTAACCACCTGTAAAGAAATTTACCAGCTACCTCTCTATAGATAATTAGATTTAAGAATTTGCTTATTTTTAATTTGGTTAAAATCTGATGAAGAACTTCGGAGATATACAACATCTCTGTCGATCTCTCATTTCACCGGTTATGTTCAAGTTTTATGTTATTCGGGTAATCTATTCTGGCGTTATAGGTACGTTACTAAACAACTTGCCTATTTTAGGTAGGTACAACTAAAAAGGGAAAAATAAAAAAACTTTATTTGCAAAAAAATACTACCGACTTCCGAATAAAAAACTACAAAGTGAAAAATAACTTTATTTTTGGTAGTCGATGTCCATACCGCGACAAAAATTAAAAAAAGACACTGACTTCCAAAAATAAAGTTATTTTTCACTTTGTAGTTTTTTATTTGGAATTCGGTAGTATTTTTTTGCAAAAGAGTTTTTTTTATGAATAACTTTTTCTTCTATTGTTGGCACAATTACTATTGGAGAAATACTTTAAAAGTAAGGTAGTCACATATATACGAGTAGTATTAAGAACAGGGTGACCCTAGCTAAGAATAGGTGGCTCCTTTCTAAGGGATTTCGTAAGAAGCAACTAAGGGATTTATATAAGTAGTCGGTTGGACGACAGCGACAAGTTAATGTAATCTCTTAATCCCCTTTGATCCTGCGCTTTCTAATGAGGAAGCGTCCACTTTCCAAGAAATAACTAATACGGGAAGAATTTGTCATGTTTCATAATCCGCCGTATTAATTTGAACAAATATTAATGATCGTTTGTAAATAAACATCTCTTTATTCCAAATGAACAGTGGACAGATTAATTCATCCCCGGAAGGGCCTAATGTTATATGACAACAATAAAGGAAATTTCAAATTGTACATTAATCATACGGTTTAACGTTACAAATTTGTCATGCCACGGTTGGCGGTGCGGCGCCAGCAATAATGAATGAACCCATCCTGAAACAAGTAATTACGTAGTAGGTCATTTTTTATCGTCATGTTTATCACGCCTTTGTCTACCCTGCAATATGGCTGCCAATGTTGCCGGATATTGTCTACGAAGCGTTCATTTACATAAACATACAATCAGAATAGAATAGAATATAATACTCTTTATTATGTACACCATCCAAAAGACGATCTGATGAAAACTCATTGTCATAATTTTTCGCTGTCTGCGAGCTAGAATATTCTTGGTATTAGTTGAAACGTTGCAAATAATATACTTAATATGAAAACTCTGCATAATATGATACATTGAGCATGTAAATTGTTTTAATAGCATTGTATTAAATATGTTATTTTATTTATCTACCACTTTATTGACAGGAATCAATTTAGGATTGTGCTTTGTAAATCGTTGTATAATTAAATATCCATTTAGCACTAATAGCAACCGATGTAATCTACGAATGCAGATTAAAATAAATTAATTAAAGAACTCAATAAATACATAATTACAAGCGCGTCAGTGATTGATGCTGATACGTTATTACGAAAAGTTAATGGGGTATGTATTCCAATAAATATCTCCGGTGGGTGTATTAATTATTGAGTGACTCTGCGTTTTGAGTCGTAATATGTCACACCGAAAGCCAATTAGCGTCGAGAACGTTACGCTAATAAATCTCACTTTTTGTTATTACCTCATTTAAATTTAATAAATATTGAAAGAGGAAATTTTAATGCACTTTTTTCGTCATAATCGCTATGCTCCTTTTGATAGGTCAACGAACGTCGTTTATCGTAATTAGAGATGAGAGGCTAAATTGTGAATAAATTCTTAATACTACTTAAGCGAAATTAATGATAGCTAATAATTAACGATATGCTTTTATTGTCAAAAATGAAGGTTTTACTCTGTATAATGTATCAAAAAATACGAGCGCTTCATTTAATTCTATTACGTACCTGGTAGTCATTGATAAATATCAATGTCGGCAGTCAATTTTATGAAACTTAAGAGTTTATTTTTTAAACATTTTCCCTGGGAATTTCTCGTGGGTGTTTTTACAAACATATTATGTATAAACTCACATATACAGACAGCCACACTCTTACAACTATCTGCAGACTGAGACATTTTATGTTCCCATTCAGCCCTTTTTCTTTTCCCAAATTCGAGTAAGGTATTATTTTGTTCTTTATGTAATCCATTTCAAATCCAAATAACATAGGATTATTTTTTCATGAATAAATAAAAAAACAATCACTCATACTCTCGTATAAGACAAGGTATGCAAATTGCGTTAGCGCTAAAGCCAGATTTTACTATAACGCCGCGTCTGATGAAGGCGTCTCTCCGGCATCCCTCGCAGCATCCCTCTGCGTTTGGTGTATAAGCTGACAGAAGGATTAAAGACGTGCGCAAGGTAGAGCAACTTACCAACATTCACATTTATAAGCATTGTGACTCGAAACGCATATAAGTACATTTGTATGAAGAAATCATTTATAATAGCCACTTTGTTATTGTGTTTTTCTATAAATCTGTGCAGATAAGTGATATACAAAATCAACCCAGAAAGTTTCAGGGCGCGTTTCTGAATTGAGCATTCGGATTAGCTGTTAAGAATATGCCATGCCAAATTTTTCCAGGTTTTCAGGCTAAATTAGAGATTGATAAAAACACAAATTTAAAAATCGGGGGTTTATTTGTAAGACAATATGACATTGTCTGAGCAGTAATAACCAGGCTGATTGCAGGAGCTATCGCCTATGGTACTTGTACTAATACATATTTATTCTGTGGTTATGGATTGCATCCCAATATGTGAAGCACCTTTTACGGACTCTCCAGAAAAGTTGCCAAGTACCCACCCAAAAAATATGATATCGCTGTAATAATGAAGTGTACTCAAGAACCTACCTTGTTCTATAGGAGGATTTTTTTATCCACGGAAGCAACTCGCCTGTCGTCAAATAGCGAGTATAATTTTTATTTTAATGAAATGATGAAACTCGTTCATGATTTACAAATATTACATAACAAAAGACCGAAGTATAATCCACAACACAATTCCACACTGAAATATCATCACACTCTGTATGTGAAACGTCACATTATTGTATAAAACATAAATCCTCTAAACACGAATTACGCATTACGTCATCAGATAAGACATACCTACCGCCGGTTGAATAATAAAAACCCTTCACAATGTTTCACAGCTCACAACAGTTAATTATGTTGGACAGCTTTAGATTTTGATCTTTGTTACCATGTCATAAGGGTCATAGAGGTTGTATAAGTAAGTTCTTCATGCGAAACGAAAGCTCGCAACATAATTGCGACTGTACCCGGAAGTTAATTGCGTGTTCGTTGTCAAGCCACGGGTGGGGAATGATTCAAGCCTCGGATCATAGAAATAAGGGAGATAAGACGCGGAGGTTTTACATACATCCGTAATTATGTACCAGCGATGCTTGCGGGATGAGATAAAAATGTGTTGTCGGTTACAATCACGACCGCTTCGCAGAAACCGCTGAAATGACAAAGTTTGGCACAAAGAATATAATATTATTCTAAAGACTTACATACTATTTCTGTAAACGACAACGGCTTTCACATGGTAATTTTAGAAATGGACACTTCCCACGCTAAATTCGTTAATAGCTTTTTTTTTATTACTGCCACATTTCTTGGGTTCTTACCGGGTCTATGAATAGCGGCAATATAGATATTCTGTCGGCCTTTTTCAATGTTATAAAATGTAATTTAAAATCAATGCTTAATGTTACGGGCCCGACTAATATTCCCGGACCGTAATTAAAATTTGTATGGAAGAATGGCCATATGGCGCGAAACGGCGTGAGAAAATAAGACGAACTCCGTCCCTTGTAATGTCCCATTGTGTGGCCTAGTTGGGCCGGACACAATGTACCGTAAGCATTGTCTCTTAGCTTTCTTGTAACTTAGAAATTAACATGTGAATATTTAAAGTAGGATTGACGTAGGTGCCATGTGAGTAAAGCTATCTACACTTGTAATGTGTATAAGAACTAGAGAAAAGGTAGATAGTTAGTTGGGATTGTCTCGCAGTTTTCTTCTTTGTTACAAAAATAAATGAACACGTCCACGTGTTTGACCACGTGTGTAAAATGACACATGTATGGGCCATGTGAATTTTAGAGTAGTAGTAGTATAATAAAACTTGAAATATACATAAGATTTAGAGAAAAGGTAGCTAATTAGATAAGATTATGTATATTGTCATAGTTTAATACTTGGAGTAAGGAGGAATCTAGATTAAGATTTTGTGTTGACCTTTGTACACCTTTTATATTTTTCCTATGTAGAATTAAGTATGTAGATTAAGGAAATGTATAACTTGTGTATATTTAAGTAAGATAAGTTTTATAAAATCGGCATTTCTGTGGTGCCATGCTTGAATACAGTTGCAAAGTAGGGGCGCCATTGTTCTCGCCGAGCGGTTTTTGTATAAAAGCCGGCCCGCTTGTAGGCAGAGACACAGTCGGTCTTCCACTCTACAAGGAGTAACAAGTAAGGAATAAATTGAAGATACGAATCAAGACAGTATTTTCATTTCCTCAACGAGTCTCCAACCGAACCAACAATACAGTCCACTTCAGTCTGGTCCTTCGAAAGCCGGATACAAGATCCAAGAACCTGCGGCAACCAGTCCACTTCAGTCTGGTTCTACGAGCAACGGATACAAGAAGAATCCGCGGCAACCAGTCCACTTCAGCCTGGTCCAGCGAGCTACGGTTTCAAGAACGAAGAACCCGTGGCAACCAGGCCCAATACAGTCTGGTCCATCAAGCAGCGGATACAAGAACGAAGAACCCGCTGCAACCAGAACCACCGAGCTGCAGACCAAGTACGAAGATCTGCGGCAAGAGCGGAGAAAGGAACCCGGCTGTCACCGAGCTGCAGACGAAGTAAGAAGATCTGCGGTAAGAACAAAGCTGTACGGAACAGGATCGGTTTCGAACCTAACCGGTCTTGAACCTGACCAGCTTAATCCCAACCGAACCCGACCGGCTCACCGAACCGAGCCGACCAGTTTCACCCATAGTACCTACCGACCCGAAGAGGTACCAACCCGTCGTGCTAAACCGAACGTGCTGAACGACTCAAGATGGTGTTCACAAGGAGCCAGGGAGACGCAACCGAGATGGAAGAACAGCTATGCATCCAAGAACAGGAAGCGCGACGCGTCCAAGAACAGGAGGCGCGCCGCCAGGAAGCGGAGCTGATCGAACGGGAGCGAAGAAGAAGACTCTCACCGGACCCACCAGCATCACCAGTCTCGAGAACAGCACACAACAGCGCAGCGGGGCCTTCCAGTGCACAGACGACAAACACCGCGATCCGACAGCGAATGACGTCACCGACCAGGACAATGAGGTCGCAACGGTCCACGACAAGCGTCACAACAAGGCTACGGATGGCGGAACTGGAGGCTGCAGAGAAGCTAGCAGCTATCCGGACCCAGCAACTGGCACTGGAAGAAGAGCTAGTCAAGAAGAGACTAGCAGTGGAGGTGTCAGCGATCAACGATGAAGAAAGCGTACAAGAGGAACAAGAGCCCTCTCGTCCACGCGAAGAGCCTCATCGAATGGTGGATGAATGGCTGAGGACGAATCCCCTCAACTCACGGGGGGAGGAGGGACCAAGAGAATCCAAACAGCTACGCTTCGCATCTAGAACGAGATCGCCGACCCCCACAAGACCGAAGGACAGCATCGAGCACTTGGCAGCAACGCTAGAGAAGATGGCCCGACCTAGGCCTAGGCACACGGAGCTACCTACATTCTCCGGAGCGGCCAACGAGTGGCTGCCATTCAAGGCGGCTGTACGAGATTCGACAGATATGTACCAGGTTACAGAAGCCGAGGACGTACAAAGGCTGAGAAACTGCCTCAAAGGAGAAGCAAGAGACGCCGTGGCCGCCCTTCTACATACGGCCACTGATCCAGGCGTCATTATGAAGACCCTTGAGCAGTGCTTCGGACGACCGGAAGTCATCATCGACCGGGCACTGGATGACCTCAAGAAGCTTCCGAAACCTGGTACATCGGCCACAGAACTCAACAGTTTCGCTGTCAAGCTACAAAACATCATTTGCGTGCTGCAAACAATCGATCGAAGAGGTTACTTGTTCAACCCTTTTATGACCCGGGAAGTACTGGACAAGCTCAGCCCGCATCTCCGATCCCGCTGGTGTGACTACGCCTACGATCAAGAAGGGACGGCAGATCCGGAAATCGTCGTGATGTCACGGTTTCTAATGCGAGAGGCGGACCGAGCGTTACGATATACGTACGCTCCGTCTACAAGCGCCGCCGCACCGAGAAAGGAAACTCGACCCATCGTGACACTCAAGAAGAAGGCGAGCGTGTTCACTACAACCGAGGAAAGGGAAGAAGAAGAAAAGGACAAGTGCCCCAAGTGCGAGCAAGCCCACGTGTTGACGCGGTGTCCGCGGTACAAGGCGCTTACCGTAGAGCAGCGATGGAGCTTCCTGAAATCCAATAGGATTTGCTTCAAATGCGCCCAGAAGCAACACAGGCGCATAAGCTGCAAGGTGCAGCTGTGCGGCGTGGATCAATGTCGCCGCCCGCATCATGCGACGCTCCATCAAGCGGTACGCGAAGCGCAGACCGAAGACGCGGGGAAGGCTGAACTACCGAAGGAGGAAGCAGTTCTGTCCGTGGCTACCCGACCTGCTACTGGGCCACGGGCTGTCTTGCTCAAGATGTGCCCTGTCATCGTGTCCGGACCACGGGGGGAGGTCAAGACCTACGCGCTCCTAGACGAAGGGGCCACGATCACGCTAGTGGACGAAGAACTGGCGGCGAGCATCGGGGCAGAAGGGCCATCACGGCCGCTCCACCTGAGCGGGGTCAACATGTCGCTGCGAGATATGGGCAGCCAAACCGTAAACATCAACGTGAAGGGACTGAAGAGTGACGAGAGCTACAAGGTCAGAGCGAGGACCATGAAGGATCTCCGGCTGCACCAGCAGTCTATTCCCGACACGCTGCTGGACTACGAGCACCTGAGGGACCTGACACCAGAAGAGGTGTGCTACAAACTGGCGCGCCCCGGGCTTCTAGTGGGTACAGACCACTGGGAGTGCATAGTGTCCCGCGAGCTCCGAATCGGTGGCCCTAACCAACCAGCAGCATCAAGAACGCAACTAGGATGGGTGGTGCACGGAACCGCACCACGCAAGACCATCGTTAAAGAAGGGAACGTGCTGCATGTGTACGAGCCCGACCGAACAAAGGGTGCATGCAGCCAGGAACTCCACGACCTAGTCGAAGGCCACTTCAGGATCGACGCGCTCGGCATACAAGGCAAGCCGAGAGTCAAGGCGAGCGATCAACGGGCTATCGACATAGTCGGGAGGACAATCAGGAAGATTGACACCGGGTACGAGGTTGGGCTGCCATGGCGACGAGACGAGGTCACTATGCCGCCTAGCTACAATCAAGCGTTCCGCCGGCTAAAGAAGATCGAGCAGAAGATGGACGCCGACCCACAGTTCGCGGCCGAGTACTCCAAGCAGGTTAACAACCTATTGGACAAGGGGTACGCGATGCCATGCGATGGGTCGGAGCGAGCGAGTGCCATCTGTTGGTATCTGCCACATTTCGCCGTGCAGAACCCGAACAAGCCCGGCAAACATAGGCTAGTGTTCGACGCAGCAGCGAAGAGCAACGGCGTCTGCCTAAACGACGAACTGTTGGAGGGACCCGACCTACTGCTGTCGCTACCAGGAATCCTGTTTAGATTCCGAGAAAAGGCGGTAGCGATTACCGCAGACGTGCAGGAGATGTTCCTGAGGATCAGGATAAGGCCGGAGGACCAACCAGCGCAACAGTTCCTATGGAGAGGTGACGACCGACAAGAGCCGCCGAGGAAATACAAGATGACCAGTATGATATTCGGCGCCGCGAGCTCCCCGTACATGGCCCATTACGTACGCAACTACAACGCAGACGTACATGGGCAGGAGTACCCGCGGGCGCTGGAGGCCATCAAAGGAAGTCACTATATGGACGATTTGGTGGCCAGCTATGAAGACGCCGAAGAAGCACGGAGAGCAGTCGAGGAAACGAGGGCAGTGCACGCGCATGCAGGGTTCACGCTGCGAGGTTGGAGCTCCAGCGACGAGACGGTGCTATGCGACGTGCCCACCGAGCTACACGCCACCTCTCCTACACAATTGGGAGGTGAGCAGCCTGACAGCAAGATCCTGGGGCTGCATTGGGACGCGGAGCGCGATGAGCTGGGGTTCAACACATCCATGAACCGAGTCCCGGCTGAAGTAAGAACGAGAACGCGCGCCCCGACTAAGCGTGAAGCCCTCAGCGCCGTGATGTCCATATACGACCCGCTTGGGTTGCTGAGCCATTACACAATACGATCGAAGATCATACTGCAGAGCTTGTGGCGCCTTCAGACGACGTGGGACGAGCAAATCTCCGAGGAAGAGAACGAGCTCTTCGCCTCCTGGCTCGCTCGCCTGACAGAACTCGCTCAGCTGCGACTACCGCGCTGTTACGTGACGCAAAAGTATGAACGCGTCGACTTACACGTACTTTGCGACGCCAGCGAGCAAGCCTACGCAGCCGTGGCCTATTGGCGAATAAGAAACGTCGATGGGAGCCTGAACGTCGTGTTGGTGGCCGCCAAAGCTAAGGTGGCACCTCGTCGGGCGCAAACTATACCACGCCTGGAGCTACAAGCCGCAGTGATCGGGGCAAGACTCGCCGAGACGATAAGGAGGGAGCACCGCGTCGATATCGGCCAGACGACCTACTGGACCGATTCATCTACCGTGGTGCACTGGATCCATAACGACGTACGACGCTACACGCCATTCGTCGCGCATCGGCTGGGAGAGATCGCAGAGTTGACCCAGAAAGAAGAGTGGCGTTGGCTGCCTACTGCGTGCAACGTAGCGGATGACGCCACTCGACTCGTCGACACGCCCATCTGCGCCACGGATAGATGGTTTCGGGGGCCGGAATTCTTGCTCCTGCCAGAAGAGCAGTGGCCCACGACGTCGACGGATGAACCAGAGAACGAGGAAGTCCTTCACACGAGTGAAGAAACTGAGCGAGACAGCTGGCTACCGAACCCGGCCCGCTTCTCAAAGTATGAGGTATTGGTGAGAGCCACCGCTCAAGCGATCGCTTTCACTGATATCTGCCGACGAAGAGCAACAAGGATGGAGTATCGTCATATCCAGCGCGCCGAGGCTGAACTGATCAAACAGGCACAAGAGGACAGCTTCGGGGAAGATATGAAGATGATCCGCTCGCCCGCTCACGAGGGCAAGTCGATTGTACAGGCTGGATCCAGTGCTGGATGACGGTGTCTTAAGGGTGAGGGGCCGGATCGAGGCCTCTCCCGCACCGACCGAGATGAAGCGGCCTATTATACTCGACGGCCGCCATCAGCTGACTAAGCTCCTCGTGTTGCGGGAGCACTGCGCTGCGGGCCACGCCAATAGGGAGCGTGTGACGAACGACCTACGACAGCGGTACTGGGTCATTCACTTGCGACCCACGGTACGCGCTGTCGAGAGGAGCTGCGTCTTCTGCAAGACAAGGCGGGCGATGCCGCAAACACCAGCTACAGGAGACCTGCCACAAGCCCGCCTTGACCCTTTTCACCGCCCGTTCACCAACTGTGGGGTGGACTATTTCGGGCCAATAATGGTCAAGGTAGGACGCCAACGAGAGAAGAGGTGGGGCGCACTCTTTACGTGCCTCACTTCCCGCGCCGTGCACATCGAGCTTGTCGCTTCACTCTCCACCGACTCAGCAATCATGGCGCTGAGACGAATGGCCGCGCGCAGGGGCTGGCCGAGGGTGATATACTCCGACAACGCGACTAATTTCCGCGGAGCCGACCAGGAGCTACGCCACGCCTACGCCGAGTGGATGCCTGCCCTGCGAGATGAGGGGCTACTGCATCGCTTGGAGTGGCGCTTCATCCCTCCCGGCGCGCCCAACCAAGGTGGTGCGTGGGAACGTATGGTGCGCTCCGTGAAGACGGCACTCAGCGTGACCCTGCGAGAGAAGGCGCCGGCGGAAGAAGTACTGAGGACTCTGCTCACTGAGGCTGAGTTCTCAATCAATGCGCGACCGCTGACACACGTCAGTGTGGATCCCAGCGACCCCGAGGCCCTAACCCCCAACCACTTCTTGTTGGGGTCGTCCAAGGGGCTGCCGACGACAGGGCCCTGCGAAGAGGATGACCGGAGGACTTGGCGAGCTAGTCAGGCGCTCGCTGACCACTTCTGGCGACGATGGCTACGCGAGTACCTGCCCACGTTGGTTCCTCGCGGCGAGCCACGGAACGACGTGCGACCCATGCAAGCCGGCGACGTGGTCCTCGTGGTCGACTACACGCTGCCACGGAACACATGGCCGATGGGAATCGTCGAGCGCACGCATCGTGGACCGGATGGCGGCATCAGAGTCGTCGAGGTGCGCACCAGGACCGGCACCTTTCGACGCCCCGTGAGCAAGCTCGTCGTCGTGTCAACGAAGGAGGCTACGCGAGCTGCGCCGGGGGGAGAACTGTAAACGACAACGGCTTTCACATGGTAATTTTAGAAATGGACACTTCCCACGCTAAATTCGTTAATAGCTTTTTTTTTATTACTGCACATTTCTTGGGTTCTTACCGGGTCTATGAATAGCGGCAATATAGATATTCTGTCGGCCTTTTTCAATGTTATAAAATGTAATTTAAAATCAATGCTTAATGTTACGGGCCCGACTAATATTCCCGGACCGTAATTAAAATTTGTATGGAAGAATGGCCATATGGCGCGAAACGGCGTGAGAAAATAAGACGAACTCCGTCCCTTGTAATGTCCCATTGTGTGGCCTAGTTGGGCCGGACACAATGTACCGTAAGCATTGTCTCTTAGCTTTCTTGTAACTTAGAAATTAACATGTGAATATTTAAAGTAGGATTGACGTAGGTGCCATGTGAGTAAAGCTATCTACACTTGTAATGTGTATAAGAACTAGAGAAAAGGTAGATAGTTAGTTGGGATTGTCTCGCAGTTTTCTTCTTTGTTACAAAAATAAATGAACACGTCCACGTGTTTGACCACGTGTGTAAAATGACACATGTATGGGCCATGTGAATTTTAGAGTAGTAGTAGTATAATAAAACTTGAAATATACATAAGATTTAGAGAAAAGGTAGCTAATTAGATAAGATTATGTATATTGTCATAGTTTAATACTTGGAGTAAGGAGGAATCTAGATTAAGATTTTGTGTTGACCTTTGTACACCTTTTATATTTTTCCTATGTAGAATTAAGTATGTAGATTAAGGAAATGTATAACTTGTGTATATTTAAGTAAGATAAGTTTTATAAAATCGGCATTTCTGTGGTGCCATGCTTGAATACAGTTGCAAAGTAGGGGCGCCATTGTTCTCGCCGAGCGGTTTTTGTATAAAAGCCGGCCCGCTTGTAGGCAGAGACACAGTCGGTCTTCCACTCTACAAGGAGTAACAAGTAAGGAATAAATTGAAGATACGAATCAAGACAGTATTTTCATTTCCTCAACGAGTCTCCAACCGAACCAACAATACAGTCCACTTCAATTTCTTTAACTTTTATAGAAAGGAAATGGTTGTTATAGTGGAATTTATTACAAAGTCTCAGTTCAGCAAAATAAATGTGCTAAAAGATAAATCGCGCGTGAGTTGCTGATTTATTAAATAAATTTTCAATAACCAATCGCATAATATATCTTGACTTGCGTTTAATCTTGTTGGGAATAATAACATGTTTGCGTAGGTACATAAAGATATCGAAGTATGATTAAATTTTCGTCAGTTATTGTGTTCCATAAATGCTATTCATAGAACGACAATAGTTTTTTTTCTTTCAGTTGTATGTATTTTCCCATAGTAATGTGTCAAAAACTTGCACAATGCACATCTCCATTTTCTATCCTCTTAGTTCAAAACATACGCTTTCTACATAGAACGCAAGTTGGCAGATAGGCACTTAGTGATTAAATCTATTAATATTTACATACCAAGTTACTCTGTGTTTGCCGCAAGATGAAAAGTTATTATGAAACTATATCTTACCTTAGTTTGAAGTGGGTTGATCCGAGTAGTCATACACTTAGTTGGCTGCAGTTAGCAAAGAAATCGGATGCCTCTTATTTTAACTGAAAGCAATGTAGTCATATCAAGCTCTATGGTTCTTCAATGAGGTTTTGAAGTAATCAATTGTGTCTTGATTTGATAAATATTATTTGGATACTTAAATAAACTAGGTAAACATTATTGTACCACTAAATAACAAACATTAATAAATAAGTTAAATGTTACAAGTAAGTATATACAAAGTAGTTGCTAAAATTACTTTTGGTAAAAGTTTAGTCTCATTATCGGGACGCAAAACGCTCCAGTATGCAGTATGCAAGTCCAGACTCTACACGATATGAAGATAGAATGGTAGCATACCAGAGAGTCCTGAATTACTTTGATCATATCGCTCGGAATCAGCCAGATAACCTCCAAAACTGGTTGTGGTGGGAAATGTGGGTGGTAAAAGACCACGCGGACGTTCACCTACTCGCTGGTCAGACTAGATAAGAGTGATTACTGGACTAACAGTGTCCCTGAAAAGAGCAGAGACATTGTGGCGTGGAAGCAGCTCGTCAGTCACTCCGTTAGCGTGCTGCAAGACGGGCACGACCTTCAGAATAGAAGACAACGAATATGAAGAGATACAGTATGTGGTCCTAGATACATTTAATATTTCACCGCTGATGCATACTGTAATGGAACAAAATAGACGTGAAAACAACCAGATGCTCTAGTCATTCCATCAACAATGGCGATGGTCAAAATTGTTGAGATTGATAACATGACATTTCGATAGTGTTTGGTATGCCCATACATTTTTTACTTTTCTACCAATCGCTGTCGTAAAGTTTTTGACGTCTTCAGCCTCAGATAGGTATTCTAGACCGTTTTCTACGATGATATGCGACACCGTATACTGCAGCGTTCCGATCGAAGAGACAAAAACTTGACGAAAACTTTAAATCAAACTGCACCACCCCACACCTACTTTTAACTAACTGCATTCCCGCTACCTAATCCAAGCGCTCTAAATCAAGGTGTAGTCGCATTTCAAAGCTAACCCGTTTCGTAACAGCTGCTTTAAAAGAGACTTTAAATTGTTTCGTTGATAGAGGCAGACGGCGCGAGTATGATACAATACTCGCGCCGTCTGCCTCTATCAACGTGACGCGACGCTAAATAGAATGTCAATCAATTAAAGTGCTGCCTCATGTATGTTGTTTATTTATTGCAGAACTGATTACACGCACATGATTTTATGATAAGTGTTTAAAGTTTAATTGTGTGTTGATTAGCTAAGTGTAGTGAGTACATGAGTCGAAAGATGATATCTAAATATACCTGTTTATAGGACCAGGAGCTTTACCATGACCTGTCAAAACTATCATGTTTTCACTGTGTGAGAGAGACGTAGCACCATTTAAGTCACACTGTATTGGAGTGATGTAATCGAAATAAAAGAGAAGTGTTCGATTCAACGATTCGTGTAATAATGCCCATAAAAGGTGTGTGCAGTTACAAATATAAGGTTGGGCGAGCTGCACACTACACCTCCCCTTTTTTTTTTTTTTTAAAAAAAATGTTGTTATTACTAAGTACATAATTCTTTTTTTTTTTTTTTTTTTTTTTTTTTTTACTTAAACTATGCTTACATCACTACTTTTTGTTTACTTTTTAACATAACATTATACAAAATAAAAAAAAACATCTTATCTTAATTAACCAAAGTATTTTAAGTTACAAACAGTTTTGTATTATTTTTATGAATTACATATTCCTTATCACCTTTTATAATTTTCACATTTGGTGATACATCTTCAATGACTCTGTATGGTCCTAAGTAAATTTTATCTAACTTATTTCCTACTTGATTTTTGATTAAAACTAAATCTCCACTCTTATATATTAACCGATTTACATTTTTATCAAAATGATTTTTTCTTAATTCCTTACTGTATAATAAGTTTTTTCTAGCTTCTGCTTGTGCTCTTTGTAGTCTGTATTTTAGCTCCAAAGGGTAAGAATCTGGATTATATAACGGATCAACATATTCATTTTGTGCTATATTAGATGGTAAATTACAATTTTTGCCAAATACTAGCTCAAATGGAGTGTATTTTGTCTCAGAGTGCATTGTAGTATTAAAAGAAAAGCACCAGAATGGAAGCCAACTGCTCCAATCTGTTTTGTTATTGTCACACTGAATTCTAAGATAAGCTCCTAGAACTTTATGAGTATTTTCCAAACCTCCCAGAGTTTCATGATGATAAGCTGTTGAATGCAGTTTATTAATATGCAACAAATTGCAAATCTCAGTGAAAACTGATGACATAAACTCTGTTCCCTGGTCTGTTATTATCTCTCTAGGGATACCATACCTCAGAATAAAATTGTTTACAAATAACTTAGCTACAGAAATAGTATCTTTCTTTTCTAAAGGATAAGCTTCGACGTATTTTGTTAAATCACACTGTAATGTCAAAATATACTTATAGTTTAAATTATCTACATCTAAAGGACCTATTAAATCTAAACTAACTCTTTCAAAAGCAGTGGATGCCGTGGATGTGATAACCATCGGTTCCTTCGTATGCCTATTGGTATGCTTTTGAATCTGACAACTTCTACACTTCTTTACGAATTCTGATACGTCATTGCTCATTCCTGGCCAATAATAGTACTTCCTAATATTATTTAACATTCTGTTTCCCCGCGCGTGGCCACTCGTGGGTAACAGGTGGAAGTCATTCAAGATCACAATTTTCGTGTCTTTGTCAGTAACTCTAGTCACATCTTTAATAACAAGTAACTTAGGAGTATCTTTTAAATGACTCATTTCCTTTATAAAATTGTTTACAAAACTTTCGTTGCGCTTGTTCTTAATTATTATGAGCTCGTTTAGTTTGATTTGCTTGCAAAAACGTTGTAATTCTCTCGCTAACACACTTACGGTCGATAACGATCGAGAAATTACAAAAATTGCAGACTTTTCAGGCACGAATTTGCAGTTACCATTGTCACTAGTGTAATGTTTTGATTTTTCTATCTGATTTAATGTATTTTTATTGCTAAGTAAAATCAATTCAACGCTGTCAATTGGTCGTTTGAGAATTTCCACTACCTTAGGTTGATCAGGCCTTGGAGTAGAGGATACCTCAGTAGTCATGTCGTTGTTGTCACAGTCAGTACGTAACCTTCGAGTCTGTGCCCTTGTCATGACCGATACTACATGCTTGTTCATATCCTTTAAGCTGTTGGATGTAATAGGTATCCGGCTCAATGCATCTGCAGCTGCGTTTTGCCGTCCTGGGACATAGCTGATTTCAAAATCATATTCCTCGAGATATAATCTAAACTTTGTCAACCGGCTTGAAGGATCGGTCATATTAAATAAATAAATCAATGGCTTATGGTCTGTTTTTATGTAAAACTTTTTCCCATATAAATAAGGTCTAAAATGTCGAACCGCCCAAACAATAGCAAGTAATTCTAACTCAATCACAGGGTATCGTGTCTCAGCTGGTTTCAAGTTACGGCTGGCGTACGCGACTACCTTGCTATTACTATTAGACAGCACGGCGCCTAAACCTAGTTTTGATGCGTCAGTTTGTAACGTAAAAGTATTATTATCGCTGAAGTCTGGATAGTCAAGTATAGTTGGACTAACAAGGATCTGTTTTAGCTTGTAAAATGCTCGCTCGCATTCATCACTCCATACGAACGCTACATCTTTCTTACATAACGCATTCAATGGATAGGCTATGTCGGCAAACTTTGGAATAAAACGCCTATAATAGTTAGCAAATGCAACAAATCTCTTGACTTCGTCTACATTCTGCGGGACAGGGTACTTTTGCAGGCATTCTACCTTTGATGGATCGGGAAATATACCTTCTGAAGTGATCTTATGCCCTAAATAAACGATTTCTTTACGTAAAAATTCACACTTCATCGGATTTAGTTTCAAATTCACTCTTCTCAGGCATTCAAAAATTTTTATAAGATTCTTGTTGTGCGTTTCAAGACAATTTCCTACGACAATACAATCATCTTGATATAAGAAGCATGATTTATAATTTAACCCTGACATTGCTATTGTCATGAGACGAGCAAAAGCACTAGGCGATGTCTTAAGTCCCATTGGACATCGTTTCATTTGATACTGCTTGTCTGTTGTAAATGCAGTAAACTTCCTAGACTTTTCTTCTAAAGACAGCTGATAGTAACCTTGACTGAGATCTAATTTTGAAAAATAGATGTTGTTAGATAACGAATCTAGTATCTCAGTGATGTTAGGTAGGGGAAATTTATCATCCTGTATCCTATTATTGAGTTGGCGATAGTCCACTACAAGTCTCCATTTCCTTTCTCCTGACCTATCTGTCTTTTTAGGTACTAATAGAACTGGGCTTGACCATTCTGAAATAGTCTCTTCAATGATATCGTTTTTAACCATTTCATCTATTTGTCTTTGTACCTCGCCTTTCAATGCTTTAGGCAATCGATAGGGCTTCACGTACGCTGGAGACGCATTTTCCTTTAGTTTAATTGAATGTTCTATTAAATTTGTAGTAGTGAGCGTATCTCCTGGCAAATGGAAAACATCGGCATATTTGGCACATACGTTTTCAATGCCTCTTTGTTCCTCTTTATTTAAATAAGTATGTAGTTGTAACGTAGTTAGCAAAGTTCGAACTCTATCCACACTACTACTATCGTCGTCAAACTTGCAAACATAAAAATTATCTAGGCTGCTAATAATTAGATCTGAAATATTTATCTTAACCGAACTATCAGTTGTATTTAAAATCCTAACAGGAATAAGTCCATTATGTGGCTTCGATACTACACCCGCTGTGAACACACCATTATAAATTTCCTTTGATAAAATGACGCAATCACTATTGTGTGACGTCGGGATGTGTTTAATTACTTCGCAACGAGGTGGAATTGTAAACAAATTCCTATTTACATGAACACTGACAGACTGGTCTCGGGTTTCTAAACTCAGAGTACCATTTTTATAATTTAATACCGCATTATAGCGCTCAAAAAAATCCTGCCCGAGTATACCTTCTGCGGCGCAAGATAAGTGTTCAAAAATATGAAACTTTTGTTGAAAAGTCACATTATTAATTAAAATATCTAAATAAATGTATCCCATAGATTCTAAATTACCACTAATTCCTTTAATAACTATCTTATCCTGTTTTACTAAATTCAATAAATTCCTATGTCGCGACAACCATTCATACTTAAGCACACATAAGCTTGCTCCACTATCAATCAGTAAATTAAGATCAACATTACTATTTTGTAGTTGACAATTAATAATACAAAAATTACTATAACTAAGAATTGAATGAGTGTACGGTTTAGGTACGAAAAAATTCTAAGTTTTCATGACTATTTGCCTGATCATTGCGCAAGTTGTCTTGGACATTGGACTGTTGCGCGTTATGCTGAACATGCTGACAACGCACCGGACGTCCGCGTAAATGCTGACGCTGACCACCTGTGTGTTTACCTCGATTTACACTGTATGAAGTTCTTATACCTGTGCTATTTTCATAATTTTTATTATAATTATGATGATAAGTTTTATTGTTGTTATAAAACTGTCTATTTCCTCGGCCTCGAGAACCTCTAAAGCTTCCACGTTTATAGTTTTGGTTAGCCCTAAATTGCATAACCTGGTCTTGTGGCTGGACAGACATGGATTGCTCATCTACCGCAGCCGTAATAGCTTCAGACAATGACGCAAACTGTCGTGAGGCAATGATGGTGCTGAGCCGCTTATCGGCCAAACCGTCGCTAAACCGTTTGATTGCAGTCTTCTCATTGAGTGGACGCAAAACCTCATAGGCATCTCGCTTATCGTTAGCCTGAGCAATCGTAAGATTCACAAACAATTCCTCAATCTCTGTACCGAATTTTTCTATGCTCCTACGGCCTTGAGTCGCCTTAAGCAATTGTGTTTGTAATGCTACAAATGATTTTTTAGGTAACAAATAAATGCGAATATCTTCTATCAAACTTTCAATATCTGCGTAAGTGGTTTTTAGACGCAATTTTGCACTAGGCGAGAGACGTGTTTTTAATACAAACTGTATCAATTGACTTTTACTGGCATCATTGATAAGCGAGCTATAAAGTAAGATACCATCAATAAGCTGATTTGTCACCTGCTCCTGGCCATTCATCATCGGCAACAGGGAAATTGCAGTTTTAATATCGAACGTTTCAGCCATTTTTGTAACACTATTTGAATGTTCTATAAAATCCTTAGAACTAGTTTGACTACTACTATCTACTAAAGTCAGTAAACCCTTTATTTTCTGATAATTTGATTGAATCTCATGGATTAATGTTTGGAAAACCTCACAAGTTTCCTTGTCTAGCTTGCGTTCTTTAATTTCTTGGTTCAACTGAGTCAAAATACAATCCAGTCTACTGTATTCATTTTCTGCTTCTACTAGTTTCTTATAAGCTAAATCTTGTCTACGCCTATCTGGACCTAGTTTCACTAAATATTCCCTTAAATATTTTAATTTAGCGTGCAAATCTTGC
This sequence comes from Orthosia gothica, assembly GCA_949775005.1. NCBI lineage: Eukaryota > Metazoa > Arthropoda > Insecta > Lepidoptera > Noctuidae > Orthosia > Orthosia gothica. Next base: position 1,591,690 of record OX459034.1, on the reverse strand, counting down.
AATTGTTGGGACATTCCTATTCCCCAAATCGAAATATAAAATAATACAACATGATCTAATTTCAATATTATGGAATATTGTAGAATATTAAAAAAAAAAATTCAGTGCAAAACTTACATTGCAGTAGGTACGTATTGTACTGACAACGTATAAGTAGGTCACGACGTGTCACGTGGCGTGGATGAACGGACTCCTCAGCACTGGACTCGAACTGACTCCGTAGGTCACGACGTCTTACATGGTGTGGATGAACGGTTTCCTCAGCACTGGACTCGAACTGACTCCCAGCTGCTCCACATCGGACCCGAACGATTTATCTCCCGGCGCCCTGCATATCCTCTCATCATAAGGCTTGAGCATTCTCCCGGCACCCGGCAGCAACGTTCCTTTTCTGTCTTCTTATTTAATATTTTCACCGCTTCACACTTATTCTTGGATTCTGTTTTTTTTTCTTTTTTTTTTCCTTCTTTTGTTTCTTCCTTCTAAATTTTCCGTCTTCATAAACTTATATCAGTATATTTTTCAGGATTTCTTCAACTATTGTCGTCCTCGCATTTTACGTAAGTTGCAAAATTTTAATTGCTGGCTAAGGGTCGCCATGTATTGGAGTGATGTAATCGAAATAAAAGAGAAGTGTTCGATTCAACGATTCGTGTAATAATGCCCATAAAAGGTGTGTGCAGTTACAAATATAAGGTTGGGCGAGCTGCACACTACAACACCATGTAGTGTTGACACGTCATGATAACGCCTCCGGTTTCTAAAAGACGGATCAATGCATAGATTAATTAATATCCTTCAAATGTTATGTAACTGTTCTGCTGTTATTGGTTAGCCAAAATTAAAACAGCAATCAATGAGGTACAAATTTTTAATTCAAAAGTGGAAATAAAAAATAAATAATGTGTGTTGTTTAATGATTGGCAGATAATGCCTTTTGGCATTATGAGGGTACATACTCACTTTGTAAATGAAGTTAAATAAATAAATAAAACAACCACGCAACAAAATCACAACACATAAGTTATAAGAACAGTTTTTCAAAAACAGGGTGTATTCCGGATAGCAGAGGTGTTTTCTGAAAGCGATGAAGCAAGTCTACCACGTTACGGTCTAGTAGAGAGGTTTAGCTTTGAAGAATAACTGAACTAATAGTAGTAACTTAAATGAGATTTGTGTTTGTACAACACACATGCACAGCCGAAACTCGTAAACTTACCACAAACGCATTTTTTTAATAAAAGGAAACTATCATCATCAGTCTTTTAATGTTCCCACTGCTGGTACACAGGCCTCATCTCTGTGAGAGATAATACACCACGCGGGCCTGGTGCGGGTTTGGTGGATGTCATGTCTTCGAATTTTTGCTTCTTTCTTTATTCTGGTTTCCTTCACCGTTTTGAGAGCAGTTGGGATTAAAATAATTTACACAAAAGTGCCTGCCTCGGCCCACAACCTACTACTTATTAGTCTGGCTGTTACTACTGGGCCACCAATGTGCTATACAAGAAAACTAGACTGACACAAAATACATTTAAGATACACCTATAAAAAATATGTTTGAAAAATGTTTGCCCAAATTTCTTCAATTAAGTTAAATTAAAATGTTAAGTTTTTAATAAATGAATATAATAAATATCAAGAAGATATGAAAATAATAAAAGTCACTTAAAATTAATAAAATATAATACGAGAATAATAAACCGAATAATGTATAAAAGATCCAAGCTAATTATAAAATAATGCCATCATCAATTTTGATTTCATTGCAAGGCAAAAAAGTGTATCATAAAATGTTTAAATACAAAATTAAAGCCTTATTATTCGCGACAGGTTCAGTAGAGTAAAATTTTTTGAAGATATAATTAAAAGGTTTGTTTGTCTTATTAAAACTGGTGTTTATAATAATCCTAAAACCTGTTGAGCATACTAAAATAAAAGTTTCGCTAGTTCACGGGTTTCAAAAATGTATATATAAAATATTCGTGTAAGTTCCTATAAAACTATGATATTTTGCATAATTGATCATCTTCAATAACATTTAATACAAGAATGAATTGTGTGAAGTGAACCAAGTACATTATTGGTGAATCTTATATAAACATGAATCAAAAGTCAAAATCCTGGAAGCCCAAAGGATGTTGACTCCTCCTGGCCATCATTGATGGTGTGGTGCATCGACACATTACATGTCGCATGCACAGCAAATATTATAATGGTCAAATAAATAATTATAAATAGCAGTTGTGTACTAGTGCTCACCGAAACCAGTTGTTTTATTTACATGACTCATAACACCCAACAACACGTACATAGAAGATACACTTACATCTGGTGACCCCGACGTGATCGTGAAAAAATCGAGTACACTTACATCTGGTGACCCCGATTTGAATTAACACGCGCCGCGATTTAAAGTGATTTCCTCGTGTCGTGGTAACTGCACTGCACAACCTTACCAGCCTTCCACAAGCGGATCTCACTGGTTTTGGTTTTCAAGAGGCATATAGTTACCGAAGACATGAGCACAAGTGGAAATTGTGGTGTGTTACCAGCATGCGGAGCGACGGACAACAGTCAGGCCGAAGTCGCAGCATTAGGAATATCCTCGAAGATCCCGGATTTTTGGATAGAGATGCCCAGGGTGTGGTTCGCGCAGTTTGAGACAATGATGGCTCCCCAAAAACAGGGTGACGAAGTAAAATACGGAGTCGTACTGTCCAAGCTCCACAAAGACGCAGTAAGTCAAGTGGCCGACATAATAATGTCACCCCCCGCCACTAATAAATATGGTGCTATTAAAGAAAGACTCCTAGCCGTGTACGAAGAATCGGAGGAGCGGCAATTTCAAAAGCTGGTCAGTGAAGTGGAATTAGGCGACCAAAAACCGTCGCAACTGTTGAGACGAATGAGGGAATTGGCACGTAAGAGTCAGGTGGCCGAAAAAACCCTCCATGGTTTGTGGATATCAAGACTCCCCGATCACGTTCGAGCAGTGTTAACGGTCAGTCAAGATCAGAAACTAGACAACCTCGCCGCCATAGCGGACAAGATATTGGAAGGACGATCAGGCGAAGTGTCGGAAGTATCAAGCGGACAAACACAGCTTATGGTTGAGATGGTCAACCAAATGAAGAAGCTAACCATAGAAATAGCAGCCTTGAAATCCAATGCAAATAATGGTAGACACCGTAGTTACAGGCGCAACCGAAGCCAGTCGCGCACAAGATCACACTCCAGGACGAGGATTACACCCGACAGTCCCAACTGGTTATGTAGGTATCATCATCGGTACAGGAATCGAGCTCGGAACTGTGAAAATCCATGCAATTGGAAGAAACCGTCGGAAAACTAAATTCAGCGTTGACAGAGGCGGTCGTCAGCGCTATCATACCGTCAAACCGCCTATGCGTTACCGACCAAAAAAGTGGGTATCGTTTTTTGGTAGATACAGGCGCTAACATTTCAGCCATACCTAGAAGAGGGAATCGTTTAAAAGCTGACGACACATATAAAATATACGCTGCAAACGGTACACAAATAAAAACATATGGCGACAAAACGCTGACGTTGAATCTGAATATGAGACGCCCGTACCGTTGGACTTTCATCGTAGCTGACATTACGCAACCAATACTTGGAGCCGATTTTCTAGAAAGAAACAACATTTTGGTGGATGTTCGGAATAAACGTTTGATTGATGGTACAACTGGACTTCGGAGTAACGCAAAGTTAATGAAGTCAAGCACGCCTACACTTCGGACCGTAAAATTAACCGAAGACTACGCAGACATTTTAGCAGATTTCCCGAACATTTTGAAACCTCTCGATACAGGGTCACGACCGAAGCACGACGTTGTTCACCAAATCATCACCAATGGACATCCTGTTTACTCCAAGTCAAGACCTTTGACAGCGGACAAATACCTAAGAGTGAAGAAGGAGATAGAACACATGCTAGAGACAGGGTTATGCAGGCCTTCCAAGAGTCCGTGGGCAAGTCCTTTGCACGTGACATCGAAGAAAAACGGCGAGTTGCGACTATGTGGTGACTACAGGAGATTGAACGCGATCACGGTACCGGACAGATACCCAATTCCGAGACTACCTACTAGATTTCACATACCTACTACCAGGAACCAGTATTTATTCAACGATCGATTTAAAAAGGGCTTACAATCAGATTCCAGTACAAGACGTAGAAAAGACTGCAGTAATAACCCCGTTCGGTCTATTCGAATTTCCAAGAATGCCGTTTGGACTACGAAACGCAGGGCAAACCTTTGTCAGATTCCTAAACACAGTCTTAGCAGGACTTGACTTCGTATTCGTATATATAGACGATATACTAGTGGCGTCATCTTCAACCAGCGAACACCGTCGACATTTACAAGAAACGTTCAAACGGTTAGACGAACATGGCATCGCAATAAATCAAGCCAAATGCAAACTGGGCAAACAGCAAGTAGAGTTCCTCGGATATCAGATCACAAAAGATGGTATCAAACCATTACCAGACAAGGTCGAAGCAATAACCAAATACCCTATACCAAAAACCGTACAAGATTTGCGAAGATTTTTAGGCATGATCAACTTCTACCGGAACAATATACCACAAGCAGCCAAACACCAAGCTCGGTTAAACAAATACCTCATTGGATCGAAGAAAAATGACAAAACCGAAATACAATGGACTCCAGAGGCATTAGAAGCATTCGATCAATGTAAAGCAAGTCTAAGCGACGCCGTTACATTGTCTTCACCAACAACGCATTGCCCGTTATCACTAATGACAGACGCATCTCAAACGTGCGTGGGCGCCGTTTTACAACAGTATGAAAACGGAAACTGGAGGCCACTCTCCTTTTTCTCAAAGGGACTGAGTGAAACGCAGTCAAAGTACAGCACGTATGATCGGGAATTGCTAGCCATTTACATGGCAGTAACGCATTTTCAACCTTATGTCGAGGGAAGAGAGTTGATAGTTTACACCGATCATAAGCCGTTATGTCATGCTTTCACTACAAAACAAACCTGCACAAGTAAAACGATAGCCCCAAGACGGCTACGTCACCTCGAGTTCATCGCACAGTTCACGACAGACATACGTCACCTATCCGGTAACATGAACCCGGTGGCCGACGCGTTATCGCGACTCGAGCAAATAGATTGCCCCACACCTGTGGATTGGACTGAGTTAGCAGATATGCAACGCAATGACACTGAACTCACTCAGCTGTTAAAAAATTGCAACCTTAACTGGAAAACAACGACATTATCAGGAGCAAGACAACTACACTGCGAAAATACAAAACCAAGTTTACGACCGTATGTGCCGAAATCACTTCGAAAACAAGTATTCGACACCATGCACAACATAACACATCCCGGAATAAGATTATCGAAGAAAATGATCTCCGAGCACTATTTCTGGCCCCGCATGAATACTGACGTCGGCATTTGGGCGAAAACATGCCAGGCATGCCAGAAAAGCAAGACGCATAGGCACAACTCGGCCCCAATCGGAATTTTTCCACCCACAGCACGATTAGACCACGTGCACGTAGACATTGTCGGACCACTACCAGAATCCAACGGAAACAGATACATCGTGACAATGATCGACAGAGAAACGAGATGGCCGGAAGCTGTACCAGTAGCAGAGATAACAGCAAAAGTTGTAGCGGAAGTTCTCATAAGCACCTGGATAGCGAGATTCGGATGCCCAAACACCATAACAACGGACCAGGGACGACAGTTCGAGTCAGACTTATTTATCACTCTGACCAAGTCACTCGGTATTAAGAAGACCAGAACCACCAGTTATCATCCACAGTCAAATGGTTTGGTTGAACGCTGGCATAGATCAATGAAAACCGCGCTAGTCGCGCGCGGAAATACAACGAACTGGTCAAGCGAACTACCCATAGTGCTACTAGGATTACGAGCAGCACTACGACTGAAAGAGAATACAAGTCCAGCACAGATGTTATACGGAACTAACATACGTCTGCCAGGAATGTTTATCGAGCCGAAAACGCAAGTAACATCATCAGAGACTTCTGCACAGACACTCCAGAGGACAATGGCAAAGCTAAGCCCATTTAGCAACAACCAACACGCCAGCAGTCACAAATCGTACATACATCCAGACATGAAAAGCTGCGAATACGTATACGTCAGAACGGATGCTGTGAAGAAACCACTGACCCCAGCCTACGAAGGCCCATATAAAGTGTTAGAGAAGCAAGAGAAACATTTCAAGATTCAATTGCCGAAGAAAACATCAATAGTAACGGTGGACAGATTAAAACCAGCATACATTTTAATGGACGGAAAGGTAAATGAACCTTTAGAACACCAGAAAAGTAGCAGTAGCGAAGTGAACGACGACAAAAATGTTGAGCCAGCAGAAATTAATAAGACCGCACCAAACACAACACGCTCAGGCCGCGTCATACATCCGGTGGTACGATTTACAATACCGCCAGATCAACGAAAGAAAAACACGGAATAAAGCAAAGCATAATTTCGTCCACACAAACCACCAAACTACCGCAGCAGCAACACGCTGGTAAAGCAAGATCAAGACAATTGCAATATTCGGAAACATGGGCAGCTGGGGCTCCAAGGAAGAGATCGTGGTGGCACAAACTGCCGCTGGGTCAGGGGGATCCAGCATCTCAATGACGGAAATCTCCATGGGGGGCATTTTCATCATCGCCGTTGCAGTGCTACTGTACTGCATGTACAGAAAGTGTAGGAAGCGGTTATACAAGAACGTGACACGGCACGTCGACGCCAGGCAAACGCAACCAGCTCAGATTCCAACGGTCTCCATGCGTTGCTGTCAGCACCCAAACGGAGGACAGGGACCACAAAACGTTTAAGACAGCAGCAATCGGGAAAAAGGAAAACAGAAGAAAAGTGTAACCGCGTAGTATTAAGTTCGTTTTTATTTTTGTTCGTGTATGGCTATATTTTGTGTAGAAAGAATACTTCTTTTGTCTTATTTTTATGTAAACTTTTTAATTATTTTTATGTAAGTGTACTCGATTTTTTTTTATTTGTTTTTAAAAGGGGGAAATAATGTGGTGCATCGACACATTACATGTCGCATGCACAGCAAATATTATAATGGTCAAATAAATAATTATAAATAGCAGTTGTGTACTAGTGCTCACCGAAACCAGTTGTTTTATTTACATGACTCATAACACCCAACAACACGTACATAGAAGATACACTTACAACAGCTCTTGGCATAATAGACATCCGTCTATTGGCACCTCGGCCCGAGCTTCGTGCATTGTCTTCAACCCGAGCACCGGGCATTATCGAGAAACGCCTGTAATCAACACCAGATATGATTAATTGGTCGAAGGCACAGAATTGATAAGAACAGAAGGTCACAAAGATGACGCAGAAATCTTAAACTACCACAAATGTAAGCTAAAGACCCTTTGGTCTTCCGGAAAGGTGTACTAGTGTAGGTAAGAATGTGCAAAACAACTTATTTTTTGGGTTTTGAAACAAGCCCTCCACACTTTCCACCATGATCCATCAGAAAAGCACCGGCGCATGGAGGATGAAGTGATGAATGCCGTAGTAAACGCAACGCACAACGCAGGTCGACTACATACCGCATTTCAGGAACTGCAAAGGTCCATTCAATTACGCTCTGATATAAACCTTTACATGCGCAAGTACATCTGCACATTCGAACACTCCGGTGGAGCGTACCATACATGGTAGCAAGACACTCACAATTGCGCTTGCAATCGTGAAATGCACCTACGTTTTCACACGTTGTATGTAGCCGGCCTTCTGTAGCCATTTGTTTTGGGTTGATATGCTGTCATGTGCTATGTTTGAGGCAGTCTCATGGTTACTGAGAACAGTTGGCGTGTGTATTAGGGCGATAATTTTCAATTAGTGGTAACGACTTGATCGGTGATTTACGAGCGTAGATTTGAAGATTTGATTCGTTTGTCTTTTGATTTGAAGTAATGATGATTAAGAGTAGTTAAAATTAAGTCAAATGATTATTAACATATTATAATAACATATTATATGCTGAGATACATAAAAGGATGTTATTTTTATACCTAGTTTAGGAATTATTCAAATCACACAAAATCAAACAATAAAATGTTACAAATGGTTCTGCTATTTCTGTGTGTTTAGTGTGTTCAGTTAGAAATATAAATAACATCACGTTATACCTATAAACTATCGTAATTTTACCCAGCTGTAAATATCGTTCGAAAAGATTACTATTTCAACTTTATCTGTATAACAGATCTTGGAGAAAGCTTAGGTTTATAGGAACCGGACCGTTTTTCACTCATGTTATTGATTCTTTTATTTGAAAATTCACAAATGACTCCCTTTCACACCAATAAGTAAAGAATATTATTGACCTGGACGCTGGTATGAGAGACATCCGTTTGAAGAGATGTTGGGCAGCTGATCGTAGGTCATCGTCTTGCATCAAGCTGACCAGCTCCTTCTCGCGTTTCTCCAGAGGAGCAGCTGCAGCAAGAACTTCGCCTTCCAATGATACGTTCATACACTGGTAAAGGTTGTTGATTAGCTAAGTACTAAGTGATGGTTAGACTGGTGGCATTTTGTAAAAGATACCTCAAATTTTGCACATAACCGGCCTAAAAGACGCTGAAGCTAAATGTCGTATTTTTCTTGTTTTACCTGGCACTTACACTCTTTAAAAATGCTATACATATTTCAATCTGTATGAATTTTGATTGGCGATTAAAACAGTCCCCAAAATAATTTAACTCCTGCAATACCCTTATTTATTTTAAACCTGTCACATCATCACATCATCAGCCTATTAATGTTCCCACTGGTAGTACACAGGCCTCCTCTCTATGAGAGGGAATGGGCCGTAACCCACCACGCGGGCCGAGTGCGGGTTGGTGGATGTCACATGTCTTCGAATTTTTGGTTCTAGGACAAGCCGGTTCCCTCACGATGTTTTCCTTCACCGTTTTGAGAGCAGTGGTGATGAAATAATTTACACAAAGTAAAGCGCCTGCCTGGGCTCGAACCCACGACCTACAACTTGTAAGTCGCGGCCGATACCACTCGGCCACCACTGCTCCAACCTGTATTTGGCCGTTAATAAACCTCCTAATGAAGCGGCTATTTATGATAATATAATCTGTCAAATAAAAACTGAGTTCACAATCGCACATTATATTTTCGTCGGCAAAAGTATTTCGGATACAAAAACAGAAGCATTAAATTCACTGGAAAGAAATTAGCTTTTAAAAATGTTAACCGTTTTCTTTTATTTTCTGATACTTTCAACCAGACTTGTCCGGCTTAGGTCCGCCATGTAGCACTTAGCTTATCAAAAGCAAATTACGAGAGGATTTTAGGCAAATATTTTTTTTTCCTTTTTGTTGTTTATCAGGCTTGTTTGTAGTGAATTTCTTTTAGAGTCTAATTAGATGAGTACGACAGATTTTTCGTAATGAATTCCTTCTTTAAGAAACAGCCCCAAAGAAAGTGGACATGGCGAAGCCCCGATAACGTGACCAAAAATGAGATAGACTTCATCATAACAGGTAAAAAGCACATATTCAGGGATGTCTCAGTGATCAACAGGTTTAATACCGGCAGCGATCACAGACTTGTTCGAGGCTCCCTGAATATCAATTGCAAGCTTGAGAGAACTCGTTTGATGAAGTCTAGGCTCCGCCCCAATATGCTCCAAACAATGCTGGGATCTGTAGCGTTTCAGTCAGACCTGGAGAACCGTTTCGCTGCCGTGGAAACCGCAAATAGCGTTGACCAGGCGCTTGAACAAATGGTGGAAATCCTCAGGGAGGAAGGTACGAGATTTTGTAAGATGCGGCGTACGGGCAGGAAGTCTAAACTTTCGGAGGAAACTCTGAAGCTTATGATGGAACGACGTGAAAATCCACCGGTCACTTAGTCATAACAGCGGGCACTCAATAAACATATAAGGAAAATGGTACGACCCGACCTCCGACGAGCCAACACGCTCTCTATAGAGAAAGCGATTGAGCAAAACCGGGGGTCGAAAGTGTTTGTCCAGTCACTTGGGAGGAGCCATCTGACGAAGTTGACTACATCTAATGGGAATATTGTCGTTTCGAAGCCGGAGATTCTTTCGGAAGTTGAAAACTTCTACGGCCAATTGTATGCAACGCATGTATCTCGGCCTGATCCCGAAAATGAGGATTCTAGAGCCACTTTAACCCGCCATTTCACAGAAGACCTGCCTGAGATAAGCCAAGACGAAATCGAGGCGGCTCTCAAACAGCTTAAAAATGGAAAAGCCCCGGGCGAGGACGGGATAACTACCGAGCTACTGAAAGCGGGAGGACGTCCGGTACTGAAAGAGCTTGGTGAGCTATTCAATTCTGTCCTGTTCTCTGGGAGAACTCCAGAAGCGTGGCAAAGGAGCGTGGTCATTCTGTTCTTCAAAAAGGGTGACAAGACTCTTTTGAAGAATTATAGACCCATTTCGCTTCTTAGCCACGTATATAAGTTGTTTTCGAGAGTCGTCACGAATCGTCTAGCGCGAAGACTCGACGAGTTCCAACCACCGGAGCAGGCCGTGTTCCGTTGTGGATACAGCACCATAGACCACATCCACACAGTGCGGCAAATTATACAGAAGTCCGAAGAATATAATCGGCTCCTGTGTTTTGCTTTTGTGGACTATGAGAAGGCTTTTGACTCTATCGAAACCTGGTCTGTTTTGGAGTCTATGCAGCGATGCCAAGTGGACTGGCGATACATCCAGGTGCTGAGATGTCTTTATGCAAGCGCAACAATGACCGTCCAAAGTCAGGACCGGCAAACTAAGCATATCTCACTGCGTCGAGGGGTTAGACAAGGGGACGTTATTTCCCCGAAATTGTTTAGCAACGCGGTGGAGGATATGTTTAAGACGCTGGACTGGGAAGGACGCGGCATTTATATAAACGGCAAGTACCTCTCACACCTGCGATTTGAGGATGACATCGTCATAATGGCAGAGTCACTGCTTGACTTGCAGCTGATGCTGGACGGCTTAGCTGGTTCTTCTGCACGCATCGGTCTCCGGATGAACTTGGACAAAACCCAGGTTATGTTCAATTCACACGTCACTCCGGGACCGATTGTGGTCAATGGCGGTGCTCTCAAAGTTGTTCGAGAATACGTTTACCTCGGGCAAACTCTGCAGTTTGGTAAGAACAACTTTGAGAAGGAGGCTAATAGAAGAATACAGCTGGGCTGGGCGGCTTTTGGAAAACTTCGTCGAGTCTTTTCGTCACGTATCCCACAGAGCCTGAAGACCAAAGTCTTCAACCAGTGCGTCCTACCTGTTATGGCCTACGGCGCCGAGACGTGGACACTCACAATACGGCTGGTTCATCGGTTCAAAGTTGCTCAGCGAGCTATGGAAAGGGCTATGCTCAGAGTCTCTCTAAGGGATCGAATCCGAAACGAGGTGATCCGGCAGAGAACCAAAGTTGTCGACATAGCTCACAGAATAAGTAAGCTGAAGTGGCAATGGGCCGGCCATATAAGTCGTAGAACCGATGACCGTTGGGGTAGACGTGTTCTTGAGTGGAGACCGCGAACTGGTAAACGTAAGGTGGGACGCCCTCAGGCTAGGTGGAGTGACGATCTTTGCGGGGCGGCTGGTAGCAGCTGGATAAGAGTTGCCGAAAATCGAAGCAAATGGCGTGCAATTGGAGAGGCCTATGTCCAGCAGTGGACTGCTATAGGCTGATGATGATGATGACAGATTTTAACTTCAAAAAGTCTGGGCCATTATAATAAAAGGTTTCATAGAATCTTTAAAACAAAGCAACGTCAAATAATCCTTTTAAAATATATAGATTAAGGTACGCTTCAAGAGTCACAAGGCAATATAGTTTAGCTTAGAAACTATAGCAAAACAGCCGTCTAACTGGCTTAAACGTCGAACAATATTCTCTACGCTATGAAATTTATGATTAAAATAATGTGCTCAAAGTTTTAAGGAGCTTACTGTGTCATAGAAGTCGGCAACTTCATGGTTGCCGTAGGAACGAGCGAGGCCAGCTGCTTCTAACAGGACCGCACGAGTTTCAGGGCGATTGTTTTGCAGGAGGTGACAGCGAGCTATGAGGAATAGGGCGTTTAGAAGCCATGGATGCTGGTTGGATGAGCGAGCCTCTGTTGAATTTAGAACTTGTTAATAAAAAACTAATACTGCCTCGTTGGTCGTAAACGCTACTATTGAGCGTGAAGTCCTGGGTTTGATTCCCGTGTCAAGCAGCATTATTGGGTTTTTCTATCTGGAATTATTCAACAGCAGCTCGGAGTCGGTATTGTGTACTTATTGTTTCATCTGTTTTTGAGTTAAATTTGATTATTTATTGATTATGAATAAAAACTGTAACTTGCATGAATGTTTTAATACAATCTGGTACTTAAATACGTAAAAAAATATATTATAATAAATTTACAATTTAATTCAATAGTCGTCGTTCTATTTTAATCTCTTTTTAATAGTATTTTTATTATAATTTGTATGTTATTTGGCAATACTTAATTTTTAAGATGATGTAATTATTACCTATGTTTTACGAATAAATGATTCTGATTCTGATTCTCTGCCTGATCTGTAAATGTAATCAGGCAATATGGGCGTGTAGTTATATAATGTTTTAATAACTTATATTTAACTATTGTTTTAAAATAACTTATATTTAACTATTGTTTTAAAATAACTTATATTTAACTATTGTTTTAAAATAAATTGATGTTTTGAAAGGAAGAATTCGTGTTATTATAAAGCAACTAGATATTTTTTTATAATCTGTGTGTACTTTTATAGCACACATACCAATGGAACAAGATCTATACATATAATAAATCTGTAGAAAAGTCGTTTTTATACATCAAAACTATTTCCAAAAAAATAGCCAGGGTGTTAAAGGATAACCAAAAGAACCCATTTCCAGCATTTTTGGAAATTTTGTATGTTTTTCTGTATGTAATTCTATCTGTTTATGAACGTATCACTTAAAATGTACATAAACATTGTTCGTAACTTTAAATATTAATCAGTTTTTGTCACATCACTATAAAAATTTAGATGAATTTAAAGTGTTCAAGAAGTAAAATTATCACAACACACGCAATTGAGATATTTCGACAGTTGAACTCCATATTCGATACATGACGTTGTGCATTTGAAGTAATTGTTCTGAATAGCGGTGTTAAGATTCGCCGCGAAAGAATGACCCTAGAAAAAAATTGGTAGGTAGGTAGGGTAGGCAGGAAGGTAAGAAGGGCACAGCTAGTTATTAATAATTATAAACATTGAAGCCGGTTCCAAAGGAAAACTTGATTTAATAAGAGATATGAGAGGCAGTGCAGTGCAAGGTATTGTAAATGTGTTTATGTTCACACAAGAATCATCCTACCGACATGAATAAGACATGTACTCGTATGAGCTGTCTATGGTGCGCTTGGAGAACCACATTCACTACTGTAAATGGTATAACAGATATAAAGAAGCCAAGCATTCATCTACTCTGATGAACTACGTTGTATTCAAACTTAATACTGTTAAAAGTAAAATTTTGACATTTAAAAAACCCCCGATACATTTATCTTGCGAAATCACCCCGATTCAAACAGTAAAATGCCTATAATTTTTAAACGGCTGAACCGCTTTGATTCAAACATAGCTAAGAACACTTTCGATAAAATTACCTTTCAAACAAAAAATCTAAATCAAAATCGGTTCATCCGTTTAGGCGCTATGATGCCACAGACAGACACACAGCAACACACGTGAAACTTATAACACCCCTCTTTTTCCGGCGGGGGTTAAAAAGGGTGTATCTCGAAATCAAAGTTCAATAATCAATTCAAAGTCATAGAGCGTCCTCTAAATTTGTACTTACCATTGCAGTCAGAATCGAATCAAAGGGAAAAAGTTGTGACAGGTCACTTGTAGTTGGAATAAGCAATACTGTTCAGAATACAGCGAATCATTGGATAAAATAATTAATTGTTTAATGGATTCACCCTTCTGTGTGTCTGCCATTATTAATTAAACAGACCATATACTCTTTGTGCTCTATGTGCATGTGTACCATATCAGTTATGAATATATCTCGTGAAACGATTAAAAATAAATAAAAATCTCATATTCTTTCTTGTGTGTATAACGTTGCGAAGTTATTTTTGTCATTACTTTAATGCCCTCAGTGTAGACCTGCGACTTCGGGCTTGAACTGCATTTCAATTTACCTACTGTAAGCGAATGAGCTTTACGTACCTATGTTACCACGCTTCCCGTACTCTCGAACTCTCGCCTAAGCTAACATGACTTTAGAATCTTTACTTCAAAGTGAATTATCTAAAGAGAGTAAAGAGAAAACGACTGCAGGTCGGGAGGGGTGTTTGAGTCAATATTTTTGAAGGCAATCAAACAATTTAAGAATAAAAAGACATTCATTCGTTGAAGGGACTCTACGAACCGTTCATTGGGCTTTAAATTCTAGGGCTCGAGTAATTTAGTGCTAACAAAGTGCTAAATTCCGTTCTACTGAAAGTGTCTTACCGGTTTGACATTTGTAGGCGTAGACTCGGGCTTTTAAAGGTTGCTTAGTGTCAACATTGAGACGTGCCAGTTCGTGCAACAAGTAACAGCGTTCTGAAGATCGTGTGCTCATCGTCAGTGAACGTTCCAAGGTGCGCAGGCGAACCCTGAGGAAAAACTATAGTTTTAGATTTCATAGCCATTTGGTAAAAACTGATTTAGAATGGGCGTAACAACGTAATTAGTATAGGGTTGAGGCCGACCAAAGTTATGGCCAAGAACGCTCCGCAAGTCAATTAGTTTTCTACTTTAGTGCTAAAAAATACGACATAGCTACCTACTCTGTACGGTTCATTGCTACAGTTCATATATTAGCCACGCTAAGCCATTTCCCAACGATCTTTATGATTTAATTCTATATTATTATAAAAATAAATTCATTTGATGGAAATTTTTACAAACACTTAAAATGATGAAGGGTTTGGTTGGAACACAAAAATGTACTAAATGGTTTTTTTTTATAATGTACCAGTTTAAAAAACAACAAATCAAGTGTAATCTTGTTTAATTCGATATATTTTGAACCCCCGCCGGAAAAAGAGGGGTGTTATAAGTTTCACGTGTGTTGCTTTGTATCTGTGTGTCTGTGTATCTGTGTATCTGTGTATCTGTGTATCTGTGTATCTGTGTGTCTGTCTGTGCCATCATAGCGCCTAAACGGATGAACCGATTTTGTATTTTTTTTTTTGTTTGAAAGGTTATTTGTTTTTTCTTTTTTTATTTATAATTCACAAAACTGATGTACAATTGAGTATACAAAAAAATAAAGTAAACAAAAAATATCTGATTGACACCTACTAGATGTGAATCTTACATGCACATTTTAGAAACAATTATTAGTGTTCTTAGCTATGCTTGAATAAGATCGGTTATGCCGTTCAAAAGTTATGAGTGTTTTACTGTTTGAATCGGGATGTTTTCGCAAGATAAATGTGTCGGGGTTTTTTTTAAATTTTACTTGTATTATTTAATATGAGATTTTACTTGTAATTTTTTGTTTGGATTCTGTTTTCCTTTTATACATAACTTTTACCATTTCTTAATTTGTCATTGAAGAGCGGGTCCTCCTAGCTCATGTATATATTTTACATAAAAGGAAAAATATTATGTACATCTTTGTAAGATTTACTGTGAAAGTGTACAAGTTTCTGCATTTTTTTTTTAACAATTTGTCCTGCCTCATCACTGAAAATAAAAAATATTGATCATCATCATTTCATGCAAAAGACGTCCACTGCTGAACATAGGCCTCCCCCAAGTGTCACCACATTGACCAGTCCTGTGCGTCTCAAATTCACCGGATTGCCGCAGACTCAACCATGTCAAAAATAAGGCTATTTAATCTGAATAATAAAGGGGTATAATAAAAAAATACTTGAAGACCCACATTCGGCTAACGCCATATTATTTTTGATGACAGGTTATCTAAAGGCATATAAAGGAAGAGATAAGCCACCACGCACATTAAAGCACATAAACGTTAGGGTGGGAATACTGCTGGCTAAGCTACGTCGCAGATAAAAGGTCGATTTAATTAAAGAAATTTAGGTCAAGGTAAACTTACGTAATACTTAGTCAGTCTAGTTCCATGTATTACGAGGGACCTAGTGTGCTTTAATTTATGCAAGTAGGTACTGAGAATTGAAGGCCAAGATTTTTTTTTAAAACCATAAATGAATGAATGAAGGACATTGGTAAAAACCCCTTTATCAAATTGGGTTGAAAGAATAAATTCAACAAAATTTCAAAAAAAAATATTCTGGCTTATAAAAACGTCCAACAACAGCAAACTTCTCTGCGGAGGCAAAAATTATTAATAAAACTGCAGGTATAAGTCGAATACTAAAATTACTAAGCGTCTCGAAGCGGAGCGGGTGGTCGCACTCGCAGCACGGAGTCGCGGCTCGGCTCCCGGGACACCGACATGCCCAGGAGAATAAACGCCCTTTGTTCCCGATCCGACTCGCTCATACTTTCTCGAACACGTTTCTGAACATAAAATAAGATAGATTTTTCACGATCTACGTGACTTGGCAAACAAGCTCTATTAAACTTCCCAGCTTCGTAATGCCCATGGCTACTCAATTTATAATAAAATACAGAAATGAACCTACCTTGTCCAGGAAAGCGTTTCCAACTATATCGTGTAGCTTTTGCAGGAATTTATCTTTCCCCGGTAATAAACTAGCTGGCTTTCTTGTTATTTGTTCCATTGCGAACTCGGCTTGTTCTAGACACTTGGCGGTGTCTCGTTCTTCGTAGATGGATTGAGTTGTCTGTATGAGGCGACGTGCGTCGGTAACGTGTTGCGATTGCGTGCGCGTCAATTGCTCCTTCCGTGCTCGTGACAGGCGAGCACGCGCGGCAGCCTCTAGCGCGCGAGCAGCGTACAGCGGCCTACGCTCACGTAGAACAGCCTGATTTATATGAAATAAACGACAAACACTTAAAAAACTCACATAATAAAAAGCTTAATCATATGTTTTATCTTTTCTGATGACGTGACAAGCTCACGTAATTTAAATGATAAAAATATCTGTCTGAAAAAATAGACGAGGCGAAAACACAGACAACACAAAAAAATCTTCTAAATAATGCTGGAATATAATACTCAGCTGTCGAGTCATATTTTGTTCCATAAAATACCGTTGTATCCAATTAATCTTACAGCTATGCCGTGAATTTTGTGAACACCGATTAGACTACAGGGTTAGATTTTAATCTAAACAAGTGCTATAAATTTCAATTTAGCGGCCATTTTTATAGAATGGCGGCGTGCAATGTATTATGTTTTATGGGTCAACGGGTCAGAAGAGGTTAATTTTAACACCCGCCGGAAAAAGAAGGGGTGTTATAAGTTTCACGTGTGTTGCTGTGTATCTGTGTGTCTGTCTGTGGCATCATAGCGCCTAAACGGATGAACCGATTTCGATTTAGTTTTTTTGTTTAAAAGGTAATTTTGTCGAGAGTGTTCTTAGCTATGTTTGAATAAAATCGGTTCAGCCTTTCAAAAGTTATGGGCATTTTACTGTTTGAATCGGGGTGTTTTCGCAAGATAAATGCGTCGGGGGTTTTAAAATTGTGAAATTTTACTTGTATTAAGTTAGATAGTGTGAGGTACTTGTCGTATCTCCACATCGGCTAGAGCTTTATTGGCCAGTTCTTGCAGCTTTAGTGATCCTTGTTTATTGGCAGAGAGCAATCGTTCGTCCTTACATAAGGCAGTTAAGAAATATTTGTCATGTGCCATTCGCTCCAAATATTTCGAAGCCATTAAACGGGAGATTTGTTCGGCTCTCTGTTTTTCCGCATGTGATGTTTCTTGGACCTAGAATTACGGTTATTGCCAACATATTTTTTATTTCTCGTTGTAAACAAAGACGTATCTGCACTTTAGTAAACGAGACATAGTCGTTATTTACAGGGAAGTAGTAAAATAAATCTTTGTGAATATTTATTGTCTACATAATAATTTATTTTGACAATAAGGCGTGTTGTTGCTGCAAGCGTAGTTTACAATAAAATACCTTTCGTAAGTATTCCAACTACTGCTGCTGTATTCTATAGAAACTTAAACATTTTGTTCGCAGATGCTAACGTACGTCAATCTTTTAATATTTACTTTTAAACGCTCGACTTCACGCAACTACACAACAACAACAACCGAGCACCGTTTATCATACTAAATACTATCTAGCATCAAAAACCAAAGTAGTTTGTCGTACTTTGGCCATTAAACTCGCAGCTAGTATAAAATATGAGTAAAGTGCCGAACCTTTTGTTCCTTCTGCGGTTGCATACGTCCACAATGCAGTGGGACTTTAGGAGCATCTTCGTCTTTGGACTCCCTCCTAATCTCCACGTTGCTTAGCAACTTCACAGCTGTTTGCAACACTTTGCTCGCCGTCTCGCCGGCACATTCTCGCACCTAACAACATTTGCAGTAATTTAGTGAGACGCTGTAGCTTCATCTTAAATTGTGTCGTGACGTGACCTAAATGATACGGATGTATCGGTACATGTTAGGTTGGTTAAGTTGACAGATGGACTGAGTGGAAAATGTTGAGTAGGTATTCGCTATGCTAGCTGGAATCGACGGAAGACTTTTAATAGCAAAGAATATTAGATCATGAAGAGTGAGAGGAGAAATAGTCCTATACACAAACTTTGTTTCTTTAAAATAATCATTCATGTAGGTACACATATCAACATGTCTGTATTCCTGTAAAGTTTGGACATACCCTCAATAACTTTTCTCACATAAAACTAAACAACAGTCTTCTATATTACTATCTTCATACCTACTTATCAACATTAAGGTAGATCATTACCAGCACTTTTGAATAGTCATAACACCGTACCGTCTCAAAAAGTATTTGTTCGCTCAAAAGCTTAGCTTAGCCACGTTGTGAGAAAACATTCCATGAGAAAATAGCTGAATGGCATCAAAAGGTGGATATTTTTTTATACGGCTCTAAGCGACTCTATCGGACTTTTTACTGAAAAACAAATTGAAAGCGGGACGCCACTAGATTGTTTTATCAGACGATTTAAAATTGGTTTTATTAATGTTTCAACTAAATGGTCGGCAGATTTGAATTTTAGATTACTAGTTCAATGTTTAACTTGTGTTACTTAAGAATGGAACAAGATTCAACAAGTAAAATTTCAAAATTTTAAAAACCCCCGACACATTTATCTTGCGACAAGTAAAATTTCACAATTTAAAAAACCCCCGACGCATTTATCTTGCGAAAACACCCCGATTCAAACAGTAAAATGCCCATAACTTTTGAACGGCTGAACCGATTTTATTTATTTATTTATTTATTTAATCAGTAGTAACACATACATTTTCTATATTTAAGTTGATGCCAACATTAACTCATTAGAGTTTTACCGTGCACCAAAAACATCGACTACATAATACAAACAAAAATAATAACCACTTAAGTAGGTACTTAGGTAAAAAGTAACAACAAAAAGCACAAAAGTTACAGTGGGTATATGCGAAATAATTATCTAATACTAAAAAGCGCACATCAGTGACCACTCCGGCCGGTGGCGAGTTTTTAAGTTGATACAGGTTGTTCCCAAAACAAAAACGAATGTTTTTATTAATTTTTAATTTTCAACTTTTTTGTGTTTTGATAGTTTTTTAGGTATTGTTTTTGGTTTTTTATTGCTTTAAACTTCTTAGTTATAATCAATTATATAATATATTTTTATTAGTGAATCTATGTTTATATCTTAAGTATTTATATTTTGTAAAAAATAATTCTTTAGTTTGTATTTTATGTTTTCCTGGGTTATTTTGTCCCTCAATGATGTGGGTAGTTTATTAATAAGGTAAGGTATTATATATTTTATTTAAACATAGCTAAGAACACTCTCGACAAAATTACCTTTCAAACAAAAAAAAACTAAATTGAAATCGGTTCATCCGTTTAGGCGCTATGATGCCACAGACAGACACACAGATACACAGATACACAGCAACACACGTGAAACTTATAACACCCCTTCTTTTTGCGGCGGGGGTTAAAAACACCCCGATTTAAACAGTAAAATGCCCATAACTTTTGAACGGCTGAACCAATTTTATTCAAACATAGCTAAGAACACTCTCGACAAAATCACCTTTCAAACAAAAAAAACTAAATTTAAATCGGTTCATCCGTTTAGGCGCTATGATGCCACAGAAAGACACACAGATACACAGCAACACACGTGAAACTTATAACACCCCTCTTTTTCCGGCGGGGGTTAAAAACACAACAAGTCACATAGTGAGTGATTTCCGATGATACGTATGGAGTTATCTACATGGCTGCGGATTAATATTCGAATAATTGCTAAAAATAATTTATTAACTCCGTTGTACCTATAATATAATTAATTAACTCCATTGTACCTACAAAATCAGGTGATTAATTCATTTCACCTAAATGATAAATCCCCCTAAAATAAAATGGACTATGTTCAACTTTTTAAGTTCCTCACAATGGTTTTATGTGTTGTAAACATTTTACCGTTTCTTCAGCACATCTTGCACATTCAGCAAAATGCGGTGGGAATCTTCTCATGCGCTGTCCTCGGTGCGCCAGTACCAAGGAACGTTCGAACGCACATTTTTCGTAATCCGTCTGGGCGCGAATTTGTAAAGCCCTAGAATTTTTAGGTTCCAATGCTGGGGAGCAAATTTATTTATATGTGTTATAATAAATTGGTTAGGATACATTTATTTAGTTAACGTAGGTATGTACTAGTGTTACTATATAAGCATCGTACGTTCCCACGACCCTGGCGTAGGTTTGTGATGAAACACAGGGGTATGGTTTTTAGTCATTAGTAGTCTAGTCCCAGACCCCCCCCCCCTCCCAGGGCAGAGGACATCCAATGAGATTTTTCCAACCCGGAACAATAAAAAGGTACGTCTTAGTGTATACCAAACATTTTTTAGTAAGAAAAATTCCACTTAATGAAATCGTATGTCCTCAAAACCATAGTCAGTATTTTAACGCTGCATGCAGCAAATCTAACTATTATTATATTTGAAACTTTAGAGCAAGCAAAAAACAGAAAAGCAGATGAAAACGATGTTTAGTCCGTTAAATATACAGTCAAATTAATATACAGGTAGTTATGTCAGCTACAATTTATGATCTTTCTATCCACAATAGTTATAAGTACATATTTGATAAATGCTTCGTTCATACATAAAAAGTAGGTAATTTCATTCTTTAAACAATGAAAAATAAAAGCTTGTACCTCTACCACAGTATTTTTTTTCTTGCCGCACTTTTAAAACTTTCAAGCAATATGAAAATTTCATGAACTACATCGAAGATTTTTTTTTGTCTTGGAACTGTTAAGTGCGAAATTCACATAAACTTTTATTGGCCGTTATAGAAGCTTACTGGCTGGTAGCTAATACAGGTACATAGTGTAGTAGTACCAGCTGCTTGTGCCGCGTCCGCCAAAGCACCGGTGTAATGTGTTAATTTCGCTCGGACCAAACTTCGCCCGAGCATCGACCGAACATCAGAAGGCTGTAAATAAAATATATGTTCATGTTTTAGCTGCTACCGGTGTAGGTACAGTTTTAACGTCAAAAACATACTAAAATATTATGTATGTTTCATCTGCAGATGAACGAATAACTGGACGGATATGAGGTGGCTTTAGTCTTCCGCTTTTCTGTGCTTTTGTGGATGTTTTTTTCGAGGATATAATTTTATAAACTGTGATCTGCAGATCCAATAGTACTCATACTTTACAATTGAATAACCGTTAATGCAAGATTAAGGCCTTTTAATAGTTTGACAGAATTATTTCTGGTATGTGTCTACTTAGTGCTAAATAATATCATGAAAAAAATATTTAAACAAAAAAATATGATAATACATATTAATCATATTTTTGAGTATATAATATAATTATGTAATTGACTCAAAAATAACATGCTATGATTTAAAGCAGTTTTAACAGATGTGAAAGGAATATGTATAATAACACAAACTAGCCAAACGTTAACTAATTCATAATTCTATTTATTGTTGCAGTCCTTAAATAATGACTCTCTCAATTAGTGACGCCATGGAAAGTAAATAGGTGGCAGCACCTGTCACAAACACAATAGACGCAGCACATTGAGTGTTAAACAATCATCAAGCCTGATTGCTTCGCACTATTTGACGGCCATTAACTGGCTTTGTTTATTCCACCAGCGACCCCTTTTATTGCAGTAATTGTATTTTGATAAGATAATGTTGATTTGACCACATTGTTTAAAGTTTTGCCAACCAAGAGGGCCACAAAAAGGAAGCGGATATATAATCATATCCGCTTCCTTTTTGTGGCCTTAACAGAGAAATACGTTTGTATGGATTAACTACTTTGAATATTACGACGATAAGTAAGTTACCTACGCATATCACTTGCTCTAAAGATTTTCAATAAACTAAGTCACTTATTTAACTATTATCTAAGACTTGCATCCACATTACACACATTTAAATAATAAACTTGAAGACAATCTAAAACAAATGTTCACCACTGATTTGTTTCAAACAACAGAAGGCGCTTACAAGTCATAACATTTTGTTTGTCTAGTAGTACGGAATATTTGACACTACGGAATAATAACCTAAATATTGGATAGATTCTAAAGATAAATAGAATATCCTTAAAGAAACTTCTTTAGAGCAGTTCAGACATTTCATCCGCACAAAACCGCAGTCTACTCACACAGAAGTAAAATATTATAGCCAATAGAAACGTGAGTCCAAAGTTTGAATAAGAATTTTAAGTTATCCAAGCAAACATTATCAACGGTTTTGTGCGTCTAATTGCATGTTTACTGGCTGGAAATAGAATCTCAAGTTGTTTGTTTTTAACTCACATTCCACCGGAGAGCTTCATTGTATGCTTGCGTGGATTTCTCGAAGAGTTCCAAGCGTTGTAAGTAATTACTGGAAAACGATTCGGTTAGAACTTTTAGAATAGGGTAGCAAATGCTTTGAAATACCTATAGTAAATTAGTGAACATGCATGGGCAAGTTGGATGTTTTTATATTCATGTTGATTAGGTTCATAACATTGTCACACGTCACCGTTCCTATGGAGTTCGTGGGTAAATAATAACAGCCGCACTGTTCGATCTTCAAGGGTAAGTAAAGCTTGCCGAGGTTGGTCCGAGGATGGCTGACCATCTATTACATACGCAGACTCGTCCGGGTACCGTGTTATCCAGTTACTTGTGGATAACATGTAAAATTCTGGTACGCAGTTGCGTCCGGTTAAGGTGGTTACGCACTACACGTCCGTGTCCGTGATCCGTGACCGTGATTTGAGTTCCGAGTCCAAAATGTTCTGAATTATGACAGATTATGACGGATAGAGGATCCGGAAGCTTTCTTACAAGAAGTACTACGGCTACTTCGGAACCAAAATTTCACGGACACGGACGTGCAGTGCGTAACCACTATAAAACTGAAAGCTTACTCCAACATAGTTGAGATAAGGCTAGGCAGTGTGATTGTCTGCCATTTCGAATTTGTTCGGGATTGTGAGAGCGTTTGCAGTCATAAGTTACATAAGATGCACCCTCGGCTGGTCAAAGCTCATTTAACTAACCTTCATAATGAAATCAACAACACGACGGAGAAGTTATGCACCGAAACCTATATCCAGAGATACAATCAGAATCTATACTTCAGGCTTCGCAAATAATTCAAGGTATGCAGTGAAACCCATGAACAGAGAATCATTCTATACTTTAGGCTTGGCAAATAATATTCTGCTTAAGTTTCTTTCAAGATTTTTTTACTTGAAACCACAGGCAGGGCTTGAACTTGAGTTATTCGAAATTCATAACTAGTTTCTCATTACTATTACCCCATTCAATCAAGAACTTGAGTTTATGTACTAGTTTCATATACAACTATGAACTAAGCTCATTCAGCCACGCTGCGGTTTTATAAACTTTCAACAGACCATATTTTACGCCAAATTCCGGCTGAAACAGAGATTTGGTAATTCTAACTCTGTTGATGGTAATAGAAATTATACGTATGACTATAAACGTAATAAGTAGCTATGTCCATTTTGCCCAAAACCACAGGTCATTAACATAAATATGAGCGTGATATCAGTGTTGTGTACAGGCCATATTATTTAGAGCACTGCATTTACAGGATCACCAGTATAACCACAAATCTGTTTAGATAATCCATTACCTACCTCAAATCAAACTAACCTCTTTCCAATTATGGTAAGTTCGGCTTCCAGTCTACCGGATGCAGCTGAACACCAGTATTTTACATGGAGCGACTACATATCTGACCTCCACAACACAGAAACTGGGTAACATGATAACCTTTGGCAAATATAGTGACAGATGATCTGGCATCTGAGTATCCGGAACTACTGTCATAGATCTAAAAATGACAGCCGGGATCTACAGCTTCAGTCTTGGTATTAAATGGATGGTCACCCATCCACGAACTGACCTAGGCAAACTTTGGTTAACCGTAAAGATCAACCCGAGAGACTGTTATTATTGAGCAGCATGCTCTTCATTCACAACCTATGTGCTCGTACTTATACCACTGATAAAATAATTGAGGGAGTATACGGTCAGATCCTTTTTTAATTAACTCGGTGCTAAATGAAGTAATCAATCATTGTCTGCGCAATATAACATGAATTGGCAGGTAGGCTCTAGTGCCCTTCCGTTATACGGGACGGGACAGATAATGGGGCCGATCAATGACACTCTATGACTTCATGCGCGCCGCCGCTTATTTACTTTGTGACTTCATTTTATGAGGGATCCTGATCACTCTACTATAGGCCGATCAAGTTGAGCCCCTGTTTCTATACGACTGAATAAAATATGTGATATGTATCTTGTATCCTATCTTTTGTGATTGAATACGTCACAGAATGAAGTTCAAAGAAGCTTTTATAATTTTTATAGCCTAATTTGAGTCCCACGTCTGGACAAGGGCCTTCCCTTTCTCCTTCTAAACTTCTCTGTCTTGTACGATCATATATAATACAAAATTAAGAACCATAAAAATGTTTCATTTATGTGCAAGGTATTTTATCACAAACAGCCTGCTGCTGTTAATATCATAGCATCGTCACTTACCTGAGACAGAAGTTGAAATAAATCACGAAAATAAACAGCAGTCCCAAATAGACAATTTGTCACTACATTCCAAAGTGCGGAACTTTAGCTTTATTTGTTTAACATACCCTCTTTCTCGGAACACGTTCACTGCGTTACATATGGGTCTCTCTTCCAGCTCTGATTTCGTCTTCATACTTCTTAGATTCTCCTTTGTCTCTCATACACTCGCAAGTCATAACTAGATTGTTTTCGTCGCAACGCAATTCACGAATAAATCTAGGTGACCTCGATTTCCTCAAGTATATAAAATTTGGAGTTGGCGACGACGATCCCGAATTACGATATTCATGGAATTAAAATTTATTATCTTTACGATAGAATTTACGAGGCATAAAAATGATGTCAAACCGAATGGTCCCTGGAAACCGTAGCAGACTAAAATATTAATTTGTAATACTTAAAATTAAACTGCACTTTCAGATAGCAATAACTTGATATTATTTAAATTCTAGGATGATCTACTAACCCACGGTTCCTAAAGGTTAATTAAATCTCTGATCAATGAATGTGCTGACATGTGATTTTGTCATATGATTTATTGACTGTCCTAAACGAGGCACTCTAAGTATAATCATTAGCCTTGAGTTTGGTCAGCTAAATAAATGGAACAGTCTTCAAATATTGGGATGCAGGTTACTGCAATCATTTAGTCTTTAAACTCTTTACAAAGACCGCTTTGCAAGAATCTTTAGAAGAAGACAATCATGTTTTCATATTAAATTCTTTGTTTAACAAAACAGAGGTACAGATAAGAAAGTGACAGAGCCAAAATAAAACAAGTCTTTCGCTAAGAATTTAAACTTGTAACTCTGAATTCGTGACCTTGTTTACGAGAAGATTTTAATGTTTGAAAAGCTGGAGTTGTTTTTCGCAAATTTGTAGATATTTGTATGCTTTTATAAAATATATATTTGGCTGGCTTGCCAATATATATTTGGCCATGTATATCAAACGTTTATGATTATCGTAGTAATTTATACGTTTCATGTCGGACTGCTGCGGCGCCGCAGAGGTGCGGTTGTTGTAATGCGCACGACCAGCTATTTTTACTATACAATGTATGACCAAGAGCACAGTGCGGCGTCGCGTCGGTGCCACGCACGCTCGACTGCGGAACGAGTAAGTGTGTGTATAAATTGTTTGGAAGAATCAACTGGTCGTGCAAAGTACGACACCCGCACCGCTGCGGCGCCGAAGCAGTCTGACTACAAACGTCTAAATTGAAAGAGCCCTTAGAGGCATGAAAAAATTACTAGGACAACATAAAACTGGTGGAATATTGTTTTTTTTATTCATTATAGGCTCGCGCTTGACCACTATCTCACCTGATGGTAAGCGATGATGTGGTCGACGGTGAAACACGCTTGTCTAGAAGTGACCTATTCATTCTTGATTTAAAGACTTAATATGATGAGTTTACTGTCGGTCTAACTCGTCGGGAAAAACAGGCGTGATGTTGTGTTTGTACTAAGTCAGTCACGTCATTATGCAACATTGCCTGTGCAATAATCTTTAACTCTATGCAATCATTACTTTGTCTTGTACTGGATGTTGATCATGATCAGAATAGTACTAGAAACATGGGTACTTACTTGATTTGATTGACTTTATCTTTCAAACATATACTACAGAAACTACAGAAAGCTAGTTGTTACGATCCATACATACTCAGTTAAAGATAATGAACCTTAAACTTTGTGTTGACACTTTTTGGCTACAGAAAATTACTGTTTGTTTTCTTTCAGTCCTGCTATAACATGAACATCAAAAGATAGTCCTTTGTCATCTGGTTTAAATTGAATTTTATTTAGTTCAAGATCATAACTTTCGTCAAATCAAAAGCCCATTTTTATAATATTGGCAACGCGTCACAAAAATTTAACAGCGTATGTCTTGGGCCATTTCATGCTCCAAGAGCCGTATACAATGTTCATCGTTTACCTTTTATAACTTATTGGACATAAAGTGTAAGCGTTAGATAGTGGTCAAGCTTTAGACTACAGAATATATAAAAAAAAAAAATTATTGAAAAGAACTAAAAATATATGGAAGATCTTTCTTGGTACTTATGGGTACTTATGGGACCCGAACGCGGCCACAGTATAGGGTTCTAGGTTTTGAATGCTTACGGACTAAAAAGAATAAATTTTGTTTTCTTTGGTTACTGGTTATTATAAGCCTGTATAATCACACTGCTGGTGTAGGTACACTGTGACTTCCAGCTGTTGTTCCGAAATTTAGCAAAGTAGAGTTGGTCACTTTCTTAACATCAAAATCTCTATTTTAATTCAGAATTTGGGTTTTTTTTGCAAGTATGGCACAAAGGCATAATTAGCTTTGCAAAAAAGACACCAAAGTATTTCGATGGATACCCAAAGTATTTAGTACCTACTGTACTAGAAGATTCTATAATCATGTAGAAAAGTCAGAACATGAAGCGATCTTCATCCTCTAAAGTTGTTGGTACAAACATACGTCACACTCCCTGCTATGAAATTGCAAAACATGAAAAGTCGCTCTGTATAAGTTCCGCTGCACTTAGACTCGATGTAGACGTGTGTATGTTGAGTTTTATTACCCACGCAATTTGAAATATGTTATGATACATTATTTTCATGTTCCATGCAGCGAAGAGAAAGAATTATCAGTCAACTTCGCAATGTGAACATACACTAGCTTCTGCCAGCGGCTTCGCCCGATGCAAGGTGTTTTATCATCACAAGGGAACATTATACCGGGATAAATTTAAGACTATGAGTGATTCCAGACTATAATCTATCACTGTGCCAAATTTCATTCAGATCTGGTCAGACGGTCTGACGTGATTGATTAACAAACATGCATCCACACACACTTATAATACGAGTATTAGTAAGATAGTAAGATAATTTAGAATCTCACACTAGCACTGTTCTAAATTAAATTGAACTATTAACAGTTATGATGAATGTGATTCGCGATAGTAACAAATATGCATTTATAGTACACCATCCCGCGCCCCCGTAAATGTCGAAATTTATCTCACGGGTACTTACCATTATGACATAGAATTTTATGTCACAGTCCAGGTCATCACGCATAGACCATGGTCAACACGTGTACCAAATTTCGTTCAAATCCGTTTATGTGTGAGTGGATTCATTATCAGCTTTTTTTTAATGTTCCCACTGCTGGGACACAGGCCTCCTCTCTGTGAGAGAGGGAGTGGGCCATAATCCACCACGCGGGCCCAGTGCGTATTGGTGCATGTCACATGTCTTCGAATTTTTGGTTCTAAGACATGCCGGTTTCCTTATCATGTTTTCCTTCACCATTTTACCCGACTGCCGAAGGAGGGTAATGTGTTTATCAGTCTATGTATGTTTGTATGTTTGTTCCTATATGGCGTTCTAGAGACCAAACGTGTTGGCTGATTTTGATTCGTCTTAACCCTGCGAGTGTCACTGGCTTCATTAAAATTGGAAATGAAAAAAATGGCGGCTTTTGGGTGCCATTTTGTGTGGGTTTTTTTTTCTTCTAAACCCATCGTGTGGGTCGGATGAGTTGGAGGATACATCTAGTTTTGGTCAGCCAACTCGCGAATATGTATCCTCCGACTGCACAACATGATTTTCTCCTTGTTTACGTCTCTTTAGTTCGCTTTTAAAGCAGTCGGGTTTTTAGATTTTTTAAATTAACTTTTTTTTAGAGCAGTGGTGATGAAATAATTTACACAAAGTAATGCGCCTGCCTGGGTTCGAACCCAAGAGCTACGACACGTAAGTCGAGGCCATTACCACTGGGCCACCACTGCTCCTGCTGGTGATTGGATTACCAATATCTAAAGTAGGATATAGAATCATCAATACAACTCAATTCAGAAATATTATGCTAATTTCATGAAAACATCACGTTCATCAAAATACGCACCAACAAAATGTAAAATTCTGCGTCAAAATACCTGAAATAAATAATTGAATTTGAAATTGTAATAACTCAATGGCACCCTAAGCTAGGACTCAGATAACTTCGATACTTTGTCTCAGTTCTTTATTTTAAAGGATTAACCCTGATGAATACTAAAAAGATTTTTTCCAAAGTAAGCACGACGTTTTTCCAATAAAGCCGATTTCAATTTTCTAGGCCTGAAAGTGCTCGTAGGACTTTATAAAGGTGCCTACCGTTGCTATGACCATAAACGAAGACAATTCATGACATACATTAAGACTCTCGCAGACAGGCGTGACGCAACATGCTACAACGATGATGGTAAGACCATTTTTATAAAAATTGATCCACGGCACTAATATCCATGGAATAAAAACTAAATAAAAAATTAACCACATCTCTACACGAAGTTTTACCCTAAGTAAAATACATATAAGAAACTGAATAACACCAAACTAACTCAGAACATAAAGAAAAGAAAATAAACCGATCCCATACCAGGATTAACATAGAACATTACTAAGAAACAAATACTCTCAACAAACATTTCCAATTCACCTACAACACTTGGAACGAAACACTACAAACCACTGTTTGATGGATGACCACCGCACACCGCATTACTTCAGACCGACTTAACATTCACTGATTCAAATAGAATTTGGTGAATCAAGCAAGAGACGCCGATCTATTTTCTATGCGAAAGTCGTTCGGGTGGAAACAGTGACGTAAATAGAACGGAGAAATGGACTTGTGATATTGAGATCAAACATTTTAAGTTTGCAGTCTCGTGTGACTCTTCGGTAGATATTATAAAGTGTTTAGTATGTGGTGTAGGTACTTTGAATACTCCGGTATCAGGAAATCTTTTTAGATTTTGTACTTACAAACAAACACAACAACAACCTTTGTTCTTAGATAACTTGTCTTCATATAACGTGATACAAATATAAAACAAATCGAGGTTTAGCTTCGGGGTTCACCCGTTCCACCGGAGACCTCAACCATTCCTTTGCATCAGGTGGGACCGAGGACAAGAGCTAGCTCATCACAGATTGAAAAAAATAGGATTTATTTCAACTTCGATGTAGTTGATACTCTTGATCAATGCAATGTCTAAACAATCATCGTCAGCAAGGCTTATGACGCTAGCTTCCAATCTAAATGGATGCAGCAGGTGAACTGGAATTTCACATTGAAGGACTGCCTGTCTGACCTCCACCCACAAGTCGTTACAACCTGGGTAACACGATAGTTCCTTAGTAAGATCGGTTGTCAGACATATATCGTTTAATTTTGGTCGTTTAAATCCCGCGCAGGTTCATTCCGTTACATGAAACAGAATCGATTTGTAAAGATACAATTAAAAATTATAAAAAAACACAAAAATAAACCGATTTCCTAAACAAAACACTAAAAAGTGCATAAATAATGTTCGTTTTGGAAGTTGATGTTGCAAAATGATAAATCATGAGGTACTAAAGACACCACTAAAGACGCACTTCAACGAAATCAACCACTTTAACGAAAGTTATCTTTGCCCTTTTTAGTATTTTGCTTTGGAAGTTGGTTTATTTATTCTGTAGCGTTACGTATAGCGCCGGAGAGCTATACGTAAGCCACGTTATTAAAATTAAGATAAAAGGTTAAAAATAAATTAAAGCTATGAAAATTAAAAAAAAGATATAGAGTATAGTAACTACAGCTTTGCACGACGTGGGCAACACGGGCAGCAGCTCGGTCAGGAAGTCGTGGAATGTCCGAGGTAGGCAGGTGATCAGGCAGCAACGACGGACATGCAGGCAATCGAGCAGGTAGGCAGGTCAGCAGACACCACGGGTAGGTGGTCGAGGCAGGAAATCAGGCAGGTAGGCAGTAGAATAGTTAGCAGGACGGATAGACAGGCAAACGGGTAAATATACGCAGGCTCCATACCGCTCAATAATGTACAACTGGCTTAAGGAAAGGTCTAGGTATTATAGTCCATGGTACCTATGGTATGTCTATGGCTTTAAGAAAATAAAATAGACAGACAGATGTCATGTCAGATAAAACGTCACAGTAGAAAAATAATACAAGAAGAATTATAATACGAATATAATTTAAGTTTAGATATTTAAAACAGTCAGAGATAACTAAATATGCTTTCCAGATGTAATAATACAAAAAATATATAAAAATGAGTTACACAAATTGATGCGATATCAAAAGATGTGAAGATGGATTGTGGAGTGTTATGAAACGTAAGTAGATCTTGAATAAATACCACAATAGACAGACAGATGTCATGTCAGACGAAAACGTCACAGTAGAAAAATATTACAAGAAGAATTATAAATTACGAATATAATTTAAGTTTAGATATTTAAAACAGTCAGAGATAACTAAATATGCTTTCCAGATGTAATAATACAAAAAATTTATATAAAAATGAGTTACACAAATTGATGCGATATCAAAAGATGTGAAGATGGATTGTGGAGAGTTATGAAACGTAAGTAGATCTTGAATAAATACCACATTTTTGATACTGTGTACTAGAATACGAAGTGTATTTTTCTATTCTGAAACTCTTAAATTGGTGTATTATCAGCTTATGTAAGACTATTATTATTTGAAGTGCTCCAATTAAATATATATTTTGTGTGGTTCCCGAGAGCATTATTTCCTGGATACTTACCCTCAACGGCCATCTCGTGGCATCAAAGGCCTCGCTGTTTGGCGTATTGAGCCATAGCCGGCCTCCATACCACTCGGAGCCTGCGTATATTTACCCGTTTGCCTGTCTATCCGTCCTGCTAACTATTCTACTGCCTACCTGCCTGATTGCCTGCCTTGACCACCTACCCGTGGTGTCTGCTGACCTGCCTACCTGCTCGATTGCCTGCATGTCCGTCGTTGTTGCCTGATCACCTGCCTACCTCGGACATTCCACGACTTCCTGACCGAGCTGCTGCCTGGATAGTTGCCCACGTCGTGCGAAGCTGTAGTTACTATACTCTATATCCTTTTTTTTTAATTTTCATAGCTTTAATTTATTTTTAACCTATTATCTTAATTTTA
This sequence comes from Orthosia gothica, assembly GCA_949775005.1. Taxonomy (NCBI): domain Eukaryota; kingdom Metazoa; phylum Arthropoda; class Insecta; order Lepidoptera; family Noctuidae; genus Orthosia; species Orthosia gothica. The sequence continues at coordinate 1,559,354 of OX459034.1, read as the reverse complement.
AGAACGTGGCTTACGTATAGCTCTCCGGCGCTATACGTAACGCTACAATATCGACTGTTTTATGTACTGGATCGACGCTCCGCGGGATATAAACGACCAAAATGTAACGGTGTATACTTAGAAGAATGGAGTTATTTTAGGTTCTACTACGGACATGATAATGCTGAAATCCCGACTATACTGCTAGCCTTGCTATAACTAGCTACACACCCGTCTATAAGATATTAGGCACTAGCTGAATGCAACTAAGTTTAACAAGAGGAGCTTCACCGTCCATATTAATGTATTTGACCAACACATTTGCGACGATGGCGATAAATTATAATGAAGCTAGCTTCAAGCGAAACTCCCCAATTTATGTTGTAACGTCGCTATAATAAGAACATCTTGTGTAATTTAGTGTTCGGTTCAGTAGCTATAATTGTTTTCAGAGAAACAGACGAGCTCCTTAAAAAACCCCTTGTCTGAGAATCACGACTACGTACGATAGTTACAATTAACGCAATACATTACTTGTTAATAATTATGTAGCATAGTTAAAGTACAGGAGCGTGTTATTTAGAGGTTTTAAACAAAAGGTATTTTATCAGCGATAATTCTGCGATAGTGATTGTCAAACAGTCCTTAATGCATACCCATAGTTTTTTATTTTTTATTATTTGTTATAGGCTCGCGTTTGACCAATATCTCGCCTGATGTTAAGTGATGATATAGATTCCAACACGTGGTCGATCCCAAGGACATTCTGATCGTCGGTCGAAACGTTATCGCTGGCAGCAATTTCGATGGTCGAGATGCCAGATGACCAAGGATTGCACATGTGACATTTGGTAAACGGACTACGGTTCAACGATTGTTTTGTGTGCCGTGTACAGACCACCCGATACGAAAAGGACCCTATTCATCGAGGAGTTGCGTAGTCAAATTATCAAAATTTCTCCAATAAATAATGTCGTTCTGCTAGGCGATATGAATATCGACTTGACACAAAAAAATTCGATAACTAAACTGTATTTAAACACACTCTGTGAAATGGGTCTTGTTTCCGGTATAAACCAGTTTACTCGAATAGATAAGCGAGGTGAGTGCATAACAAAATCATGTATAGATCATATATTTATACGTAGTGTCGATTGCCGCGCCGTACAAACAGCTGTTGTAAAGAATGCGTTAGCCGACCACTTCATAACCGGCTGCGCGCTAGTCGACAATACTTATGTAAACAAAGCTGGTCAATATAAAATCATAAACAAATTAGATAATAGTAAGTTGCAAAGTGAATTGAGTAAAATTAACTGGAATATGGCCCTAGATTACGACAACCCTAAAGATATTTTATGTTTTGTATTTGATAAATTTTCTTGTGCATATGAAAACTGTATGAACAATGTAAAAATTAAACTTGGTAAAAGACAAATTTGTAAATGGAAAAGTAGCAGAATAGAAAAAATGTGTGTAAAAAGAGATCAACTACTAGAAATCTGGCTGAAAGATCAAAGCAATCTGGCTAATAGGCTATTATACAATATATACAGAAATAAAACAAATAAGCATATTAATAATGTAAAAAATAATTATTTTTATAAGGAGGTAAAATCCAATTTTCATAATTTTAAAAAAGTGTGGGATATTATCAATAATTTATGTGGGAAAATAAATAAGTCTATAGATGACATAATTATAAAACATTTTATACTATTGCCAAATATTGTTTCTAATAAGTTTGCATCGGAATTTAGAGAAAATGTTAACAATACATGTAAATTTCAGTGTAACACACCTATTCTAGATGTTAACTCCTATATCAATGATTGTAACTTATCAATGAGATTACAGAAGGCTAATGAGGATGTTGTATCCTCTATAATAAAACACCTAAATGAGAAGAAATGCCCAGGTTTCGATGGTATCCGAGTCAAAGACTTAAAATACATATATAAGGAAATTACCCCCGTTATAACGCATTTAATTAACACATGCATTGCCACGTCCTTGTACCCTGATCAACTTAAGGTCGGAATAGTGAGAGCTATACATAAGAATGGTTCATACACAGATGTTAACAACTACAGGCCTATAACTATTTTATCATGTATTGATAAAATAATTGAGAGGTATCTGGGACTAGAAATTAACAAATTCTTGAAATCAAATAATGTAATTAATGAGAAAGAATACGGGTTTCAAAAAAACAAAAATACCTCACAATTATTATCTAAATTTACTAATGAGGTCAACAAGTGCCTGGACAATCGTGAACACGTACTTGTTGTCCTCATTGATTTTAGCAAAGCTTTTGATTGTTTGGAATATAAGACATTATTTGATAAGTTACAGCAAAATGGTATACGGGGTCCATTCTTGGAATGGTTTAAAAACTACCACAAAAATCGCTTCACGTCGGTGAATGTCTCAGGTTCGTTAAGCAGAATCATTCCAACCGAAAAAGGCACAGCGCGAGGTTCGATTCTCGGGCCGACCGAATACTTACTGTACGTGAACGACATGTGTAACATTTTCACGGAGGGCTCCGTGTACCAATTTGCTGACGACACATATTTGGTGGCTAAACACAGGGATATACGTGAGGCACAGAGAGTGATGCAGGGTAACTTTGACCTCTTATGTAAGTGGGCCCACGACGTTGGTCTTGTTATTAATGCAAAAAAAAACAAACTGCTGCATATACACTCACCTTACCTGGCGTCGCCTTGTGTGCCATTTGTTGTTGCCCACGAGCATATGTGTCTTCACCGACCGGTCACAGCGTGCAGTTGCCAGAAATTGGAAATGGTGACTAATCATATGTATCTTGGTGTGATAATAGATAGTAATTTCCACTGGCGGCCACATATTGATCATGTATGTAATAAGCTTAGGTCCATTTTGGCAAAGTTATCGATACTTAAGTATAAACTACCCTATAGAACACTTAGAACATTGTATTTGGCACTGGCCGATTCCGTAATTGATTACGGCCTAGCTAGCTATGGGCGTACATACAAGACTTACGTCGAGGACATTTACAAGTTACAGTTACGCATTTTAAAAACGATTGTACCCAAAAGAATTAAACTTGAATTTCAAGATAATGACAAGGGTTTATTTATGCACTGTCAAATTGTAAATGTCTTTGATAAGGTACGTTTACGTGTTATAAGCGAGAATTACCATAATATAAGTAATATTTGTAAATACGAAAGGCTAAAATCGTTGCGTAGTTTATCATACTTACCCACATTTATCGTACCTAAATTTAATAATGTGTATGGAGCACGGACGTGGGAATGCATGCTACCATGTTGTATGAATGACTTACCTCTGGCAATATGTAATACAATAAATGCAAAAAACTGTTCAAGAGTGCTGAAAAGATACTTTCTAGATTGCAATGCGATTTAGAAAGTGTATTATTCAAATGATGAGATATGTTTACCTAATGTTCATTAAAAGTGTGTTGTGGCACCGAGTTGCCGCGTCTGACATACCGCTGTTAAACCCGCGATGGTTTGTGTTGGTATGTTGATACATTCAACAAATGTTTGTAAAAAAATGTTCTTAGTAAATAAAAGTTAAGAAAAAAAAAAAAAACTATACCTCAAAATAAGTTTATTCTCCTGAATTACAAAATAGATGACCTTAATTACCTGTCTGACGTAGTATATCTAAGAAAACTTTTAAGAAAATGAGAGGCCCGACTTCTAAAATATTTTATCAAGCGTAACAAACTATGCTTTTACTATTTAAATGAAAAGATTACCGCCTGTCGTCAACTCGTAATGAAAATGACACCTAAAAAAATAGAATATTTTTATATAAGCCCCTTAATTAACACTTGTTAAAATTTAAAAAAAAAAAGTAGGTATAAGTCCTACCAAAAATAATGTAGTAGGTTTGATCATTGTTACCACTATACATATAGGTAAGTACCTAAGTCATTAAGGAGTTTAAGATTATCATTTTATTGATATTTTTTTAAATATATACTTTTGTTAAGAGAACTACGTAGTCTATCTTTATGCCGTGTTCGGCAATGCCACCAATAAAACTAGAATTATTTAAGAAAAATGTATACTGCATGTTGATTATTATATACAATCATTTACCAAATAGTTTTCAAGACTTACCGCTGACAATGTTTAAAAAATGTTTTGCAGACTATTACTATTTACAAGTAAAATTTCAAAATTTAAAACAACCCCCGACACATTTATCTTGCGAAAACAACCCGATTCATACAGTAAAACCACTATAACTTTTGAATAGCTAAACTGATTTTATTCAAACATAGCTAAGAACACTCTCGACAAAATCACCTCTCAAACAAAAAAAAACTAAATCAAAATCGGTTCATCCGTTTAGGCGCTATGATGCCACAGGCAGACACACAGATACACAGAAACACACGTGAAACTTATAACACCCTTCTTTTTTTTCCGGCGGGGGTTAAAAAGATATTATACCAAGGCAACTAAGTAGAATCTGTAATTTGTAAGTTAGATTTATTGACATCGCTGATTGTAAATACATTTGCACGCCATGTTATAGCAGAATATGCTGAAACCAATTTACTGTAACACCTTATGTACCATATTCTAGAAAATAAATATATTTGTTTTGATTTGATATCAAGAATCAAGGCGATGGTTGTGTCGTCAAAATGACATAATGGCCCGTCGCAATATTATTGTCATATTACCAATTACAATCACATCGCTTTCGCTGATAGAATGTCACGTGTCTAGAGCCTCAATTTCTTGCTTCTCGACGTGATTTAGTTTCACAGAATACAACTTCGTTGCAGCAAGTTAAACAATACCTTCAGGCAATCTATTCGATATGAAAATACGCAATAAAGTAATTAAGGATTTGAACGTGCATCATCCTCTTTCCATCAATTGTTGCTACATTAATTGAATGTCCACTCTACTAACAAACCCACATGAAAAAAAATACCATTCGTCAAAAATCCCCCAATATTTCCGTATCGGAACACATACATCATGCGCTAAGCCATTTTTCAAACGGTTTGTAAACTTTTAAACGAAAAGAATTATTTTTCACATAAAAATACATTATGAAAACACCCACGGTATCCATTCCAAGAATTCCAAAAATGAAAATATAATTCTGACGTTTATGCCCGAGCCGTTATGGAAAATGGGCACGGGAAAGGCCTTATGGAAATACGCGACTTACCAACCCAGGCTGCCGATGCCGACCTTAAGCTAGAGTGCTGTTATTTGAGAAAATCATATTTTGTGTTATATATGAAGAACAACAATTAAAATTTCAAAACCCCTGATATATTTATCTTGCGACAAGTAAAATTTCAAAATTTAGAAAACCCCCGACACATTTATCTCGCAACAAGTAAAATTTAAAAAATTGAAAAACCCTCGACACATTAATCTTGCGAAAACACCCCGATTCAAACAGTAAAACGCGCATAACTTTTGAACGGCTGAACCGATTTTATTCAAACATAGCTAAGAACACTCTCGACAAAAGTACCTTTCAAAAAAAAACTAAATCGAAATCGGTTCATTCGTTTAGGTACTATGATGCCACAGACAGACACACAGATACACTGATACACAGATACACAGCAACAGACGTGAAACTTTTAACACCCCACTTTTTCCAGTGGGGGTTAAAAACTCCCCGATTCAAACAGTAAAACACCCATAACTTTTGAACGGCTGAACCGATTTTATTCAAAACTAGCTAAGAACACTCTCGACAAAATTACCTTTCAAAAAAAAAAAACTAAATTATAATCGGTTCATCCGTTTAGGCGCTATGTTGCCACAGACAGACACACAGATACACAAACACACAGCAACACACGTGAAACTTATAACACCTTTTTCCGGCGGGGGTTAAAAAAACACGAAGTAATAAAAATCGGTGCTGTTTAAAAACTATCTAACTAATATTATAACCGCGAAAGTTTGGATGTATGTGTGGGTGAATGTGTGTTTGTTACTCAATCACGCAAGAACGGATGAACGGATTTGGATGAAATTTGGCACAGATTGATTATAGTGTGGAATAGCACAAAGGCTACTTTTCATCCCGGTATAATTTACCCTTGGGATAGTAAAAAAAGTTAATTTAAAAAATCTAAAAAGTCGTCTGCGTAAAAATCGAACTAAAAAGACGTAAACAAGAAGAAAATCATGTTGTGCAGTCGGAGGAGACATATTCGCGAGTTGGCTGACCAAAACCAGATGTATCCTCCGACTGCACAACATGTTTTTCTTCTTGTTTACGTCTTTTTAGTTCGATTTTTACGCAGTCAGCTTTTTAGATTTTTTAAATTACCTTTTTTTATTTACAACTTTTTGTTTGTTTTTTTTTTTCGAATTTGGTACATTTAAACATATAAGTATTACATATTTTTGAAATCACCTCTTAAAACCCTGTATTTTGATGCCCCACACGATGGGTTTAGAAGGTAAAAAAAAAATCCCCACAAAATGGCGCCCAAAATCCGGCATTTTTTTTCATTTCCTATTTTAATGTAGCCAGTGACACTCGCAGGGTTAAGGCGAATCGATTGACGTAAGAATCATCAAAATCGGTCAACGCGTCTGGTGTTTAGAACTCCAAATAGGAACAAACATACATACATACATAGACTGATAAACACATTACCCTCCTTCGGCAGTCGGGTAAAAAATACACTTTTCACGCGGGCAAAGCCGCTGCCAGAAGTTGGTAAATCATAATTTTTGCGATAGTTTCCGGTGTCTAAAAATAGATCTAATTGCCCTTGAAATAGGAACATTGATAGTTAAAAAAACTTAAATCAAAAAACCCGACTGCTTCAAAAGCGAACTAAAAAGTCGTAAACAAGGAAAAAAATCACTCCGTGCAGTCGGAGGATACATATTCGCGGGCTGGCTGACCAAAACCTGGTGTATCCTCCGCCTGCACAGCATGTTTTTTTCCTTGTTTACGACTGTTTAGTTCGCTTTTGAAGCAGTCGGGTTTTTTGATTTTTTGAATTAAGTTTTTTTATTTATAACTTTTCAGTTAGTTTTTTTCGAATTAGATACATTTAAACATATGAGTGTTATATATTTTTGAAATTACCTCTTAAAACCCTTTATTTTGATACCCCACACAAAGGGTTTCGAAGAAAAAAAAATTTGGGCCCCCACAATATGGCACCCAAAATCCGCCATTTTTCAACCCCCGCCGGAAAAAGAGGGGTGTTATAAGTTTCACGTGTGTTGCTGTGTTTCTGTGTGTCTGTCTGTGGCATCATAGCGCCTAAACGGAAGAACCGATTTCGATTTAATTTTTTTTGTTTGAATGGTAATTTTGTCGAGAGTGTTCTTAGCTATGTTTGAATAAAATCGGTTCAGCTTTTTAAAAGTTATGGGCGTTTTACTGTTAGAATCGGGGTGTTTTCGCAAGATAAATGGATCGGGGGTTTTTAAATTTTGAGATTTTACTTGTCGCAAGATAAATGTGTCGGGGGTTTTCAAATTTTGAAATTTTACTTGTCTATAGTCAATTTTAATGTAGCCTATGACACTCGCAGGGTTAAGACGCATCGATTGACGTATGAATCATCATAATCGGCCAACGCGTTTAGTCTCTGGAACGCCATATAGGAACAAACATACATACATACATACTTACATACTGTGGTATTTATTCAAGATCTACTTACGTTTCATAACACTCCACAATCCATCTTCACATCTTTTGATATCGCATCAATTTGTGTAACTCATTTTTATATATATTCTTTGTATTATTACCTGTAAAGCATATTTTTAGTTATTTCTGATTGTTTCTTTATTTCTTTAACTTAATTTGTATTGCTTATTTGCAAAATTATGGAATTTTTTATACTCTGACATTTTCATCTGACATGATATGTCTGTCTATTTTATTTTCTTAAAGCCATAGACATACCATAGGTACCATGGACTATAATACCTAGACCTTTCCTTAAGCTAGTTGTACATTATTGTAAGGTCAGAGCAGACTGACCCGCCTTTGTAAAGCCGTTTTTATTTCTCTGGTCTTTTTGGCGATTTGAATTTGAAATTTAGAAGAAATGGAGATCGAATGAAAAACGGGCTTCAGTTCTTTTCAGTCTTGGAACTGGTCTGAACGCGGACAGAGGTGGATACTGTGTACTAGAATACGAAGTGTATTTTTCTACTCTTGAACTCTTAAAAACGGTGAATTATCCGCTTATGTAAAAACTATTATTGTTTGAAGTGCACCAGTTAATATATATATATTTTGTGTGGTTCCCGAGAGCATTATTTCCTGAGACTTACCCTCAACGGCCATCTCGTGACATCAAAGGCCTCGCTGTTTGGCGTATTGAGCCATAGCCGGCCTCCACACACCTCGGAGCCTACGTATTTACCCGTTGCCTGATTATCCGTCCTGCTATCTACTCTACTGCCTACCTGACTGATTTCCTGGCTTGACCACCTACCCGTGGTGTCTGCTGAACTGCCTACCTGCCCGATTGCCTGCAAGTCCGTCGTGGTGCCTGCTCATCAGCCTACCTCGGGCATTCCACGACTTCCTGCCCGACCTACGGTTAGCTGCCCACGACGTCTGAAGCCGGCCTAAAGTTTATACTGCTATATCCTTTTATTTAATTTTTTTTATCTTTTTAACTTAATTTTTATTAACGTGGCTTACGTATAGCTCTCCGGCGCTATACGTAACGCTACAGTTTGGCGCCCAACTTTTAAATAATTAGGCGCAACGTTGTTTTTGCGCCCAATTTTATGTACTCACCCCATCACCCACACTCTACTTACTTACTACACTTTTTTTTAACGTGGGCTCGACCTTTCATCATCCTTCTCTAAATTCTAAAAAACATACTTACACAAGTATATACAAAGGCTAACTTTTGGTTTCTCTTACAGGCCCCATTTCATCATCATTTTCTCTCTTTACACTTTTGATAGAACTTAAACCTATTAGGCAACTTCTTTTTCCCTCCTTATGTTTTCTCTTTGTTTTATTTTTAGAGCGGTATTCCTCTAGAGCGGTCTGCACAACTCAGAAAGCCTTATGTGCAAAGAGCGGTCCCGTAACTCTTTAAAAATAAGCCAAATGCGTGGAGTCTTCTTAAAACCTCTTAATTCCCTTGAATCTTATTCTTAAAGAATGAGGTGTTATTTTAGAGCGGTTTGCATAACTCGGAAAGCCTTATATGCAAAGAGCGGTCCCGTAACTCTTTAAAAATAAGCCAAATGCGTGGAGTCTTCTTTATTTTTATTTTTATTTTTTCCCTCTTGTATCCTTCCCTCTTGTATACTTCCCTCTCAAACCTAGTTCCCTCTCAACCTAGTTCCCTCTCAAACCTATTTCCCTCTCAAACCTAGTTCCCTCTCAACCTAGTTCCCTCTCAAACCTAGTTCCCTCTCAAACCTAGTTCCCTCTCAACCTAGTTCCCTCTCAACCTAGTTCCCTCTCAACCTAGTTCCCTCTTATAGACTTAAGAGTTCCCTCTTTTAGACTTGAGTCCTCCTCCTCTTATAGACTTGAGTCCTCCTCCTCTTATAGACTTGAGTCCTCCTCCTCTTATAGACTTGAGTCCTCCTCCTCTTATAGACTTGAGTCCTCCTCCTCTTATAGAATTGAGTCCTCCTCCTCTCATAGACTTGAGTCCTCCTCCTCTTTGAGTTCCTCTTGTTTAATTAAATAGTTTCTTAAAGGGTTTTCAAACAGGTGCGGGTTACGACACCTATTAAAAATAAATAAGCCTTCGTTATATCTTAATAAATATTTCCTTGTGGAGTATACGTCATTGAATGTGAACTATATCCCCTAACGTGTGATTGAATGAGAGTGTTTGACGAATGTATGAAAGATGTTGTGTGATAGAGCAAGGATTATATTTAAACCTCAAAATTTTCTTCTAGTTGAAAATTTTTCTGGGGTCATCGGGGAAATGTGGTATTTATTCAAGATCTACTTACGTTTCATAACACTCCACAATCCATCTTCACATCTTTTGATATCGCATCAATTTGTGTAACTCATTTTTATATATATTCTTTGTATTATTACCTGTAAAGCATATTTTTAGTTATTTCTGATTGTTTCTTTATTTCTTTAACTTAATTTGTATTGCTTATTTGCAAAATTATGGAATTTTTTATACTCTGACATTTTCATCTGACATGATATGTCTGTCTATTTTATTTTCTTAAAGCCATAGACATACCATAGGTACCATGGACTATAATACCTAGACCTTTCCTTAAGCTAGTTGTACATTATTGTAAGGTCAGAGCAGACTGACCCGCCTTTGTAAAGCCGTTTTTATTTCTCTGGTCTTTTTGGCGATTTGAATTTGAAATTTAGAAGAAATGGAGATCGAATGAAAAACGGGCTTCAGTTCTTTTCAGTCTTGGAACTGGTCTGAACGCGGACAGAGGTGGATACTGTGTACTAGAATACGAAGTGTATTTTTCTACTCTTGAACTCTTAAAAACGGTGAATTATCCGCTTATGTAAAAACTATTATTGTTTGAAGTGCACCAGTTAATATATATATATTTTGTGTGGTTCCCGAGAGCATTATTTCCTGAGACTTACCCTCAACGGCCATCTCGTGACATCAAAGGCCTCGCTGTTTGGCGTATTGAGCCATAGCCGGCCTCCACACACCTCGGAGCCTACGTATTTACCCGTTGCCTGATTATCCGTCCTGCTATCTACTCTACTGCCTACCTGACTGATTTCCTGGCTTGACCACCTACCCGTGGTGTCTGCTGAACTGCCTACCTGCCCGATTGCCTGCAAGTCCGTCGTGGTGCCTGCTCATCAGCCTACCTCGGGCATTCCACGACTTCCTGCCCGACCTACGGTTAGCTGCCCACGACGTCTGAAGCCGGCCTAAAGTTTATACTGCTATATCCTTTTATTTAATTTTTTTTATCTTTTTAACTTAATTTTTATTAACGTGGCTTACGTATAGCTCTCCGGCGCTATACGTAACGCTACAATACATACATACATACATAGACTGATAAACACATTACCCTCCTTCGGCAGTCGGGTAAAAATCAAAGACTTACCTACTCTTATCAAAAATATTTTTGTAAACAAAATAATTTATCGTATTGGGTGGTAATTCTATAAAGATTTTATGTGATAAGGTTAAAGTCAACAATAAGAAAATATTCAAACGCTTGTGAATTGCACCATGCAATTTTCACCCCTCTTGTTACATCCGTTTCACTGGTGGTAGGCTTCGGCCGAAGGCTTGTGACCACCCACCGGGCAAAGACGTACCGCCAAGCGGCCTAGCCGTGTTCCGGTACGATGCCCGGTGTAGCCAACTAGAGGAGTTGGGTCGAGATAGCTGTTCCACTGCAGGCTGACCAGTCTGACGCGCGCTGTTAAGGATGTATCGGGAGACTAGTCGCGGAGGGTAGCGGGATCCGAGGCACGGTGCACCGCTGGCCGACCGCAGGTAGTTGGGGGCCCAAGTAGTGTGCCAGCCACACACGAAAGGCTGCCCCGCCAACTGTCGAAAAATCCCGGAATGCACCATCGTGCTGGTTGGCGACCAGACGGGAGGGCCCGATAGACATTCCGGGGGGGCTCGGGCGTCCCCGCAGTCTCCAGGCTAGTGCCCCAATGATGCTGTCCTTTCAGTGCGTGTCTGTAGGTAAGAAGCGTGGAACCTCGTCTCACTTCCTTCTCCTCTATTCCATTCACTCTTATATTTTATAAAATGCAAAGGAAAAAGAATAATGGTGTTAAACAGCGGCTGCACCCCCTCCCCCACAAAGTGCACCTCACAAATATTCGAGGTCTGCACTCAAATATCACTGCAGTCCACTACCATCTGGAGGCTGAGAAACCAGCGCTCTTTTTCCTTACGGAGACGCAGATAGCGAAACCGTCAGACGTGTCGTACTTGTCTTACCCAGGGTTCACCCTGGAGCACAATTTTAGACCACGGGCGGGCGTATGTATGTATGCCCGTGACGACGTTTGCTATCGGCGTCTCCGTAACCTTGAGGACTCCAGATTCTCAACGCTCTGGGCTCTGGTGGACACAGGTTTGGATAAAGTTATCTACGCCTGTGTCTACCGTTCGCACAGTGGAGATCAGGAGACATCCAGGCTCACAGAGTACCTCAGTGAGGCGGCTGATGCGGCACAGCAGCGGTACCCTTCCGCCCAATTAGTGTTACTGGGGGACTTTAATGCCCACCACCAGGAGTGGCTCTTCCCATACCAATGCACTGACCATGCTGGACGGGAGATGCGTAAGCTTGCGCTTGCGCTAAACCTCACCCAGCTGGTCCAGGGGGCAACGAGGGTACCGGATGTTGATTCGCACACAGCGAATTGCTTGGACCTTCTGCTGACAACAGATCCGGACAGATACTCTGTGTCGATAGCTTCACCTTTGGGTAGTTCCGACCACTGTCTGGTGAAGTCTGTGTCCGTCTATTCCCCGCCCGATCCCAGCCCAAGAGGCACCCGGCGGGTTTGGCGGTACAAGTCGGCAGATTGGGATGGTATGCGATCATTCTTCGCATGCTATCCTTGGCAGCCTACTTGCTTTTTTTCGACTGATCCATCGTCGTGTGCAGACGCCGTGACCGATGTGTTGCGTCGGGGAATGGAGTACTACATTCCGTTCTCTGACGTAACAATGTCCAGCGTTGACCGGCCATGGTTTGGCGCCGAATGTAGGCGCGCTGACGCGCTTAAACAAGAGGCGTACCTGGCTTGGGTCGGAGCTCGATCGCGCAAGGCGAGTGACGTGGCTCAGAAGAAGAAGGCCTTCAACAGGGCTGCCAAGTCCTGCAAGCTGGTGTTGCGAAGGGCTCGGTTCGATCACATTGGCCGAATAGGGGCCAAACTTGCATCTTACCCAGCAGGAAGTAAAGCGTTTTGGTCCCTGGCTAAGTCGGTCGAGTCGAACTTTTGCCGTCCCTCACTACCACCACTGCTGAAACCCGATGGGTCGCTGGCACACTCCGCTGAGGAGAAGGCAAATTTATTTGCCTCTCTTTTTGCGGAATCTTCACGTCTGAATCCTGGTGACGCGCAGCCCCCTCCTTCTCCTGATGGATGCGAGACGAGTATGTCGGACATTCGTATCCACCAAAAGGACGTCCGTAGGGTGCTGAGCCACCTCGACGTGAACAAGGCTAGCGGCCCTGATGGCATTCCAGCAATTGTTCTTAGAACCTGTGCGCCTGAACTGTCTCCGATCTTGACACGCCTATTCCGCCTTTCGTATGAGGCTGGAAAAGTGCCGAATGCTTGGAAGCAAGCTAACGTACAGCCCGTGCCCAAGAAGGGCAGTCGAGCTGACCCGGCCAACTACAGACCCATATCTGTAACCTCCATACTCTGTAAGAGTATGGAACGTGTACTTAATATAAAGCTCCTGGCATACCTAGAAGCTAACGATATCCTTATTGACCGCCAATACGGCTTCCGCCGAAATCGGTCTACTGGGGATCTTCTAGCGTATGCCATTCACATCTGGAGTGAGGCCATCGAGAAGCACGGGGAAGCGCTTGCCGTCTCCCTCGACATCTCGAAGGCTTTTGATAGGGTCTGGCACGAAAGCCTTATTGGTAAGCTTCCTTCATTCGGTTTGCCCGGTGGTCTGTGTGATTGGATTGCAGACTTCCTGAGAGATCGGTCCATTCGGGTGGTTATCGATGGCTGCTCGTCGGACCAATTGGATATCAATGCCGGGGTCCCTCAGGGGTCGGTACTCTCAGCAACTTTATTCTTGCTGCATATTAACGATCTGCTAAAACCCGGCACCTTTGGGTATGCAGACGACAGCACTGTTGCTGAGAGATACATGTCCAACGCTCGTGCTACCGGACCTCAGATCCGGTCTCTGCGGGAGGCCATGGTGGAGCGCTTGAACCTGTCCTTGCAGGCAGTCTCCGAATGGGGCGATGCCAATCTGGTCAGGTTTAATGCTGCTAAAACCCAGGCGTGTCTTTTTTCCGCTAAAAAGAGCCAATTTCAACCGGCTCCAACTTTCCGAGATGTGACCGTGCCAATAACTGACCATCTTGAGCTTCTTTGCGTTACGTTGACATCGACTCTCAATTTTGGCCCATACATTGAGGCAAAGGCTCAGCTGGCTGCCAAAAAGCTGGGGATCCTTGCAAAGGTTAGAAGGTACTTCACGCCAGAACAGCTGCTCAGCTTGTATCAAGCGCAAGTTCGATCATGCATGGAGTACTGTTCTCATCTCTGGGACGGATCCGCCAAATACCAGCTTGATGCACTAGAGTCGATCGAAAAGCGGGCCAAAAGGCTCATCGGCGATGAGGCACTGGTTAAGTCTAAGCTCCAGAGCCTTGAACATCGTCGCCGAGTTGCCAGCTTGTCGGTCTTTTATCGGTTGCATTTCGGGGAGTGTGCGATGGAATTGCATGATCTAATTCCAGCAAGCCCGTTTCATCATCGGACTACAAGACGTACGGCGATGCGCCATCGCTACATGGTAGACATACCACCCATACGCACTAAACGTTTTGGAAATACTTTCATTATGCGTACAGCTAAGGAGTGGAATTCCCTGCCGGAGTCTGTGTTTCCCGATAGCTACAATCTAGGAGTCTTTAAGTCAAGAGTGAATAGGTTACTTCAAGGCAAGCGTGCTTCACCGTCGACCACATCATCGCTTACCATCAGGTGAGATAGTGGTCAAACGCGAGCCTATAATATATAAAAAAAAAAAAAAAAATCCGTTGATGGTGTATTCACTTCACAAATGTCTACCTTCGTAAAACATCTTGGAGCAGCAATCGCTGACCGCGGGAATAGGTCCTTTAGTGTAGTGATGGGTTGGCTAAGATCAAGAATCATCATCTCAATAATCCGTGCAACTAGCAAATTACGTTAGCTGCAATCGGAGGATTTAAAAAAAACGAAAAATGAATTAACTTAATTTATTTTAAAATAAAAGAATTACATTAATTATCGCTAAAATTAGCCTAAGTGCCTATTCGAAGTTTGAATATGGAATGGAATTTTACAGAGCTACATTATTTGGCTAAACTAGGTCCGTGCGTCACAAAATGCTGTCTCAACTCATCGTTTCCGTCGTTCGTTAAATTTGCAGCGCATGGTTCTATAATAAAAGTGTTGAGTGCTGTGTTGGCGATTCCTCTTATGCAGCTGCGCGTAACATCTCCACCCGCAGATCAGCAACTATTTGAGAACTTCGAGAGAAAATGTTGCTGGAACTTGTCTTCTGGGCGCACGATCCTCTTCTTTTTTTGTCAGGTTCCTCGTAAGTATGTCCCTTGCCGTCCGGCGTTTCGGAGCGTTTGCAAAATCATTTGTTGCGATAACCCAGTATGGCTGTGATAAGTGCGCCTGCACCTAATAATACGATATGGTCGTATGGTATATGACATCTGATTGCAGCTGGTTGGGTTGTATCGGCTGGCTCGTCATGACTTGGTTCTGTATGCTGTGTAGTCCTCCTAAGTATATATATTGAACTAAGATGAACTTGGTTTAATGCAACGCCCGGTGTCTCCGTGGCGTAGGGAATGTTCATTAATTTCAAGGGTTGCCCTTGTATTGCGTCGTTGTCGTTAAATATAGTTAATTCCTTTGTGCGGAGATAACAGTTGATAGGTTTAGTAGCGAGGTAGCTTCCCTGGAAACGATAGGACATAATGCTGGTCATCTATTGGCAGGAACTCTTGAGGGCTTGATTCGTGATAAGTTCTTGTATGCATCAGTTTTTGTTCGTATCTGATGGGTTATTTCCTTTTCACAGAGATACCAGTTACTAAACTTCGAGCATTCTGCTTCTATGTACACGAAAGAGTCCCTATTAGTTGCTATAAAGGGATAGGTAGGGATAAGGGCTTGACGGTTTTTGCTGGGTACTATAGATAACTTATATAAATCATAAACGATTTTAGAAATAATAGGAAATCTAAAAATTATAACTATCTGGTTTTCATTGAAATATGATCGGGGATGGATAATGTCGTAATATTCTTTATGTTCCAGACTGAATATCTCGTCCGTTTTTCTAACCTATTTACCATAGATCTAAGTGAGACTAAGAGAATGAACACTACTTGATGCGTGTAATAACGCTAACATATTTTCTATTCTAACTAATTATTGTCGGTAGTACGGTAGTAAGCTGGGTCCATTGGCCAAGCTTTCAAGTTTTATCTCCAATGACTGGGTCTCGTGAAGTACCGGCAATAGTAGAATCCTGCAACAAGTTAGGTACCTTAGGGCCTCTTTTTAATCTGTTTTTAGCTACGGGCCCACGTTTCTTGGACGTATAAACGTGTATGGGTAAATCGGCCAGAATGGTATCTTGAGTGTGTCGCGGTGCAGTTTTCTGACGGCTTGCAGAAGGGTTCTTAATGAATGCCTGTTGTTGAGGGACGTATTCTATTTCGGATTCGCGGTTTTTGTTTCTATTTTCTATCAGAGCGGTACGATTTGATAAGGAAGTTTCGTTAATAATGTTATAGACTTCCTTCATTTGCGCCCTATGATTATGAACGTACTGTTGTAATGATTGTTGGGTAAAATCGATGTCCAGAATATCGCGTGGGTCAAAGTGTCCAGTTAATAAATCGAAAGGTCTGCATCTAGTGAAGCTATGTATTGAAGAATTATAACCAATTATAGCATAAGGCATAAGATTTACGATAGGCTCATCTTTGTGTTTTTACTTTAATATTCTTATATGTTCAAGGAGGGTTGAATGGAAGCGTTCAATGTTACCGTTATCGTTAGGCGAATGCGGTAAAACTCTATGGTGGTTTATCTTATGAAGGCGTGTGAATTCTAGGAACAGTTGATTAGTGAATTCCGTTCCGTTGTCAGTCACTAACGTTAAGGGAACCCCATGGTGGGTACAATACTGTAATAATGATTGAAGTACGCTAATGCCCGTGCCATCTCGGAGATGGTATGCTTTTCCGTATTTGGTAAAAACATCTATAAATGTAACATACTTTTCATTGTGAACCGTGAATAAATCCATATGGACTATTTCGAATGGTTTTGTTGCCGGGGGAACAATATTAAACTGGGGTCTAATAGGTCTCCGGTCATATTTAGCTTGCCCGCAAATAATGCATTCGTTGATGAATTTGGTTATTTGGTCTTTAATTTTGGGCCAGTAATATTTTTTTGAGAGGGCTAAATAACATTCGGTAATTCCTCGGTGATTAGTTTTGCCGTCATGGTAGTGTTGAATTATCTCTTGCTGACGTAGATAATCTTTAACGTTTTCTAATTATATCTTAGCTAGTACTAAGTTCATAGACGAACTCTTAAATTTGTCTTGTATGACTGGTATGATGGAATACATGGCAAGAGGTGGATTTATTAGGATACCGGTTTTTACTTTCGGGTTTACATACTCTTTGATGGCATTGACTACATCTTGTTCTAACTTAGATGATGATATCTGGACTGCTATGTGCGTGTGAGTTTCGAATGGCTTAGTAACTACTGGTTTGCGTTTGATATCCTCTACTATCGTAAAGCATAATTGTCTATGAAATCTGTTAAGGGGTTCGTCTGTGATTGGAACTTCTAGTATGGGGTTTTCGTGACTGGTGTGCACGGTGGCAGTGGATGAGTTCGCAGGCATCGGGTTTTCTGATGGGTTAGGAATCAAAGAACATAATTCATCTATTAAAGTGTTAGTATCTTCATTGTGAATCTCCACCCGAGATAAGGCATCGGCATTCGTATTAGATTTACCTTTCTTATAGATAACGGTGAAATCATATTCACTAAGCTTCAGCCTCCACCTAGTCAATCGCGAATTAGGTTCTTTAAGGTTCATCATCCACTGTAGAGGTTTATGGTCTGTCAGTACTTTAAATTTACGACCAAACAAGTACGGTCTGAAATACTTGGTGGCCCAAACTATAGCAAGGAGTTCTTTTTCTATGGTGCTGTAGTTAAGCTCACTTTCATTCAGGGTTCGGGATGCAAAACACACGGGTTTGTCGGAACCTACAGGTCCTTGAGATAGAATGGCACCAACAGCAACGTTTGAAGCATCTGTAGTCAGTATAAATTCCTTAACGAAATCGGGATACTGTAGTATAGGATCATTTGTTAAGAGAGTCTTGCACTTTTCAAAGCTGCCTATGTACTCGGAGTTTAATACAACTTTTCTACCCTTTTTTAAACACGCTGTGAGAGGTTTCGTAATTTTTGCAAAGTCTGGGATAAATTTACGATAATAACCGACAAGGCCTAAAAATTGCTTAATTTCTTTTGGGGTCTTTGGAATGGGGAATTTTTATATTGCATGAATTTTATCCGGATTAGGTTTTATTCCTTCGCTACTTATTATGTGTCCGATATAACCAGTTTCATGCTTTAAGAATTCGGATTTATCCATTTGGATCTTAAAGTTCGATTCTCGGAGTCTATTGAAAACTTTTTCGAGATTGGTCATATGCTCTTGTAGTGATGTGGAAAAAACGATGATGTCATCAAGGTACACCAGGCATATGTCATTCTGGAGACCTTTGAGGACATTGTCCATAACCTTTTGAAATGTGGACGGTGAATTTTTAAGTCCCATGGGCATTCGAAGAAACTCGAAATGTCCATGTTCGACATTAAAAGCTGTTTTCTGAACATCCTGAGGGTCCATCTCGACTTGGTAGAAGCCACTAGCCAGATCTAGAGTGGTGAAGTATTGGCACCTACCTAGTTTGTCAAGAACATCGCTAATGTTCGGGATAGGGTATTTGTCGTTAATAGTTTCTTCATTGAGCTTCCTAAAGTCAACTACTAAACGCCATTTTTGCTTTCCCGAGGCGTCCATTTTCTTGGGGACCACCCAAATGGGCGAACTCCATGCTGAATCTGAAGGCTTTATTATTCCCTGATCTAACATTTTTGAAATCTGTTCCTTAACCTCCTGACGATGAATGAATGGGTATCTATAACTTTTTGTGTAAACCGGGACCTCGTCTGTAGTCTTAATACGATGTTTTATTCGGTTGGTAAATGTTAACGCTTCGCCTTCTATGTTAAACACGTCGGCATATTTTGAGCAAAGAGTTATAAGGTTGAGTTTCTCTTCCTCGTTTAAATGATCTGTTCGTAATCGCGATGTCACTTCTTGAACTCGCGTGGTGCAATATTCGGTGCGCGTGCACTCGATATTGAATAAACTTGCGTGCACTGGTCGGTCAAGTGATATTATAATATCATTCGGACTCGTATTTTAAATCTCTAAGTAGCCGCGATTATTGTCGACAATAGTAAGGCACTCGCGTACTATACAGTTGCATATAGTCTGTTTACTAACTAATGCTGCACCGTTTGGAGTGTCGATCGGTATTCTCACTAATTTTGAAGATTGAGCAGGTATTATATCTTCATACAAGTTAACATTGCAGGAATTATACATACGGATAGGATTTGATGACGTGCGCGTTATTAACCTCTGGTCTTTTAAATCTATCTTGGACTCCCATTTAGTTAGCAAATCTAAACCAATTAAACCGTCAAAGTATTCATGGAAACGATATACAAATAACTTGATAAACTCTGGATCGTTAAATTCCGCGAAGCAAGGTAAACTTATAGAATAATTATTTCTACTAACCGCATGTACATTAGTAACTTCAAACGGGTCGTAATTTAAGGAAAAATTTGGGAAATATTTTTCTACAGCTTCTGGACTTATAAAAGACTGGTTCGCACCGGTGTCAATTAGTAATTTTAAAGGTGGTTCTGATATTAGTATGTACGGCAACTGACGTTGAGTTTGGAGATTTAATTCTATTTTAGCTTTTTTGATTTCTGTTCCTCCTGAAAATCCTGACTTATTTGCCATGGACCTGCCTGAGGTTCAGTAGAACCTGTAATGTTGCCTTGAACATTTACATCGTTCAAAGTGGGCTCATGGTTGCACTCTAATGTAGGGAACGGGTTATAATCATAATAAGTGTCATCGTAATTAAAACAGTCCGGCTCGTAATACGTGCACTCATTCATGTTCATTTCACGATTTTTAAAATAATTAGTTGGTGGCGGATTACCTGAATTCTGCCAATTATGGCCAGATAGCAGGGGTCTAGGTGTGAAATGCTGTACACCACTCATAGGTTTAGGACCTTGATTTTGATTTTGGGCCGGAATGTTTCTTGGTGGCAAACGGAACATGTTAATTTGAGCGTTATATGTTTGAGGTAGCGCACGGAATATTTGCTGTGTTCGATTAGGCATGCGATGTTGGGACTGCTGATTAATAAAATTGGGGTTGAACCTAAATGGTTGTGGTGGTGGTAGTTGGTTGGGTCTAATTCCTATGGGATTGGGCCAGTTGGGCATTGGTACTGCGAAATTATTATTACGTAGAGGAACTGGGTTAGTATTTGCGTGGGGTGTTACAGGGTTTGAATTCTTTTGTGTAGTGGGTTTTGAAAATTCACTACGTTCCTGTAAATACATAACGTTAAGTTCTTCCTGTACATATTCAAGGGCCTTTTCGATAGTATCGGGACGCATGCATCTTATGCGGGATCCTAATGGTTCTTTTAAACCTTTTACAAAAGCCTGCATAGTAACTTTTTTATACAGTGTACGTTTCGCTTCCACTGTGGTAGTAATTGACTCGTGTAATGTTACATACGTCATCATTGTACTGAACAAAGATTGGCATTCCTCGTAGAATTCCTGAGGTGTCTTATTTCCTTGCGTAGCTAAAGAAAGGTCTCTATACAAAGCTGTTTCATCTCGTTGATCTGAAAAGTTATTGACTAAGGCTGTTCTAATTCCTAGCCAACTATCAGGTATGCCGTTGGAATTGATGGTGCAAGCGGCAGAGCCTGTTATTTTATTTAAGATGCCATTTAATAGGCATAAATTGTTTAACTCGCTACTTGGGGTATTGCTAACATACTAAGCTACTATTTGATCGCATATTCTGACAAACTTAGTCAAAACATTTGGGTTCCCATCGAACTCCGGGACCATACGAAGGGTCTTGAAAATTGTATCCGGGTCATGGGCCATATTTATACTACTAATTTCACTATCACTATTTAAGTCTCTACTGTTATCTATAGAACTCCAGCGAGCCGTACGAGATGCGGGCTCCTGGGGATTGGAACTTCTAGGGTGAAAAATTTTGGAAGTTGGGTGGTACTAGGACTAAGAAGGAAGCAACACAGGAACAATTCAAGTGTACTCACAAATTTTTCATCTCTGGTTCTCTCGTGAATCGAAGTCTGGATTCTCCTTCCGGAACTGCAGCTGGACCGTAGATTCGGATATTCGGCAACGGGGCTCGTTAGCCACCCAGGCGATTCGCTTACGTGGATTTCGAAATTAGAGATCCCTAAGCTTGCGAACTGGCCCGCGAATATCCTACCGACTGCGCCAATTACGTTAGCTGCGATCAGAGGATTTAAAAAAAAACA
The DNA here is from genome assembly GCA_949775005.1 of Orthosia gothica. Taxonomy (NCBI): domain Eukaryota; kingdom Metazoa; phylum Arthropoda; class Insecta; order Lepidoptera; family Noctuidae; genus Orthosia; species Orthosia gothica. The sequence goes on along the minus strand of OX459034.1, from coordinate 1,537,899 downwards.
AAAATGAATTTACTTAATTTATTTTAAAATAAAAGAATTACATTAATTATCGCTAAAATTAGCCTAAGTGCCTATTCGAAGTTTGAATATGGAATGGAATTTTACAGAGCTACATTATTTGGCTAAACTAGGTCCGTGCGTCACAAAATGCTGTCTCAGCTCATCGTTTCCGTCGTTCGTTAAATTTGCAGCGCATGGTTCTATAATAAAAGTGTTGAGTGCTGAGTTGGCGATTCCTCTTATGCAGCTGCGCGTAACAAGCATGTGCATTCGCGGCACAAGACATCAATTTAAACCAATAGCCTTTTGACTTTTGACTTTGACTTGACTTGATTCGGCTTCGATGATGGAGAGGCCCTACATTGATGTGGTTGCGGCCGACGGCGACGAACCAAGAAGATATCGATTGCAATATTTCACAATGGATAAATTAGCTTGTTTTATATTGACGCTACTGTAGTTATATATTATTTTGTATTTTATATTTCTTGGGAATGTAAAAATAAAAGTTGTTATCGTAAAGTAAATAAATAAATAAGGGGCGTTTTTATTTTAAACCCGGAATCTGTAAGTAGTAGAAAATACTGCATAAACAGATTGATAGAGAATTTTTTGCTGATACCGATGGCATCAAAAAACTATTATAGCCGAATGGTCACTAGGTATTATATAGGACGGCAGCATGAGCTAGGTAGCGAGTTCTACGGAAAATATACAAAAAACAGTTTATTATGAATATGTTACACTGTAAGAAAGTATTTTTCTTGCCTTACTCACCAACTAGCTCAAGGGTAGGTGATCAGCATGTGACTATGTAGGGTATGGTTTCGCATGAAGTTGACTGAAGTAAAAGTCACACAGTTTGGTCAACTAATTTAATTCTTGAACATACAATCCGTCATCACAATTTGTTGAGGTTAAACAAGTACAATGAAACTTACTTTTATATGGGATACAATTTACCCATTATTTCCAATACCGGAGGTATGATGTCTCAAGCAGTATCATTCGCCTTAGAAGCTATAATCAAGCCTCGTGCAAGCTTAAATGCCATATGTATTCGGTACCAAATGCTGGAGTTCAACTGCTGTTTTCTTCAGGAATTGTAGTCATATATGTAGTTGACCATTTTCTTATGTATTTATATAATAATAAAATTAATCCTAGAGTGCCCTGCCAAGGAGAAGAAATGCATAACGAGCATTACACACGCACATGTTTTCACAAGTATGGAAATTTAGTTAAATTCAACATTATACTTACAGCGAATGCTGACACATTCTTTATTTATATTTGGGGCTTGTTCCCTGCCGCCTGCGAGACATTTTATTTGTTTCTTTGTGCTCTTTAAGGGATCAAAGTTTTTATCAAGTGTACTGTCCCAATACTTCCCATGAAAAATAATTGTCATTCTTGTCAGTCATAGACATTGAAGATTAACCAATAGACTTGACATGTCTAAGTCTATGTCTGGTTTTTCTTTATGTAGATATTTTAAAGAAGTTAATCATTTATTATTTTAGTGTTGAATTGTGTGTTTGTTGAATTAAATTGATACACACAAATTGTTATTTTATTATATTATTAATAAATAACTGCAGATAGCAACGCCATCCAGTATAACGCAACGATCAACTGGTGACACACCCATGCCAAGTTGGTTCTCATCTTTAGCACAAGATGTCGCTTTGATATAAAAATAATCGTTACAACACGACGTCTCTTATTTTAGTGCAATATTGTTGCGTATATATATTAACCTTTATATTTAACACCGTACAAACTGATTCACATCCGTACACTGCAACGTAAGGTTCAGTTGAAAACCAGCGTCAGGCAACTCCCAGTTGTCTGGCATTTTGCTGAACTGGACCTATTTGGCGTAGCCGCGGGACACACTATGTATGTATTTTTTTTAAAATTGAAACGGTTATGCTCCTACCCTCTTCCAACGTCCCTAGGAATAAGGCGTGAAATAAGAAGAAGGCGGAACCCATTTACAAATAAATTTATTTTCTAAAAAACAAGTCAAGCCGGAGGGGCAACAATGGTGGTGTTCGGGCCGTTCTACAATTAGGTGCTGTATTCTATTTAACCCTCAGTGGTCCAGTACTGTCCTGAGTCAAGCCGCAGGTGGAAGCAGGTGCTCGGCGAGTAGTCTGGAGTAGGGCGTAGGTTGGCCGCTGGTGAGTCCAGCTGGGAGCTCCGCCGCGTAGGGTATTTTCTAACCCGGACCTTGAACCCTGGAATGCGTCAACAAATAAGAGTGTTACGGGACGTTCCAGAAACTCCTGTGAGCATCCACGACTACGGCGTGATGGAAGCACTAGGCCCGTAGTAGTGATGCCGTGGATGTTCACAATCAGACACGGAGATTACAATGTAATGGAATGAAAACTTAAATTAATTTAAAATAATGTGGGTAGAAGTGAAAGATGATGTTGCAAATATTTTTAGCCATTTCACAGTAAGCTAATAGATCAAGACTAGATGACAATGATGTGCGAAGATGTTTAAATGTAGCTACTATGAAAATGAAACTAAATTACATGTTTTATGAACGAAAACACCCAAGCTCTAAAAGTGAGTAACTGACGATGATACAATTTAACAATGTGCACCACTTACCCAAGCTGGGGTTGGAAAATCACTTTTAAACTACTTCACAATATATTGCGAGGCGAACAATTAAATGTGACGGTTACGCGCCAAAAAGGAATACGTTTAGCTGCGTAGCAGAGACCGTCAAGTACGAGTGTTCGTCTCAGCAGCCGAGTGGCGTATGTCTGTCGCTCAGGTGGGGAATGCGGGAGCGGGCGCGGTGCGCCTGCGACCGTTATCAGCCGAGCGCAGACAAAAGAACGTGAAGTATGCGAATAGGTACTCATCGAACGCAAATAGTATGGCGCTTCGTATTGATGTATTTATGTTTTACTCTTTAAAGGATTATATTTTAATTATATATTTTAAATAGGATTAGGATTTAATATATTATTTTTTTGTAAAATGGTAAAATATGGGTAATTATATAAAAAAATGTACGTATAACGTTAAATTCCCCCCCTCGTCACGGAAAGGGTTTTATTCTTTAAGAAAACCCGACCGCTTACCTCAATTTGCAATTAACACTACACATTCATACTTCCTCTTTCTCTCAACCTAACAAACCGTCATCTGGATAACAAATAAACGGCAACAACATATGAGTGTTGTTGTCGTGACCTTTCGTGCATATAAAGATCATCTATGATAATTGCACAGGTGACTAAAATGATAGTTACAATTTGAGGAAGAAAAGATAATATGTTATCATTCCGCGTACATATTTAAATTAATTTACTTGTTTATATTATTTACTAACTTTAAATCCTTGATATGCCAGACGCCTATATTTTTACCGGACATATCTTCTAAAACATACACAAGTGGCGATCGCTTTTCGATAACTCGGCATTTTAAAAATTTCGGTGCTAATTTTTTACTAAAGTATTTGTCTTTGTCGCTTAGAATGAAGGTACGTTTAAAAACTATATCACCAACATTAAATTCTGCGGGTTTCCTACGTAGATTATAATGCGCAGTATTCTTTACATGTGCTTGCCACAGTGAAGCCTGAACATCATTAAAAACTGATGAAAGACAACCTAGGTTTTCGGCATACAAATCACGCGGTAAGAAAAATACTTCATCGCCTAGATCGCTATCCGTGTAATGCGATCCACACAGGACGAGTTCTCTACCGTACACAAGAAAGGAAGGTGTGTAACCGGTGGCTTCATTGACTGAGTTGTTGATTGCGAACTGTACTTTGGGAATAAAAGTGTCCCAAGTTCTATGGTCGTTTTCAACAAATGTTGCCAAACTAGTTACGATTGTCTTATTGTATCGCTCAACGGTGTTTATTTGCGGTGTATATTTAGGTGTGAAGTACACGTTAGGGATTTTATATTTCCTGAATAAGGCATCAGTCGCAGAACTGATGAACTGACTACCGTTGTCCAAAAAAATGGTTTGCGGAATACCATGAACTAGAAATATTGAATCCTCTAGTATTTTAATCACCGCGTCCGAAGTTGCGCGACGTAGAGGAAAGATATGGCAAAATTTCGAGAAACAGCAAGTGATCACGAGCATATAGCTGTTCTGCCTGCGAGTAACCGGAAGGGGACCAACAAAATCAATTGAGATCATCTGGAAAGGCCTCGAACATTGCTTAGGGCGACCCATTTCACCCAATGTAGTGTGATTTTGTGCCTTGTAGGTTAAACAAACAGAACAGGAACCAACAAACTTAGTGACGGATTGGTGCATTCCAGGCCAATAGTAGTTAAGTGATAAACGCCTATAAGTTTTAAAAATGCCAAGATGTCCAGCTGTTGGCTCTGAGTGATTCTCAGCAATTACTTGCTCTCGAAATTCATTAGGGACAACCTCTTTCCAAGTGAATTCTGCTGTAAGCGGCGATTTATTTTTAGAAATCCGAAACAGAGAATTATTTTTGATCATATAATTTGGGAAATGGCTAGGATCATTAAGACAACCATTATAGATATTTTTATACCAAATATCGTCTGTGTTTACAACAGCGTTGGCAAGACAGATGGCGGCATTAGGAATAGCACGAGAAAGTGCGTCTGGAATGACATTGTCAACGCCGCGGCGGTGTTTGATTTCAAAATTGAATGATGATAAACGCACACCCCAACGGGCCAGTCGGCCTGTCGGATTATCGAGCGAAAGGAACCATTTTAACGCGGAATGGTCGGTATACACCTTAAACGTCTGTCCGTTTTCGAGATAGCAACGCCAGTGCTCGAGTGCAGTCAACACAGCGAGAGTCTCCCTTTCGGTGATGCTGTAGTTTTTCTCGGCACTGGTTAAAGATCTGCTCATGTAGGCGATGGGGTGTTCCTTTCCATTTAGAGTCTGCGTTAACATGGCACCAACTCCATAATTGCTAGCGTCGGTGTGTACTTCAAAGGGCATATCGTAAATTGGACATGAAAGTACTGGTGCGGTAGCAAGACATTCTTTCAAAGCATTGAAAGCCGCGTCAGCTTCTGGAGACCACAGAAAAGGTGGAGCTTTTTTTCCATTAGCTGTTAACTTATTTAATGGACCAGCGACGGTACTGAAATTAGGTACAAAACGTCGGTACCAGGTAGCTGTACCGAGAAAGCGTTTTAGTTCCTTTCTACTGGTAGGGGTAGGGAAGTTAATAATAGCTTCCACCTTTTCCGGGTCTGTCTGCAAACCACGTTCATCAACGACGTAACCCAGATATTTAAGTTCACTTCGAAAGAATTTGCACTTTTCGAAATTTACTGTAAGATTTGCCTGTCTCAATTTATCCAAAACACGTAAGAGGCGAGAAACGTGTTCTTCAAATGTGGAACTGATGATAATAATGTCATCTAAGTACGCAAAGGTTTTAAATTCCATATCATTGAAGAGCAAATCTACTAAACGCTGTTGTGTAGCCGGCGCGTTAGTCAGTCCAAAAGCGGTAGTCTTAAAACGCAGAGTTCCTCTACCGGGTACGTAAAATGCGGTCTTATCGCGATCCTCTTGTGCAATAGGAATTTGCCAGAAAGCCTTAGAGAGGTCTACGCTCGAGAGGTACTTAGAGTCGCGAAGGCTGTCTAGAATTTCAGCAACATATGGTAAACTGTAAGCGTCGCGCTTCGTGACTGCATTGAGCTTCCTACTATCAAGGCAGAACCTAGGTTGACCGTTCTTTTTATTTACAATAAGGACAGGGGAGGACCAGGCACTTTCACAAGGCTCAACTACATCAAGAGATAGCATTTCGTCGACCTGCTCTAATAGAATGCGTTGTTTCTCGGGAGACATTCTGTAATATCGCTGTCTTATCGGTTGGGCGTCGCCAGTATCAATTCGGTGAATAATCACATTTGTTCTACCTAAACCCTTCGCTTCAGTTGATATTGACTTGAACTGTGTTATTATGTTATCTGCTATTGCTTTTTGTGATTCTAATAAATTTTCATAAGAATGTATGAAAGTTTCACTATTGTTCGTTTTAATCTCGGCCAAAGAGATATTGGACAATTGAATACTGCCTAAATATTTTGGGCAAATCTGAAATACTCGCCAAAAATCTACACCTAAAATAATCGAGGTTTCTACTTCTGGAACAACATAAGCCTTTATAATGTGGTACTGGCCTTCAAATGTAATTGGCAGATTTAAATAACCAATGCTTTTCAATAATTGGCCACCAGCAGCTATCATTTCAATGTGGTGATCCTGGTGCAAAGTGCAATTCCGTAAGTTTAAATGGGAATTATTTCCCAAAATTGTAACCGCAGCTCCAGAATCTAGCAAGCCACAAGCGTTTATGTCGTTTATTTTTATGTTGACATATGGTCTAGGATCATTTATTGGTTTAGTTTGCAGAATTGTAGATACTTTGTACGTAGAAGAAAATGTTCTTACAAAGTCAAGCCAATTCTTCCAATCTTGCTTGTCAGAAATAATGATTCTACAATTCTGCTCATTTAGTTTTTTGAATTTTTAGTCTTATTGCAGTTAGGACAATCAGGTGTTTTCACGTCTTTCCTACCGCACTTGAAACAAACAATATCGCGTTTAGCCTGACACTGACGGATGTGATGTGAGTTACTACGGCATCTAGGACAATAAGGCTGATTTTTGTTTACTTCCACGGCATGTACATAGTTTTGATTTTTATTGTTATTATTATTGGATTGGTTGTTATTTTGATTCCTCGAGTTGTATCCTTTATTATAGTTATTATTGTTGTAATTATTATAATTGTTAGAAGTTCTGTTACTTGTCTTACTTAGATCTTTAGAATAAGCAAATTCAGGTGCCAGAGTGTCTGAAGTAACCTTAGGAGGTTCCTGGAATTGAGACAAGCGAGCCTGAATGGTCTCGTAATTACGACATAGAGAACGCAAGGTATCTATCGTCGAGATTTGAGCCGCAGAGGCTAACGTGCTGGCATAGCATGGCCTAATATTGTGGAGAAGGATTTCTAGCTGATCCGCTTCGGAAAGAGACTTGGTTAAACGCGAGAACATCCCATTCATAATCGAGAGATAAACAGTAATGTTTTCGCGTTCTCCCTGAGTACGAGAGCGAATTTCGGCAATGAGGCGATAGTCGTAGTCATACTGATCGAAATCCTCCTTCAATAGGACAACTAATTCTGACCAAGAAGAAACTCTGTCTTTCACTGCACGGAACCAATGAAGAGCATCACCTTGAAAAATTTCGGTAGCGTAACTTATTATTTTATTTGACGTTATGTTTCGAGCTTCGATAAATTCATCAACACGCTGTATAAAAGAGCGCACACAAGTTGTACCGTTAAATTTTAATTTACTTAAATCAGATGAGCTCCTATCACATGTCACCGAAATCGCGTTTTGTACATCCGGCGCTGGAGGAACGGATTCATTACAAGAACTCGTGCTGGAAGATGCACCAGGTGCTGGTTTTTTAGCTTGAAGAGCGGCAAATCTTTGAGAAAGTAACTTGTAACCTTTGACTATATCGTCATATTCCTTTTTGCATTCGTCACCAATTGTTATCCTCGCAATACGGTTGTGCAAATGGTTCAGCATATTCTGTATACGCATAATAGTAGGTACACTAGGGTCAGGTGTATCAAGATTACCTTGTATTTTAGTGAGAACCTCTAAACAGCCTTTAAGGTCCTGTCTTACATCAAGTGGAGACTCTAATATGTGATCTGATGGAAAATCTGGAGCTAATTTTACGATCTGTTTTCGTAGCTCTTCAACAGTAGACGCAGCAGTAACACCCCTAATACGAACTTCATAATCTAGCTCAGATTTTTGCAATGACAGAAACCTAACTGGTAACATGATGAAAATTTATTATACAATAGACCAGAAGGATAAGTGGTGCAATGCAAAGAAAATAAAATGGTTTAAAAAAAAACAATAACGTTCTCCGTGCTGTTACAATAAAATTAAAGAACGTCTGGTTTCTTTTTTTATGAATGAAATTAGTAAAAATGAAAACAAAATATCTAAATTAGGAAAAATCTAAAATGTGCTACTAGTGTGTACTATCTGTAACAAAAACAATAACTGTGAAGCAAAAACAATTTTTAAACAAAATAATATAATATTACTCAATTTTACAAAAGCGCCAGAATAGGCATCCCGAAGCAATATTTACTTTATGACTAGATTTGCTTCTTAGTAATAAGAAATGATGTTATAACGATATAATATGGTTTGATATGACCAAAATTTACTTGTAATTTATCTTTACCTACAATATAGTTACTGTACACCTTAGTAGCATTAAAAACCAAAAGAAAATAACTACGTTTTACAGAAAAACAAACCACAACATACACTAACTACAACCAAGAAGAAAAATAGAATCAGCAATGTATTTTTACCACGTTAGAGGGCGCCAGTGAACCGTTTCACTGGCCTCACGTTGGGCGCCAGTGAAACGGTTATGCTCCTACCCTCTTCCAACGTCCCTAGGAATAAGGCGTGAAATAAGAAGAAGGCGGAACCCATTTACAAATAAATTTATTTTCTAAAAAACAAGTCAAGCCGGAGGGGCAACAATGGTGGTGTTCGGGCCGTTCTACAATTAGGTGCTGTATTCTATTTAACCCTCAGTGGTCCAGTACTGTCCTGAGTCAAGCCGCAGGTGGAAGCAGGTGCTCGGCGAGTAGTCTGGAGTAGGGCGTAGGTTGGCCGCTGGTGAGTCCAGCTGGGAGCTCCGCCGCGTAGGGTATTTTCTAACCCGGACCTTGAACCCTGGAATGCGTCAACAAATAAGAGTGTTACGGGACGTTCCAGAAACTCCTGTGAGCATCCACGACTACGGCGTGATGGAAGCACTAGGCCCGTAGTAGTGATGCCGTGGATGTTCACAATCAGACACGGAGATTACAATAAAATGGAATGAAAACTTAAATTAATTTAAAATAATGTGGGTAGAAGTGAAAGATGATGTTGCAAATATTTTTAGCCATTTCACAGTAAGCTAATAGATCAAGACTAGATGACAATGATGTGCGAAGATGTTTAAATGTAGCTACTATGAAAATGAAACTAAATTACATGTTTTATGAACGAAAACACCCAAGCTCTAAAAGTGAGTAACTGACGATGATACAATTTAACAATGTGCACCACTTACCCAAGCTGGGGTTGGAAAATCACTTTTAAACTACTTCACAATATATTGCGAGGCGAACAATTAAATGTGACGGTTACGCGCCAAAAAGGAATACGTTTAGCTGCGTAGCAGAGACCGTCAAGTACGAGTGTTCGTCTCAGCAGCCGAGTGGCGTATGTCTGTCGCTCAGGTGGGGAATGCGGGAGCGGGCGCGGTGCGCCTGCGACCGTTATCAGCCGAGCGCAGACAAAAGAACGTGAAGTATGCGAATAGGTACTCATCGAACGCAAATAGTATGGCGCTTCGTATTGATGTATTTATGTTTTACTCTTTAAAGGATTATATTTTAATTATATATTTTAAATAGGATTAGGATTTAATATATTATTTTTTTGTAAAATGGTAAAATATGGGTAATTATATAAAAAAATGTACGTATAACGTTACAAAATTAAGTTTTTTTTGTAGTTACATACACAAATCACCTCGTTTCGACAAATAAACTCGTTTTCTTTCTTTTCTTTTTTTTCTAATATGCTTCACGTCTTTCCAACTCCAATTAATATTGTATGTACCTACGTTGCAATTCAAACACATGTTTGATTGTTTGTTTGGTACGGTTCTAAGTAATTAATATAAATATTGCTCTAACGTTTTTTGCTTGCATAACTTTGTGTTGGCGTAGTTTATTAGATGTATGTATGTTTTATTAGTAAAGGCAGAAAATCACTAAATCTTACAATAAACTTACATGGGTTCAAAATATTATGTAATTTCTAAGGTTATCCTAGACAGCGCTTACATCAGTGAAGGAAAATTATCGTGAGGAAACCTGAACTTATAAAATTAATATAAGTTTGAAATCGCCTATCCGCTTTGCGGAAGCGTGGTGATGAAAGCTCGTGTCTACACTGTATGAATAAAACGGCGTTTGCCATGCTGTGGGACTGTAACAAGCTGGTATTTATTTTAATGGTATAAAAATATATCTTTTAACAAAAGATGCAGATTTTATCGGTATAGTTCTCGCCACTTCTAGGCCACCCTGAAGTAGACTAAAATGGCTAAACAGCAGTAAATCTCATATAAAAAAGCACCGTTTTGTGCCTTCCGCATCGGAAAGTCATTTTCAGGGTGGCTCAGAAGTTTAGCGAGTACTACACTGAGCAGAACGGTACTGAGCGTTGCGAAGTAGTGCAAGTGTGGTGCTAGGCTCCAAACGCCGCTGCATGCAGCAGTGCTAACGCAGCACTACTGGTCCCCATATATTATTTTCTATAGGTTTATATGAGATTACATTCCGAGCTCAGTAGCAATGCCGCGGCAGCACTGCTGCGCATCAATGTAGCCCCGCAGTCGCGAAAGACAAGTGAAGAAGCGTCCGCCGCAGCGATGGAACGTGCGTGAATAAAATTAAACGGTTTTTTATTTACGATAATACTCTCTGAATTTTGCTCATCACTTATGAAATGGTTTTTAATCAGTGTCTTTAACATCCTTTCCGTTGTCTGCTTGTATAAAAATAAAACGATCCGTCTCGCATTCGCTACGGGTGCAATGTTGCGAGAGTAAATTGATATATTTTAGGTTGATTTTCTATACTTGTGGACCGACTCGTGATAAATCCAACTCTATACATATTTTATTGTCATAACATCACGCCTGTATTCCCCGAAGGATTAGGTAGAGGAGGATCTCGGTACACCCACATTTCGCTAGTTATGTTTAGTCCCATTTAAAAGGGTAGAGTCTATTGCCATCAACCGTGCACAAGTCAAGACTTCGGGCTGCTACTGAAAAGTATCAAATGTAAAATCCTAACTTATTTTCTTTAATTTTCATTGTTTCCATCAGATTTAAGATAAACTATAGGTTTATAAATTCTTGGAAAATACAGAAGTAATTTCAGCCCGGGTATAAAACGAAATATCCTGAATTATCCTGACATAGACGTCGCGATATTAATCGGGCCTTCTAGGAAAATTACCAGAGAAAACATTCGACGGCTAGTGGATGGAAACTGAAGAAAACAGTGTATTTTTAAGTATAATCCTATATTATAGGCCAGCAGAATTTGTTTTCCGTTTTTGTAATTCATAGGCTCAATTAATAGGTTAGGAAAACATCGTGACCAAACCTGGACTTATAATAATTAATGAAAGTCTGAAATAGCTAAGCCAGAGGCAGAAACCCCACAGGTTGCCAGAGGCGGCTTAATTAACTCTGACACCAGAGGTGGCCACATCCTCACACGAAATGACGAAGATAGGCTCAATGGCCATTCCTAATTTTTTTTTGTTACATAAACAAGGCACTTCATTGCAATTATTGTTGGCTGTAATATAATACAGGTAGACAATTGTTCACGTTTGTATTTCCCATGTTGTGTATGTAACTATTGAGTTGTACATTTAAATACGATACAAATATACGCCCAAATAGAGCAATAAAATAAAACTACAAGTAAATCATCAAACATTCCCTTTACATCGTTTTAAAATAAATACATGTTACTGACCTGTCAAATTCATTTGTACCGTCAATATTGATACAAGGGATGTTGATGATGGTAATTCGATTTCGTTGCAAATAGTTTGTTATGACGATGCGTATTAATATTCAGTGGCTGCAATCTCGATAGAACACACCCTGTGGCGTGCCGCGTATTGCTCTCTTTGACGTCAAGAATATTGTTCTAATGATAATATTGTGTAGCAGACGACAAGGGCGCGATATGCTAATTCTAAACAAAAGCAATCTGTCTCACCCGAAATTGATATTTTTAAGAATTTTAATACACAAAACTCCTTTAAAGATTTACCAGTTTAACTCACTAGAAAATCTTATAAATTGCTACAGCTCAAGCGAATATAAAAATGTGAAAAGTTCGTAACGATTTAAAGTAGTGAAAAAGATTCAACGAAAAAAGCGGAGTTGCAGAGCCCTTACACGCTACGGGCTGCGATCCGTTTTAGAAGTAAAGCGATGAAGATTTGTAAATATTAGTTAGATAAACTACTTTATTTATATAATGAAAAATAAAGACAAGTAGGCCGTAAGAGAAAATAAGAGAGGAGCGCTTGAAACATCTCGCGTCTGTGTGTACCTACGATTTTTACGTGGCGTGAGGTGTGATAAATTTAGCTAAGTGTGTGCGCGTCAAGTGTGCTTAATATCCAGCGTGCATTTATGATGAAAATTCACGTTTACGCGAAGGTAACCGTTACTTAGGCAGTTTCATTATTTTTATACGAGATAGACGTCTGCTCACGAGTATGTAAATGATAAATGATTTTATTTCTGTAAGTTGGTTTGTACAAACACTTTTACATGTCGATCATATTTTTTAAAACTAGATGAGGTCGGCGTTTCCTATCTGACTTCTCTGAGAAGAAAGGCCGAAACAAACTCAGAGGTCACAGTCTCTTTTGAAGTCTTGACAAAAACTTGGTTATATCATGTGAAGACCATGTAGACATATGTCTGAAATGGTCTTTTGAGGAAAGAACCAGCCAGATTGAGTGGACCTGTCCAGTCAGTGCACGCATTTGTCAATAACCGAGCAGCTCAACTCAGAATTTACGGAGCTCAACGATTCGACGAACAATACCAAAGAAAGGACATTCGGGTAGGCCGCATAAACTACTCAAACTGCCAGACCATGAGTAAAAACTAACTTAGTTATAATAAAAAACAAAAATCCACATAATCTTCACATTCACAATAATAAAAATAAAATAATATAATACTTTAAAAAGTAAATATTCTTGTCATTGCAAGAAAATAAAAAAAATATCAAAATTAAAAACAAAAACAAAATTCACGGTGCAAAATATAAAAAATCAAAATTAATTGGAGCAGCTCAATCCCAAGCCTTTTTGTCCTCAACGTAATCTTTAATAGTATAAAACGCTTTCTGACACAACTTACGTTTAATGAATGATTTGAATTTATTTAGACTTAGATCTTGTACGTGGTTTGGAAGCTTATTATAAAAGCGTACACATTGACATCTAAACGAGCCACCTATCTTCTTGAGCCTTGTTGTAGGTACTACAAATTTGTGTTTGTTCCTAGTATTTATGTTATGGATATCACTGTATTTTTTAAACAATTTTATATTTTTATGAGCATATAAAAGATTTTCATAAATATACTGAGAGGGCACAGTCATTACATTAATCTCCTTAAATTTCTCTCTGAGAGAGTGCCTCGGGCTCAATTTATAAATTGATCGAACAGCTCTTTTCTGCAAAACAAAGATATTCTGGATGTCGGCGGCATTTCCCCACAACAGAATACCGTACGACATTACACTATAAAAATAGCTAATGTATACTAAACGGGCTGTCTCTATGTCAGTTAAATTACGAATTTTTCTAACAGCATATGCTGCGGAGCTTAGCTTCTTTGACAATTTATCTATATGTGGGCCCCACTGAAGCTTAGCATCCAAAGTTAAGCCTAAAAATACTGTGCTATTCTCAGGATTCAATTCTTCGCCCTTTATCAACACATCAGTTTTCACGTGCCTAACGTGAGGTAGGGTAAACTTAATGCATTTGGTTTTTTTTTCATTAAGGAGTAAATTGTTAACATTGAACCAGTGAACTACTTTTGAGATCGCGCTATTTACTTCGTCAGTAACCAGCTGCTGCCGTTTAAGTTTAAACAAAAGTGAAGTATCATCTGCAAACAACACTATGTCATGGTTATCCTTTATGAGGTAAGGCAAGTCATTAATATGGATAAGAAACAAGAAAGGACCAAGAATCGAGCCCTGCGGGACTCCCATTTTTACTATAGATCCGGATGATCTTTTTCCATTAACGTCAACAGTCTGAATCCTATTACTCAAGTAAGAAGTAAGAAGATCCAGAGCGCTGTTCCGGATCCCGTAGTGGTGGAGTTTCCTGATTAGCGTTTCATGAAGAACACAATCAAATGCCTTGGACAAATCACAAAAGATTCCCAGGGCATTGCACTTATCTTCCCATGCATTATAAATATGTCCTAAAAGCTCAACACCGGCATCAGTAGTTGAACGACCCCTTGTAAAACCGAACTGTTTGCTATGTAATAATTTATGCTTATTAAAAAATCTTTGCAATTGCTCTAAAATTAATTTCTCAAATATCTTACTTAAAGTAGGTAGTACTGAAATAGGTCTATAATTTGTTGGGTCTGATGTACTACCTGATTTAAACAAAGGTATTATTTTACTATTCTTCATTAGGTCAGGAAACTCCCCACAGTCGATACAATTATTAAAGATAATAGCTAAACTAGGTGCGACAACATCAATAATAGACTTAGCAACTTCTACAGAATGACCCCACAGATCTGCAGTCTTTTTAACATTTAAAGTGTGAAAGGTTTTAATTATGTCTCTACAAGTAATATGTTAAAAAAGGAAATTCCGTATCGCAGACATTAACATTTTCTTTTAGCAAAGACTCAGCAACAGAAGGTGATGAGTTTAGGAATTTAGTTGTTGAAATGGGAATATCCGAAAAGAAATTTTCAAAGGCCACTGCGACTTGTGAGTCTGATTTTATGATGTTGTCATTAATAGACAGGCTGTAGTCAGTATTTCGGTTACCAGATCTTCCCGTTTCACTATTAATAATATTCCAAGTCGTTTTAATAACATTACTACTGTTTTTAATCTTTGAACTCGAATAATGCGACTTGGCCAAACTACAAACTTTTTTAAATAATTTTGAATAATTTCTAACATATAACTTAAATTCAGCAGTGTTTACATAAGGCCTTTCACTGTACAGCTCATAAAGCCGTGTTCTACTTTTATGAATACCAATGGTCGCCCAATCACCGAATGATGCGTTACTATTAACGGAGATATTCTTGGGAATAAAGGTTGAATTAAATTGTTTACAGTATATACTAAAAAAATCATCATATAGGTGATTAGGATCAGCATGAATTGACAAAATTGGTAATTTATTAATGAGTTTAGCCTTAAAAGCTGCCAAACGACTTACAGTTTTGGGGTTAACAGTGATATCCTTTTTAGCCACTTTGTTGTTTAGGTTTTGTATAGTAATCCTCTGCCCACAATGATCAGAATCTAGTTAATTTATTTTCTTTGTGGACAGGTATAACATTAGTATAAATATTATCTAAGCATGTGACACTAGTAGGGGTTATTCTTGTGGGCTCCAAAAATAGGTTTACAAGATTGTAGGACTGAAACAGACTTATTATTTTACTACAAGAACCTGAGTTTTCTAATAAATTAACATTAAAATCACCACAAGTGATTATGGAATTATTTGAGTTACAAATCTTGTGTAACACTTCATCCATTACCTTTTCAAAGCAGTCATACAATCCTGAAGGGGGTCTGTATACACTTAATACAATAAACTGCTCCAATTCTATACAAGCTATTTCAACTGTCCGCTCAACAGATAGGCTCACAATATCCTTACGGTCCTTAAATTTAAGCTGGTTACTTACTAAAATCAAAGAGCCACCATGTATAGCATTAACTCTGCTAAATGAACTACCAACCTGGTGATTATTAAAATTGAACAAAAACCGGTGGCTTTTAAGCCAATGTTCTGTTATACAAAGAATATCAATGCTATTAAAAAATCTAAATCTACTTCTAAATCTTTGTTCAAAAATCCTTGAATATTTTGATGCACCAGGTTAATACTATTTACTGATTTTAAACTTTTATTTGATTCTTTTTTGCAATTTTCGTTATGTACAGTTTTGCAAGAGGTTGTCCCTATTGTCCTAATTTGTAATTTAAATTACTATCAAAATCAATTTCTGATACCAAATTATTGGCTGAATTAAAAAACACTTCTTGGCATTGCTCAATAGAAGCAAGTTGTTTAGCCAAATTCTTGGCTGCAATAGATAAATAATATGATAGCGACACAGCTATCTGTCGTTTACAATACTTTGAAAGAAAGTACCTATCCATGAAAAATCTATCTTTTGTTAAATAAAAGTTATTACCAACATAATTGTTAGTGTCAATTAAATGGAATAAATTACTACTATAAGTTAAATTATGTAATGTCCTATTCAATTCAAATCTAAGATTGTTTTCTTCCTGTGGCAAACTTTGGCTGTATGGGAAAGTGAACATCACAATTTGTTTTAAACTAAGGTCGCACAAAGATCTATAATGTTGGAGTAATTCTCCTTTGTTCACATTACTCCTATTACCAATAAATATTAATAATGTAGTATCCTGGTTAAAATTACATTTAATAACTTTTTTCATTATGTCAAATAAAGAACAACCAGGCATACAGTAGTTCATAATTGAGTGTCCTGGATATTTATTTGTCAACAAATTTTATAAGATTTTGCTTCCGTTATTGCTCTTTGTTTGATGTTACAGTAGGTCATTAGAGAGGAGAATAAACAATGGATACTCGGATGGAAGTTGTAATTTTTCCCTAATGTGATAACATTTTTACGTTACCCAACCCAATAAGTGAGCTATGTTATCAACAGATACTACGGCCACACGAATTTAAAACCAAAAGTTTAACTAAGAACCATAAAATTACAGTGACAGGACAGTTAACAGTTGGTGGCTGCAAAAATAAAATAAAATAACTAATAAAAAACGTTTCCACAAAAAAATACCGTCTTCAAAAGCAAAACACTAAAAAGTACAAAATAACTTTCGTTTCGAAAGACGGTGTCTTTGGTACTTCTTGTTTTCATCATTTTATGACACCGACTTCCAAAACGAAACATACATACCAGGCCCCTCAGAAAGTATTGCGAAAAAAAGTTTTTATATATGGGAGACTGGCCAGTTATAATGTTTTTCGAAAATATGATTATTTATAAGTAAAAATAAGTAAGTTCCAATTTCAAAATTTCCCTCCACATTTTTTGCGAGTTAATTCAAAGTATTGTGTCTCACTGAAATATGGATCTGCGCCGGGAACATTTTAGAGCTATGATTTTATACGATTTCAAGTGTCGCCTGAAACCGGATGAATCGTACGATAGACTTCAAATGGCATTCATGGATGAAGGCCCTTCCAAGGCAACCGTGTATCGTTGGTATAACGAATTCAAGCGCGGTCGACCAACTTTGGGGGATGACGAAAGAAGCGGTCGCCCTTTGACGGCTGTTACCGAAGAAAACGTGCTAGCAGTGAAAAATTTAATCCAAGACAATAGGCGAATTACATATCAGGAGATTCAACACATATTGAAGATTGGATCGGGAAGCGTTCACGAGATTCTACACAGCCATCTTCGCGTGAGGAGGATAGTATCACGCTGGGTGCCGCACAACCTCACCGATGCTCAGAAGCAGGCCCGGGTGGAATGGTGCCGTGATATGCTTAACAAATTTGAAGCAGGCTCGTCTCGGCGTGTTTACGACATCGTTACAGGTGATGAGTCCTGGATTTATCAATACGACCCAGAAACCAAGCGCCAGTCGACTGTTTGGGTGTTTCAAAATGAGCCAACGCCTACCAAAGTGAAGCGATCTAGAAGCGGGGGTAAGATTTTGATCGCTAGCTTTTTTAATTTGACTGGCCACTTGGTATCAATTCCCTTACGGGATCAAAGAAGCATTAATGCCGAATGGTATACTACCAAATGTTTGCCAGAAGTTTTCTCTGTTATAAGCAACAAGCGACCAAACACAGGGCTCCGCGGGCTACTGCTCCACCACGACAATGCACCTGCGCACACCGCACTCAAAACGAGGGACTTCCTGGACAGCACGCCAGTCAAACTCCTGGGTCACCCTCCTTACAGCCCTGATCTAGCACCGTGTGACTTCTTTTTATTCCCAAAAATAAAAATTCAGCTCAAAGGGATACAATTTTCGTCGCCGGAAGATGTGCTGGCTGCGTTCGAGCAGGCTGTAAACGAGGTGTCTGCGGCGGACTGGAAAAAGTGTTTTGAAAACTGGTTTAGGCGCATGAATCTTTGTATAGAGGCTGGTGGAAAGTACTTTGAAAAGATTTAATAAAAATATATGTACGTATAGAACAATTTTTTTTAGTTTCGCAAAACTTTCTGAGTGTCCCACGTACATACTTGTCATATGAAATTTTACACACGTATTGAGAAGCCCATACATAGTACATATGTGAATATTGTGTAATTCCAACAATATTACATAGATACGTGTCGAATTGATTACCTACTTTTTTTTGTAGTCGGTAAAAGTACTTCGAACCTAGCCTGTTTTATATTCGGGCTTGATCCCATAAGTAACAAAAATAATGAACACTAGATAAAAAGTTTGGAACGTTTGAACGGACTATTTAGTTTTTAGACTGGTAACAATCAACATTTTTAGTAACTCTGAAATCGTTATTTTTTGTTTGCTTGCTCCTTTACCAAATTCGCTCTTCGGCTAATCCTGTCTCTTGTATTCTCGCCCCAAAAAAATAATTAAAAAACAACAACATAATCACGCAATACTTCGTTACCATTAAATAAGTAGACAGAAAACCGCATAAAAACTGTGCATTTTCGAATAACAAACATACATTTCAATTTTATTTATTTCTCTTGGTATTCGCTTCATGTATCTCTGGGAGATTTTACTGCTTCATCTCTACATTGGATTCGTATATATATATTCACCGTTTCATACGACGTCACACTTTTGCCCAAAGGCAACATGAAAATTTCCTTTCAATCCTCACCGCAGAATAATCGTGATATCTGTACTCAATCTGTCATCATCGTCCGGAACTGTCAGTTTATTTAGTTTTGCCAGTCCAAATATGCAAATTACGCGTAAATATTTTCGCGGTCGGTATTTCATAGAACGTTTCAGGAAGCTTGCGTAACCTGCAAAATGTAATAAACATCCGTTTCAATCTGTTTCGAAATATTTTATTTTAAATTATGCTCCTTTGTACCTGGACACGTTTTATTTTTTTGGCACTATGTATTAAACTATTTAGCTAACCTGTATTTTCCATTTTCTCATAACATATTGTTTTTAGGTACATATGGTGTCAGACGTTAAGAATCACCATCCCATATCTTCCCGTAGGTGTGCGACTAAGGGACATACTAGAGAATGGGCAGCAGCGTACTCTGCATGCACTTAATAACAAACTGCGATCGCCAACCCGCCTGCCAAGCATGGCGATTACGGCAAACCCCCTCAAACCGATGAATAGCGCAACGAAAAAATAGCTCCTGGGGCCCACCTACCCTCAACTACGTTAGCGGTCGAGGTTACGGCGTGGCAAGGGGTGCGAAGAATCCCCGGACGGAAACCGGCTACCAGAATACAAACCGACGACTGGCCCAGACAACATTTAACACGCGTACACTCCGGACCGACAAAAAGACTATCGAACTCGAAGAAGAATTGAGCGGGTTAAGATAGAGTATCATAGGGTTATCTGAAGTCCGAAGAGAGGGACTACTATATCTAAGAGGGTGACCGGCAGTCTCAGGATGGTGTCGGGTTTATCGTCCACAAGTCGCTTGTGACCAACGAAGTGAAGATCGAGAGTGTGTTGATCATGGTGGCGTACCTTAAACTCAAAATATCCTAAAGGTATTCGTTGAAGGCCATTTAGGTCTACGCACTGACCTCGGCACACCCCGACGACCAAGTAGAAGCCGTGTATAAGGTCATTTCCAGAGAAATGCACGGTCATAAAACTCATTCCACCTTTGTCATGGGGGGACTCCCATGACAACGGTAAACAAGGCGAAACTGGGCAAACGAGACGATCATGAGCTAGGAGAGGAGACATTTGGATTTAGACATAGGAATCACCGGGGTCATCTACTAGCCAGTTTTGTGGAGAAGGAGGGCCTCTTTATGATGAACTCTTTCTTCAGAAAGCATTCGCTCAGGAAGTGGCACGAGCCCCGATGGTGCAACGAAAAATGAGATTGACTTCATCACGCCCTCGAAGAAGCATGTATTGAACGATGTCTCTGTGATCAACGCGGTAAAAACTGAAAGTGATCACCGCATGGTAAGAGGCTCACTGAACTTTAAAAATCTCCGTTCGAGCCTTACGGGTACAAAACTCTAAAAAAACTATGCATATGAAGAAACCACATAGGAAATCTTTGTGTTAAACGCCCAACATCACAGAAATTTCAAACGTGATGCAGAACTTTGGTCCTAACATACTTAACCAATAAAATCTGTCAAGAAGCAAACTGTATGATAAGTACAGACGTACGGCACACGAGATTGGAATAAGCATTACACATTACAACTCGTATATCGAACGAATGAAGTTTAACATACTTATGTAAATATGTCGCGTAGAGCGGGACCCAAGGATTTTATTACAGAAATTTCCTCGTTGGTAACTGATGTAAATTTAAACGTACAAGATGCGATACGGATGTTAAGAGTTTTAACATTCAAGGAAGTGAGTTAAAAATGTCTGTGGCGTTGTTGGAGCGAGTATTGTACAGGATTTTGTTGGATAATAGAGTTTTGTAAGTCGGTAGATACTTCGTGGATGTGAATTTGAATGTTGCATTTTGTGAGATTGCTGCTTGGGGTTTGAAGGTTTTTCAAATGTAAGTCATAAGTAGAAAGAAAGAAAGAAAAATGAGTTTTAGTTTATTTGCATTAAAAACAAAAACACCTTAAAATTAAACAAAATATTTTTAAAACTTTTAATGCCAAAAGGGCCTAAGCTCAGCATAATTCCAAATGGTAACACAGGGTATACCACCTGACGCTGATTTTCAGCTGCAGCCCACGAGTGCCATACGCTCGAAAACACCGACAAACATTTATAATAAGTATACAATTTTTGTAAAAAACAACCTAAGATAAAATTTTGCGACTCTTAATTATAATAAAACAACAAAAATAAAAGTTCTATGTGCCCATTAACAAAAGAGAAATAACAATAATAAAAAGTAACAATGATAAAAAGTATAAAATTAATAACATTGGTAAAATTGAAAGATGTATAGAATTGATAAAATTTAAAAATATATAAAAATCTTTTTTGCAAAAAAATACTACCGACTTCCAAATGAAAAACTACAAAGTGAAAAATAACTTAGCTTTTCGACTTGTCTTTCGTAGGTACTATTTTTTTGCGATATGGACACCGACTTCCAAAAGTTAAGTTATTTTTCACTTTGTAGTATTTCATTTGGAAGTCGGTAGTATTTTTTTGCAAAAAAGATTTTTATTTTTCCCTTTTTAGTTGTACCTACCTAAAATAGGCAAGTTGTTTAGTAAGGTACCTATAACGCTAGAATAGATCACCCGAATAACATGATACTTGAACATAACCAGTGAAATGAGAAATCTGCGTACCCCTTTAGTACGTACTGGCGTGATGTTATGTTATGAAATGGTATATACAATAAACAGACATGCGATTGCAGCAATTCCGAATGATTTGCCGTTATTTATTGAAGAGTTCTGTTGTATATCGCCGAAGTTCTTCATCAGATCTTTACCAAATTAAAATGGGACCAATTTCGAAACATACTCTTTCAAACGAAAAAAGAATTTTCAAAATCGGTACACAATTGACGGAGATATCGGTGAAAATACATTAAAAAAAAAAAAAAAACTTACAAGAAGTCGAACATAGAACCTCCTCCTTTTTGGTAAGTCACTTAATAAAGTTGATTGATAACAATGCCAAAATTGAGAAATACATAGCTTACAATAATAACAACAACAATTTATGTATTGCGCTTTAAATAGCTGACGTATCAGCACGAACATCTTGAAATTCATTTTGATGATTTAATAAAAACAACTTTAATTTTAATTTGAATGTCGACCAACTTTTACTATACTTTATTGGAGGCGGCATATTGTTCCAGCATTTGGTAGCTGCGTACCGAAAACTGTCCCTAAAAGCCGCCGCTTTATGCTGAGGAATAGAAAGCTGTCGGGAACATTTTTCTTCCCTCACCGATTGTGTGTCTACTAGTCCATGACAGCTTATCGTATAAGTAAGAAGGAAGTGATGAGTGAAAAACTTTGCCTCAATTAAAATTTTGAGTTTTATTAAGGAACCCTTATAGGATCACTTTGTTGTCCATCCGTCTGTCTGTCAAGACCCTTTTTCCCAGGAACGCGTGGAAGTATTTTATAAGCCCGGACCTTATAATACACTGGGTTAAATACGCTACCAGCAAGTCAACCTTTTACCAAGCTAGCTGTAGTTATTTGAAATTAAAACTTTAGATCTAATCTACTCCTAATCTTAATCTTTATTAGATACTAGCTTCTGCCATCGGCTTCGTCCGCGTAAAAAGTGATTTATCATCCCAAAGAAACATTATACTGGTATAAAATGTAGCTTACGTGCTATTCCAGACCATAATCTATCTCTGAGCCAAGTTTCTACCAGATCTGTTCAGCCGTTCTGGCGTAATTGAGTAACAAATATATCATCCATCCATCCAATCTTACGCATTTATAATATTAAATAAGATCTATACCCATCACGCTTGCGGAGTTTCGCTAATTTAACCTTTAGGTCTGTCTATGAGACTTTGCGCACAGCTGTTTAACTTTAGGTACCTACCTACTAACTGTTATTTACAGGAACGTATGTTTCAATTTGCCAAAGTGACTTTTTATCGACAAGCTACATTTGCCATGGAAAATTGCAAATAAAAGCCATTCAATTCTAGCCCTAATTACAAAGTCAATCAAGACAACGTGACCGGGGTATTCCGGGAGCAGTCTATTGATCTTCACCATTTATACTCAGCTGCAAAGCAAGCGTTGACTTTATCATTAGTAAATATTTTTTTTTGGACAAAATGTATATAAGCGTTTGTTACTGAAATATTCAACAATTTTCTTAGGATATATGTCAACAGAAATAGGTACGGCTACCTCAGCCGCGAGCAAATAAGTATAGTAAAATTACTATAAATTTCTCGCATCGTCGCTTCTGTAGCTTTCCCGGGACAAAAATAGCCCATGGTACTACTTTGTTGTCAATAGTGCAGACTTCTATTAATACAAGAAGTTTATTAATCGGATCAGAACTTTGAGGGAGGGAACTAGGAGGTAATCCTACAAATAAACAATCTTATGATGTACCTCTTTTGATATTATTTTAGATTTTTAACCCCCGCCGGAAAAAAAGGGGTGTTATAAGTTTGACGTGTGTTGCTGTGTATCTGTGTATCTGTGTATCTGTGTATCTGTGTGTCTGTCTGTGGCACCATAGCGCCTCAACGGATGAACCGATTCTGATTTAGTTTTTTTTGTTTGAAAGGTGATTTTGTCGAGAGTGTTCTTAGCTATGTTTGAATTAAATCGGTTCAGCCGTTCAAAAGTTATGCGCGTTTAACTGTTTGAATCGGGGTGTTTTCGCAAGATAAATGTGCGGGGGTTTTTAAATTTTGAAATTTTACTTGTTAATTTTATAATAACGTACTGTCTTCCATTATGTCTGTATGCGGCAGTGAATAAGGCATGCAAATTAATATGTTCCGAGTGACAAAACTTTCGTACTTCGCTGACTTTTTTTTGAGGCTAAATGGCAACACATACATGGAGCAATGTGAGCCTTAACTTATAATGAGTGATCAAAGAGGTTCTTGCTAACTAGAAGTCCATACAACGAGACAGGTATCAAAGTAGAAAACTACAAAAATAGTAAAAACTCTTTTTAATGTTTTTTAACAAACGAATTAGTCCATTATTTGGCTTAAATTAATTTATTGACACGAGTATTGAAATTTAAATGTTTTATGAAAAGTCGATATCTGTCGTGTTCACTGGGCAAACTCATTACTGATTCAAATTCGGAATGTTTCACTATGCCAAATTAATAAAGCTGTGATTGGCAATAGAAATATTCACCAACTGCCTGTTATGTGTCAACGTGTCAAATTTATTGAGAACAAATGTTAGACTGTTAATTATTTTTGTATACATGACTATTTAAAATCATCTTCATGTTCGGCTACGACGTCAAAACCTGTAAAGTGTTTAACAATTGCTACATACATACATAAACTGAAGCCTTTTTCCCTGGGGGTAGGCATGAACTACAGAGTGCCAGCTGCTACGACCCTTACGTTCTTCTTGTAGTTCTCATACACGCACGCCGGTTATGCACCCCGCACCTGACCTTGCTTGTTTACATCAATAAAACAGATAAGACGTCTTAAAGCAAAAATCATTAATTCAAATTATGCCGAAGTGGGCACGACGTTTGTCCTGGTATGGTCATGTGATGAGGAGGGATGTAACTCATGTTACTAAAAGAGTTATAAATATAAATGTGGATGGATGGAGAAGAAGGTGCGGCCAAAGAAAAGATGGAAGGACTATGTGAGAAGTGATATGAAAGAAAAGCATCAAGCCCCCAGCAAAACATCTGTCTGCTCTTGGGATTCATAGATCTTACTTTGACTATACTTAGCTAAGCAAAGTTAGTTCATGTATGAGAACTTTCTTTTTAATAGTTTTAAGATTCACTAAAGACCATATTCCTAGAAAACATTTACACTCTCTCACTTATAAATACGAGAGGTGGTCCAAAACTTCGTGGAATATTTTTCATAAATACATACATACTTTTTGAGCAAAATATACTGCAAATTTTGGACTTACCTATGTACATTATTTGCTAACTAAAACATTTATTACTGAAACGCTATGGAATTTTTCTATAGTTTATCATCTCGAATAAAACTTTTGGATAGATCAGGAAGTTCTTAATCGCGGCAATAATTACAATCACACGGATTGATCCCTCTTCCTAATTGAGACGATGCTTACTCATTATTAATTTGATATCGTTTCATTCAACGAAGTCATCTCTACCTGATATATTTTCACTCGGAACACGCTACGGGCGTCAACATTTCCAAAATGGTCTAACCATAGGGTATTAACCCAAAAAAAATATTGTTCAACGAAAATCTCATCAACTGTTTATTTCATAATCCCTTGCGTTGCCGAGAGCTCTATAAAATTACTTCGTTACGATATGTACGTTTTATTATTCTATTAGATAATACTGATTTGCTTTGAAATAATTTTCTACGAAATACAATCTGGTCCCAGGACGGGTCTATTATCCAAGTACACGTTTATTTGGAACAAAAGCGTTGATCCGTTAACCCCTTGCAACTGTAGGTCTGTTCGTGCGGCAGAAATTATTCGTGTATTTGTACGTTAACATTCATGATGGAGTGGACTTTCATTATTTTTATTCGGTCATAGTCATACGTAAATATAATTAATCTGAGAAATGTAGTTGGCAAGGAAGATGAATGAATGTTGTTTAAATTTGTGTGGCATAATATTAATGTTAACGTGTGACGTCATGCATACGCGAATCATTTTGCCGTTCCCTGATAGGAACTGAAAAATGCTGTCAACCGCACTACCAACTTAAATGACCGAGTAGTAAATCTTTTCACGTCAACATGTACTGACTATATTATTTAGTGTTATTTTGCAAAAAATCTCACTGTGAAAACTTAGGTGAACCGAATTAACTGTTTGTGCAGGCTGATTTAATTCATAGACAATTTTTCAGCACGTGAAAGTACTCGCGGGTATTAACAACTTTTTTTTATATTATCGGAATTAAAACTTAAACTCGCAAAAAATCTTTGTTCTTATTCAGTCGTTGGTCTTCCTGTTTTCTATCCAAATCTGTTCAATCGTTAACGATTATTTGATTAAAATAATATACAAACAAACGTACAGCTGATTACAATTTTAGTATTGGCAGGATTATTGCCATACAACTTTCATCTAGGATAGTACAGACAGTAAGAACGACTTTTCCCTAATAACACAGGACAAGGCTGAAATGTGTTTTTTTTTCTGCTCCCTTTTTCTCCGCTAATTACCTCGAGAAGACTAGGCGTAGAGTTCACAGATTTTTTTGTTCTAAAGTTTATAGTAACGCCCAGTGTATTTATCTTTTATGTTATTACGTTGCAGAGAATAAAGTTGGGATAAAGGGAGAAGTTTTTATAAAGGATTTTGACTAGCTCCTGAATTATCGTTGTACTTCATGATTTATTTGAGGCACCTCAAATAAATAATGAAGTACAAAGAGTAATTCTGTACATTGTACAACCAACAGGATTAAATATTTTATATTCCACATACTCAACTTGAAAAGGTAAAACGTTTTCTTATTCTAATGTAATCCACTTCCTATATATAGCTAAAATGTGTAAATGGTTGAAAATATATTTGGCTAGGTAGGTACCTACTTAAATTTTCACTCACAAGAATAAATGAAATTTGATAATAAATGAAAATGTTCTTTGGAAGGTAAAACATTATTTTTAGTATTTTTTTGCTATTTACAGATTATATTCGTCACATGTTACAGCCGACTTTTAACCTGCATCATCCCACCGCTGGCGCTGGGTAAAGGCCACTTCCAATGACGTCCAGCTTTTTCAATCTAGAGAAAATGTGGACCACGTCCTTTATTTTTCGCCTGCTCGTTTCGCTATACTGGCAGAAGTACCATTCCAGTAACTACATATCGGCTTGTCCGCTGACCGCGAAACACTTCGCCACTTATAGCACCCAAAGGCACTATTACTTTGTGTTTCCACATCAGAAACTAGGCTAGTATCGGCAACAAACCGTACCTGTTCTAACCCGGAAAATAAAATTTATTATGTCAATACGAAATAAGTTTACAATAATAATAAAAGGAGGTAGTCCCAAAATTTTTCAGTTTTCATTATTGATGTGAGTTTTACACGAGTTAGATAACTTTTCATTACATTGGCAATGTATAGTGTTATTTTAATGATTTTTTTAATGATTTCTAAAAGATGTGATTTGTAACTTTTTAAATTTAAAAAACCGGCCAAGTGCGAGTCGGACTCGCGCACGAAGGGTTCCGTACCATTTTCGTAAAAAACGGCAAAAAAATCACGTTTGTTGTATGGGAGCCCCCCTTAAATATTTATTTTATTTTGTTTTTAGTATTTGTTGTTGTAGCGGCAACAGATATACATCACCTGTGAAAATTTCAACTGTCTAGCTATCACGGTTCATGAGATACAGCCTGGTGACAGACAGACAGACAGACAGACAGACAGACAGACAGACAGACAGACAGACAGACAGACGGACCGCGGAGTCTCAGTAATAGGGTCCCGTTTTTACCCTTTGGGTACGGAACCCTAAAAATTGGGATGTAATGCCTTTTTCAATAAATTTTATTATTATTTATTATTGGCGTGAATGATTTAAATAAGTTTAAATTAATTCAAATAATTTGTATCCTAACCAGTAGTACCTAGATCCATACTAATATTAGAAATGCGAAAGTGACTCTGTCTGTCTGTTGTCTTTTAACGCTTAAACCACTGAACTGATTTAGATAAAATTTGGTATGAAGATATTTTGAGACCCCGGGAACGACATTTAATGTTTTATATCCCAGAAATCATCCTTAAGGGGTTGCAAAGGGGGTGAATGTTTGTATGGTGAACTAATAAGGCCTCTAAGGTGTCTAATAACAATCCCATGTAAGGCGACCCTACCCGTCACAAGTGGACCGAGGGTGACATGTTTTGTCCCCGGGGTGGTCACGGCGTACAGTGTGTTCTGGTGCGCCGGTGATGTGTGTTCTCCCCAGAGAGTCCGACGACGGACAGCCGCGGCGGTTTCGCGGTGAGTGATAACGCGTGCCCGTGTTCCCGCCATAAGCGGCACAGGAGGACACCGTGGAATTTTAGAAGGTTGGAGTCCAACATAACTGCACTATCTCCCCGTGGTAGTGCAGTATGAATGAGCATTTCTCAATGTATAAAAAAGGCAACTGGAACATACCCTTAACATAGAAAGAATCACGCCTGTAGTCTCCGAGGGGCTAGGCAGCGGTGTACCTAATAGCTCACCCACATTTCGCATTTAGTTATACCTAAATCCCATACAAAAGAGGGAGAGTCTATTGTCACCGACCTAGCACAAATCCAGACTGGGCAAATTCGGAGAAATTATAGATGGAAAACACACCGGACACTGGACCCCGGATTATAAGTGCGAAATTGCATATTTACCCCATTCTCAGCGGAAATTTCATATTATATCTAATCTAGTGATGATGCATATATTCGCTGTTATATTTTTCGGTAGTATGATTTCTTTCAGTTATTCCGCAGTAGCGAAGGCGGGTGTCAGCCCTACAACCCTACTCCGTTTTTTATTTTAAATAAAACGAGGTAAAAGCAATTACAGGCTATTCGAAACAGTAAAGGAAGATTTGAATAAAAAAAAACAGTGCTTTAGTAACGTTGCATCCAACCGACAAAATGTCAGGCACTCTGAAACCCGCGACCTATATCAACAAGGACCAATTAAGGCTTTTTCGTTGAACTGCCTTTTATGTAAAAGCTAAAAGCTCCTGCCAACGCAACGGCTTCGCCTGCTTGAAAGAATTGCATGTTGCATGAAATTTTCGTAAATAAGCGAATTATTTATTTAATTTATATAATACATAAGTACATTATTATTTACAAACTAATATAAGAAATAAAATAAGAATAAAGATATGTACATTTACGGGGCGTCAAAAAATTCGTCCACATCGCTGTCAACAGGAAAAGTGCCCGGAAGGCTGGGAGCATTGCCACGTTGGATGGCAATGCTGATTCTTTGGCCAAAAAAAGGCCAGCCCTCTCGTCAGGTCTCGAGAAGAGTCGACCAACCGTAAATAAGTAAATATAATTGAAAATCATCATCATCATTTCCTGAAAATTGGATGGGACAAAGCGGCTCCGGTCCATATTTATGTTTATTAATATTATAATCGCGAAAGTAACTCAGTCTGTTACCTTTTTACTACTTAGCGTCTGAACGGATTTGGATTAAACTTGCTACATGGCTACAATATTCCCTGGATTAGGATACAGGAAACCGATGGAATATGTTAGTACTTACATCATGAACTCTATCTCAATATTGCATTTGCACACAACAAACCATCATCTATTTCAATTAATTTAATTTTAACTTCTTCCTTCGTGTGAGGATGTGTGTCCTCTTGTGTTAGAGTTACTTAAACTGCCTTTTGGAATCCGACAAACCTCTGACTTGGTTATTTCAGACTTACAACAACTATATAATTATGTCCAGGTTTCCTCACGATGTTTTCCTTCACTGTTGCCTGTGATTTCCAAGATAAACTTAGACTAAGTATATATGAATTTTGAATAGCTCACATTCAACCTACTTGCCCGGCTCTGAACCCACGACATCAAACATGAGAGGCGAGGTCTTACCCTCCGGGCACCGTGACGTTGGCATTTTTTTTATTCACGACATTGGCAATTTAAACTAAATAAAAAAACTTAATTTAAAAAATCAAAAACCCAACTGCTTCAAAAGCGAACTAAAAAGTCGTAAACAAGGAAAAAATAATGCTGTGCAGGCGGAGATACACCAGATTTTGGTCAGCCAGCCCGCGAATATGTATCCTCCGACTGCACAGCATCATTTTTTCCTTGTTAACGACTTTTTAGTTCGCTTTTGAAGCAGTCGGTTTTTTTGATTTTTTAAATTAAGTTTTTTTATTTATAACTTTTTAGTTAGTTTTTTTTTTTACTTTTTCGAATTAGATACATTTAAACATATAAATGTTATATATTTTTGAAATCACCTCTTAAAACCCTTTATTTTAATACCCCACACGATGGGTTTGGAAGAAAAAAAAAGTTGGGCCCCCACAATATGGCACCCAAAATCCGCCATTTTTCTATTGTCCAATTTTAATGTAGCCTATGACACTCGCAGGGTTAAGACGCATCGATTGACGTATGAAACATTAAAATCGGCCAACGTATTTGGTCTCTGGAACGCCTTAAAGGAACAAACATACATACATACATAGACTGATAAACACATTACTCTCCTTCGGCAGTCGGGTAAATACACCGACAACATTGTACATTAAACCACTAACACACAATCGTCATAGAAGTGACGTGTTCAAATCCATGTTCACCTAAGCCTAATCAATTGGAACATGACACAACATGCCTGGAGCCTTTTATCCCGTCACAGATGGAAAATTGACTTCAAACGATTGCTTTTATTTGTCAAAGTTATTCTTTGTATGTTAAACTAATGTCAACAATCGTTGCAAAAAGAGAATTGGCTCAGTTATCTGAAAAATAAATGTCTTCGAAATCAATTCGTATAAAGTAAGTATGTCAGTTTTCAAGATTGGTGTTTGAATAATATTTTATAATAATAATTATTTATGTTATTTATCTTAAGCTGTACCAAAATTTTGAGCAAATAAAATTCTGATTCTGATTCTGAATAAGAACAGTCTGAATTTATTGTAATCTTTATTTTTACAAAAAATATTTTGTTTCTAGGCTCATTTGGCAATAAATGGAGTACCTACTTATATCAAAATAGATTCTTGCCTTACGGTACCAACTACAATTAATTGGATGGTATCTTTGGTCATGACAACAAATGTTATTTATTTATTATTATTTGTTTTCTTAATTAAATTAGTTAATAATCTTGCTAAAGTATACAGAAACTGCTTTGTCGCATATTTAAATTATTCACACTTTGTATTACAGTTTATTACACATCTCTCGCGTCGTATATTTTTTCGTCTTGATACATGTTAAATCACGGCACACTCCTATTTAAGATAAAACAATGTTTTGAAGGAGTTTTATATAGTCAAAAGATTAACAGTCACCTCCACATTGAAAGCAAACGAACGCGAGTGCCTGAAACGCTCGTAACATCACGGCATTTTAATGATATTCAATGACGTATCGTGATCAGTCGCAATTGAATTGTTAAGGTTTTTTTAATGAATGAATTTGATGATAAAAGGTGTAGGGTCTTTACACCTTTTAATGATGGTAGTTTGATTAATACGCAAGAGTACGTAATAATAGAATTTAATTGAATGATAATGAGTGCACGCGATTTGAGTGATAATTGTGTACTAAAGTATAGACCGCGCGTAGCGAGTAAAGTGCTGACACAATGATGTCAAATTTGTGCGTGCTTTGCACTGTACATGCTCCGGGGCCCGAGAAGATGTGAATGAGATGAAGGATAATGATTTACAAGATGATAGTTAACAATTTTGCATACAAACTTAAATAAACTAAGCTTAAGGTATTTCATTGAATTGAGTCCGAGCGGATGGCGAAGACCCTCTGCTCGTTGTGGCGATGGTAGGGCGACCCGCAGAGGTGGCAACGGGAGCTACATAGCTTACGCTAGACTCTGCCTGCTCCGCTGTCGGAGGTGCGGGCGCTGGATGCGGCTGGCGCGCTCGTACGCGTTGCCATGTGTACAAGATGATGCAAACCACGACGACTCCACCCAAGATGTAGATGGCGACGTAATGATGAATGTCATGGAATGTCACTTGATCTGCCAGTTCCTGATTGGATTTCATTGCTTTGAGTGCTTTTTCAATCGCCTTTATGTCTTCCCGTTGTTCGGTGATATCGTCTGTCTCATTCAGTGGAGCGATGAGAGGTATAGACAGATTAATTATGTGGTTTATTGGTGGAATTTCTATGTTCATGACATCGATCTTCGTTTTTATTGTGTTTGATAATGCTCTGTGTGCATAAATCGTAAACATTCTGTCTTTGATGACGCAGTTGTCTCCCAGTGTAATGACACCTGTTTTGCTGAGTTGCTCGATCGTAAAATCGTCATCGCATATGACTCGCACACTGCATTGTCCGCAACAAAAGTAAAGATATGAATTAATTAAGTTCAAGTCAATCCAGGTATCGCGACATTCTCTTGTTTCAGTTTGACATTGATTAGATGCTTGATGTTTCAGACATAAGTTGTTGTCTGACGTCATTTGATAGACTGGCCTTTTCAGTGGGCAAATGTACTCGTCGGTGTCGTAAGAAATACATCTTTGTAAGTCGCTTGTAGACACTGGTATGTAAGAGTCTTTATGTGTATTGATAGCCAGGTATTTTGCTACAGGCAC
Organism: Orthosia gothica; assembly: GCA_949775005.1. Taxonomy (NCBI): domain Eukaryota; kingdom Metazoa; phylum Arthropoda; class Insecta; order Lepidoptera; family Noctuidae; genus Orthosia; species Orthosia gothica. The sequence goes on along the minus strand of OX459034.1, from coordinate 1,505,776 downwards.
TATATTGACCATGCTTGCGTTGACTTGTTGTGGAATCTGTGTGAGGTTGTAAAGCTCATAATCTTCCCTGCTCACAAGAGGAATTCTTACTTCGAAAATCAGGAACTTTCTGGTAGCTCTTGCTTTCACTTTCAATAGGTGATAGATCTTCGCCAAGTCGGTCTGAATATTATTAATCGGTAAGGCTAAGTCCTTTGAGATTTGTCCGGTTATAACATTCAGTTCGTTTTTCAACTGTGCCGGCGTTAGCAAGTGAAAGTTGAACTTTTCATAGAAAATGTTAGCCACTGTGTCAACTAGTGTCTCCTGGATTTCTTTAAGATTGGTCATGATGTTATTGGCTATGAACGTTGATAATGTGAATTCCGCTTTGTTGTCAGTGTGTTGGATTTCTTCTTTCAGTTTGCTTATGGCCGTGTTGCAATTGGTAATGTGTTGGTTGATTATTTTGTGCTGCTTGTCCAGGGTATTTTCAATCCTTTTGATGACATTTAGTTCAGCCTCCACTACTGAAGTTTGGTTTTTCCACAGATTACTGAGATGTTTTTGATTGCTTCTGATTAAGGCAATATCCTTCTGATATTGTTCGGCGAAAGTTTCATCCAAAACTCCAAACAAACTATGTGCGATGTAGCCGATGCCGTTGATAAGCCCGCGACGTCGGCGAACTTGACCTTGCTGACCAAGTAAAACATTGTTGTAGTGTTCAAGTTCGTTGTACCCGTGAAGCAGTTGTAATCGGACTACGTTGCATTGTGGTATTTGATCCCTTGAACATATGTTGTCCAGATGAGTGATAAACTTGTCCAGAAGGTTAATTCCTTGCCAATACGGAGCCATGTCGCAATAAACGACGAGTTTCCATTCTTCACGTTCCAATTTCATATTTGCGAGTTTATCAAAAAATATGTTTTTATTTTCTGCAACTTTGGAAATTTTGTATTCGCACGTTCCTGAGCAAATAAACATCAGAAGTACGAGTGTCGTAATTATGAAGTTGCACAATTTTTTATGAGGTTGGCTTGGAATATTTATTGTTTGTTGCTTGACCTTCTTTGTTTTCCTTTTCTGTATCGTGGCTTTGATTATTGTCGTTGATCGGCAAGACGGATAATTTCGTAATTGGTCTCTTGAGTGAACCATTTTTCGTCCGTAGGGTCACTACTCTGACGTATCCGTCTTTCCCTGGATGAAGTTCAATAACTCTGCCCATGGGCCATTTTCCCGGGGGAAGATTAATGTCGTGAAAGATGACGATGTCATTGATCTTCAAATTCTGATGAGGTTTGTGCCACTTACTGCGAGCTGATAGTTGGCACAGGTACTCAGCTCGCCATCTCTTCCACAGATCATCAAATATTTTTTGTGTGAGCTGCCATCTTGTTCGCAAGTCTCTCTCTGTCTCGATGATAGTTAGTGTCGGACCACTTGCCAAAAAGTGAGACGGTGTGAGACAGTCTAAATCCTCGGGATCTTCGCTGAGTGCGCACAATGGTCGGCTATTCAAACATGCTTCTATTTGAGCGAGTAACGTCGAATATTCTTCAAACGTCAACTTCTGATCTCCTATGACCCGCTTGAGATGGTACTTCAAACTCTTGACGGCGGCTTCCCAGAGGCCTCCGGCACTAGGCCAGGAAGGGGCATTAAAATGCCAGTTAATCTCCATACTGGTAATAGCCTCGAAAAAACTGTCATCCAAAGTGTTTTTGATATTCACGAACTCTTCGTTGAGTATTCTACTCGCTCCAACAAAGTTCGTGCCATTGTCACTATAGACATGGCCTGGGGTGCCTCTCCGAGCTGCCATCCTCCGCAAAGCTGCTAAGAACGATGATGAGGTCAGGTCCGATACTAGCTCGATGTGTACAGCCTTGGTGGCCATACAAACGAACACGGCGATGTACCCTTTTGTGGTTTTGATACCTCGGCCCTTGCTTGCTTTGACGTCGACAAATCCAGTAAAATCAACCCCTGTATGATAAAATGGTCGTGTTGGATTGCTGCGTGCAAAAGGAAGGTTGCCCATGAGTTGTTCGTGTTTGATTGGGTCGTGTTTTCGGCACTTGACGCAGTTTCGTAAGCGCTTCTTGACAGCTCGGTTTCCTCCCAGAATCCAATATTGTTGACGCAGCCATGCTTGAGTAACTCTCGCTCCCCCATGGAGTGTCATCTGATGTCCTTGTTCGATCAATAAGTCACTGAGGTGTGTGTTGTTGGGAACGATGAGAGGATGCTTCATGTTCTGACTCATTTTCGCGTTGTTCAATCTGCCACCGACTCTCAGTAGGCCGTCTTGATCCAAAAACGGGTTCAGCTTTAGCAATTTGCTCTTCGCGTCTATTTGCTTCTGATCTCGGAGACTAAATACCTCTTCCTTAAATACCGTCAGCTGTACTTGTTTGATAAACAGATGTTTAGCGATTTTTATTTCGCTGACAGTCAGATACTTCGGTTTGTGTTGATTGCGAGATATGGCGCGCAAAGTCCAAGCAAGAACACGCGCTGCTCGGTCGAAGTTGCTGAATCTGCTCAATAATTTTAAAATAATATCTTCATTTTGTTGAACTACATTACTTTTTATTGACTTCCTGATTTCTTCATATGTAATGTAAGTTGGTATGTCTTGATTGTGGTTTACTTTGAATGTTGATAGCCAGGTTGGTCCGTGCCACCAAAGAGGATGATGATGTAGTTGATTCGCTGATAATCCTCGGCTCGCGCAATCAGCTGGATTTTCGGCCGATTTCACATATCGCCAGCTTTTTGTTGGTATTATCTCCGTTATTTGTGCTACTCTGTTAGCCACGAATGGTTTCCAGCGATTCGGTTCACCATTGAGCCAACCTAGTACTGCTGTCGAATCGGACCAACCGTATATTCGTAGGTTATGGGTTGATAAACAGTTCTGGACAACTTTCATCAGTTTTGACAACAAGTGCGCAGCGCAAAGCTCCAATCTAGGCAGAGATACTGATTTGTTGACAGGCACGAGCTTTGATTTCCCTGCTACTATGACCACTGGGGATTGACACTCCGCCTTTTCCTGATTGATAATTCTGCCATAAATTACGCATGCATATGCCTTTTCTGATGAGTCACAAAACCCATGCAACTCTATGTTTGCATTTTTTGTAGTTTGAAGCCATCTTGGCACATTAATATGTTCGATTTGTTGTAACTCCTTTTTTATTTTAAGCCATTCTTCATTGATGTTTGTAGGTACTGCGTCATCCCATTGAAGATTCAACGACCAAACTTTTTGGAACAAAAGTTTCAGTTTGGTGGATACTGGAGACAGCCAGCCGAGCGGATCAAATATCTTTGAAATGTCAGATAATAATGATCTTTTGGTGGATGGTGTCAATGATGATGTGTCTATCTTAATCTGGAACTTGAATTGATCGTCCCGGGGGTGCCAGCGCAGTCCCAAAGTTTTGGTTGATTCTTGATGCCTGAATTCGAATGCTTGTTCCTTGTCTGATATTGATTCTTGTATGTTAATGTTATTAGATGACCATTTTCGCAAATTAAATCCACCAGACTTCAGTAAATTAATTAGGTCATCCTTGAGTTGTTTGGCTTCCTCTATACTGTGGTGTCCTACCAGAAGATCATCCATGTAGAAGCATTGTTCAAGTACCGCTGATGCTGTAGGGTATCTTGAACGTTCGTCTTCTGCTAACCGTTTCAACGTCATCATGGCCAGAAATGGAGCTGCTTTGGTGCCATAGGTGACTGTAGTCAACTCATATTCTCTAAGCAATTGGGTAGGTGAGTCACGCCAGACGATTTTCTGATACTGAAGGTCCTTTTCATTACATAAGATCTGTCGGAACATTTTCTCGATGTCGGCTGTGATTGCATATTCATACTGTCTCCAACTCAGAATCAATGTAAACAAATCCTGTTGTAAATTAGGACCGCTGTACATTAAATCATTGAGACTGTAGCCCGTCGAAGTTTTTGCTGATGCGTTAAATACAACTCGCAGCGATGTTGTTGCCGAGTCCGGGCGTAAAACGCATAGGTGAGGTAAAATGCAATCCGGCAGAATTTTCTGTGCGCACTTGCGCATGTGACCCAATTTGATATATTCGTTGATGAATGTTTTGTAATCTTCGGAAATATTTTTATTTCTTGAAAACTTTCTTTCCAGTTGATAAAATTGTGCTACGGCTCTTTGTTTTGATTCTCCCAATTTTTCTTTGATATCTGGCTTCAGTGGCAGTCTAACCACGTATCTACCATCATCTCGTCTTACTGTTTCCGATTGATATTGTTGAAGGCATTGATGATCCTCAGAGGACATATTAGTATCGGGTTCGGTGACATCTTCAATGCTCCAAAACCTTTGTATGTCTTGTATATTGTTCATGATAACGTTGCATTGATAAGACTTGACATTGCCGCTCAAAATCCAGCCAAGTTGAGTCTGTTGTGCTATTGGCAGAGATGAGTTTTCCTTGATTATGCCAGACATGATGATTTCCGAGTAAACTTCTGCTCCCAACAATAAATCGATAGGACGACAAACGTTGAAATCTGGATCTGCTAGTTGAATGTTTTGAAGATATTCCCAAGATGGTTTTGCAAAACTGTGGTTTGGCAAGTTGTTAATTAATTTCTTCATAATAACAACTTTTGTTTGGAATATATAATTCGAGTGTAATGATGACGCTACAAGACTGATAACTCCCTTACCGTTGGTTTGATTGGCACTGACTCCAACTATGACGCCTTTGCATGCTCGGCGCGGCAGTTTCAGTATTTGAGCTGCGTTCTCAGTGATGAGGGAGGCTTGAGAGCCTTGATCTATGAGAGCCCTCATTGTGTGATATTCCCCATTAGCTCCTTGTATACGGACAAGTGCTGTGGCTAGCAGAATTTCAACAACAGATTCCTTGGAAACATGTGTCACATTGCTTTGTGTGTAGTCTTCACATAACGTAGACGGTGACATATCCATGTTGCTGGACACTGCGTTTGTCTGTAGGGCATCGTGTAGTACGGTGTTATGAGTTCCATTACACACCCTGCATCTTGATTCAGAACGGCATGATTTATTTTTGTGATCAACCAGGCAATTTTTACACAAGTTGAACCTTTGCAATGTGTTTCTCTTTTCTGCTGACCCCGATTCTAAAAATGGCTTGCAGTAGAAAAGTCCGTGGCTGTCGTCTTTGCATAGTGGGCAATATTGTGTTTTCGTTGCACAACTTTTTACAGCTGAACTACGCAAAAACGATTTGTTAGAATCGTTTTTATTGTTTAAATTATTCGATTTTGATTGATTATTTTTGCTGAATTGATGTCCTGAATCCTTGCTTCTACTCGGAGATGACGACGAGGTTGATTTGGATGAATAATGTTTTCGCCGTGTTGACTCGAGAGCAGTATATTTGTTCTCTAAAAATTTCAGAAAGTCTGCTAGAACAGGCAAGGCTCTTGGATTTTCTAATGATTGAGTGTATTCACTAAGCGTCTGAGTATCCAGCTTCAGTGTAAGTAAATGCACAACCATTGGTCCCATGGCGGCTGCATCTATACCAAGATTTTTCAAGGCGTTCATGCATTCATTGATAGTGTCGAACATGTTCTTGATCTGTGTGTCGACTTGGTTTTGCATTGTAGGTAATGACAGGAGTATGTTCATGTGTGAGGTGAAAATTAGCCTGTCATTGTTATACCTGTGATTCAATATGTCCCAGCTGATGTGGTAATTTTCGGAACTGATGTTGAGATGTTGAATGATCCTTTCTGCTTCGCCTTTCAGCTTACTTTTTAATAACTGCATCTTCTGGGCGCTTGGGATGCTTTTGTTGTTATGGACAGCCTCTTGGAATAAGTCCTTGAATGATATCCATTTGTGATAGTTCCCTGAGAAGGTAGGAATATCCATTTTCGGTGTAAAATTTTCCCGATATGAAACGGAATACATTTTGCTATTGACCAACTTTTTGATGTCAACGTACCGTTTTTCGTAGTTGCTATATTCCTGTTCATACTCCTCATCTTCTGAGTACATCTCACTATCAATTTCCCAGTGCAGGGAATCGATGGTTGACCATTTTGCTTGAATGGTTCTGAGCACATCTTCGAATTCCCATTTTTCGGTGAGGCTCTCTATATCCACGCTCCTGATTGCTCGTGATAAAGCCTTGAAGTTACTCTTCTGCTTGCGGAGCATTTCTTCTAATTTACTGGCATTACCTCGAGAGACAATCTTCTTGAACAATGATGTGGATGGGGTGCCAGTTGGCTTGCTATTTGGTTGATCTGGATCAACTGACAACATGTCCGTTTGCTGTTGCTCATCCGCAGCTTCTTGATTGCGAGTATCTGATATACGCATTGATGAAGCGCTAGGCAACTTATCCCCTTGACCCGTACTAGTAGACGGTTTGTAATTTTGAATGATTTCCTGAGCTTCATTGTTAAAAATTCTTGCTTTGTCGTACATGTTCTCCGAAAAGTAGGTATAACCACGATCTTCAAACTCACACAATTGAGCATGATTTTCTTGAAACTCCCTCCAGTATGAATCCAGGATTTGCAAACGTTTTTTGATGTTAGCCGGAGTTTTGCGGTCCGCAGAATCCTTCTTGAAATTCCGCAGTTGCTGCTCCATGGCTTGAATGATTCGATCTTGATTGGCCAAAATGTTTTCCATGCTGGCGCTCATGATTGTTGTTGTATGATAGATTTTCAGTTGTTGAGTTGTAGCAGACGGATGTTACTCTATCCACCGGTCGTAGTCACAGGAGCTGTACTTCCGTGCTCACAGTTTAATCACACTGTTATGAACGCGAAATAGTCCCGCATATACGGATGCTCGAAGGACCAAAAAGATGTAGGGTCTTTACACCTTTTAATGATGGTAGTTTGATTAATACGCAAGAGTACGTAATAATAGAATTTAATTGAATGATAATGAGTGCACGCGATTTGAGTGATAATTGTGTACTAAAGTATAGACCGCGCGTAGCGAGTAAAGTGCTGACACAATGATGTCAAATTTGTGCGTGCTTTGCACTGTACAAAAGGATTTCAGTCTTATATAATGGGTCGCCTTTTTAGTTGGCTTTTTAAGCAGTCGGGTTTTTGTTATTCCAATTTTTTTGTATTTAACTTTTTTTTTCGGATTAGGTTTATTAAAAAAATGAGCGTTAAATATTTTTGAAATCACATCTTAAAACCATTTGTTTTGATATACCACACGATGGATTTAGAAAAAAAAAAAAAAGTGGGCCCCCACTATATGGCGCCCAAAAGCCGCCATTTTTCTATTTTCCAATTTTATTGTAGCCGTAGACACTCGCAAGTTTAAGAAGTATCGATTGACGTAGGAATCATCAAAATCGGCCAACGCGTTTGGTCTCTAGATCGCCACATAGTATAAGGTTCCGTATAGCGCCGGAGAGCTATACGTAAGCCACGTTATTACATGTAAAATTCCAAAATTTAAGAAACCCCCGACACATTTTTTTTTCGTGCAACATAATTTATCTAGTACATATTAGATACGCTTCGATCGGCAATCTATTGAACACGTAATTATGACACGATATCTTGCGAAAACACGTAAATATATACCTGGGCCAGATCATCTCCCATAAAGACCAGACTACCAGGGAAATAAACAGACGAATCGCAAACGGCTGGAAAAGGTACTGGTCAATGAAGGAAGTGGTGAAATCTAATGACCTCAGTATGGGAATCAAACGGAAAGTCTACAACACCTGCATCCTCCCTTGCATCACATATGGATGTGAAACATGGTCACTTTCGAAATGCCATAGAGATATGTTGGAGCATTGCCAGAGATCTATGGAGAGAAGCATGTTGGGTATCAGGAAACTAGACAAACAACGAAACACCGTCATCAGAGCAAAGACCAAAATAACAGATGTGCTTACCAAGATAGACCAACTGAAGTGGAGATGGACAGGCCATATGCTACGTAACTCACAGGAAAAATGGAGCAAAATTTTGACTGACTGGTATCCTAGAGGTGGAAAAAGGAACAGAGGAAGACAGAGAAAGAGATGGGAGGACGAATTAAAATTGACAGCAGGTCCTAATTGGAAAAGAGTCGCTAGAGACAGAAAACAGTGGAAACTGTTAGAGGAGGCCTTTGCCCGGAGGCACACTGAATTGAGAGATATACTATAAAAAGAACTGGAAAGAACTACAACTGAACAAAGAATCGAAATTCAGGATGGAGAGGCTTATATTATATTATATTATTATCTTGCGAAAACACCCCGATTCAAACAGTAAAACGCCCATAACTTTTGAACTGCCGATTTTATTCAAACATAGCTAAGAACACTTTCGATTAAGTCAAAATCAAAATCAATAATTTTTATTTCACATAGGCCTACATGGGCACTTATAAAACGTCGACAATGTGCACGGTTCGGGTTGGTCGATTCCTATGGAGAAGAACCGGCAAGAAACTCCATGGTTACTCTTTTAATTTTTTTTTTGGTTTACAATATTTCCATGTTACAGAAGTACTTAGATGGGGGGACAACGCAGGCCCGATAATAAGTCGTAAGAAACTAAAACAAGAAATGATTATATAATAAATAAACAAATGATTAAAAAAAGTAAAACGAGATAAAATGTTAACAATCTAGAAATCTAGAAGGCCTACAATGTTCACACATTTACAAACCAATCGGTAAAATAATCTATACAAAGTATGTTATGTATGTTATCAGTGCTGTAACTATTAATTATGCAAAGGGCTATAAAGATAATTGAATACCATTGTAAAAAGTCTTATTAAATGAAGAAAATATTAGATTGAGAATAGTTAGAGACATCCACATATTTGTGCCGTTTATGAGTTACCAGGGAAGCCGCATGTGCAGAAGGAGCTAAAACCAAATATTTTTATCTTCAACGTAGTCCTTGATTTTATAATATGCTTTTTTAATAAGGACACGTTTGATGTGATTTTTGAACTTTCCATCGGTCAGTTCTATAACTGACTTTGGCAGCTTGTTATAAAAGCGTATACTGTTTATAAGAAAAGACTTGCTAGTTTTCGTTAATCTGAATTTGGGTAATACAATTTCGTGTTTACTGCGTGTATTTAAATTATGGAAGTCGCTTCTAGTTTTAAAAAGCCCTCGATTTTTGCGGACATACAAAATACATTCTAAAATATAAAGTGAAGGTAGAGTCAGTATATCGATCTTATACAACGAAATTTATACAATATGAAAACATATGAAGATGGTTTGTATAGTGTTCTGAAACGTAAGTACATGTGGAATAAATACCACAATAGGAACAAACATATATACATAAATACGTAGCCTGGTAAACACATTATCCTCCTTAGGTAGGCGGGTCAAATAGGCTATTCGAAGTACTCATGCTACGCAGACGAATTCTCGGGCAACAGCAATTATCTTTATAAATTAGATGTGAATGCTATATTACTGAGCTAAGCTTCACTAAAATCCGTTCAGTAGAAAGCGGTATAGGTCTACCGGAATCTCATGGCAAATGTGGAAATAAAAATTTGTTGTGTGCAGTACTGGGGAAATTGGATTAAACGATCTTGATACTGTTTAATTTTTATTTATGTCTTTAGTATTAATAAACATCTCTAAATCCTTGAAAAAAGACCTCCGCCGCTTTAATACCGAGCGTATTAAAGACGCGATTGAGCGAAATAAAGGCTCCAAGGTGTTTTCAAGGGATCTGTCTATTGGGCAGAGCCAGCTCACGAAACTGAAGACCGATGATGGCAGGATTGTATCCGCCAAACCGGAGCTTCTGAGGGAGATCGAGAGTTTCTATGGGCAGTTGTACACGTCAACCAGTAAACCCGTTGCGAATCTAGCAAACGACCCAAGAGCTAGATTGACCCGACACTATACCGAAGATATCCCGGACGTCAGCCTGTACGAGATTAGGATGGCTCTGAAACAGCTTAAAAACAACAAGGCGCCGGGTGATGACAGAATCACGGCTGAACTCCTGAAGGCGGGTGGAAAACCGGTCCTCAAGGCCCTTCAGAAGCTTTTTGATTCCGTCATACTCGAGGGCAAAACGCCACAGGCATGGTGCAGGGGTGTGGTGGTACTCTTCTTCAAGAAGGGCGACAATGCCCGGCTGAAGAACTATAGGCCCACCTCGCTTCTTAGCCATGTTTACAAGTTGTTTTCAAGAGTCATCACGAATCGTCTCGCGCGCAGGTTTGACGATTTCCAGCCTCCCGAACAAGCTGGATTCCGAAAAGACTTTAGCACCGTAGAACACATACATACGCTGCGGCAGGTTATACAGAAGACCGAAGAGTATAACTTGCCTCTCTGTTTAGCGTTTGTGGACTACGAGAAAGCCTTCGATTCGATCGAGACTTGGGCTGTACTGCAGTCTCTCCAACGGTGCCAGATCGACTACCGGTACATTGAGGTGTTGAAGTGTCTGTACAAAAACGCCACCATGTCAGTCCGTCTTCAGGATCAGACCTCGAAACCAATCCTTCTCCAGCGCGGCGTAAGACAGGGAGACGTCATTTCTCCGAAACTGTTCACTGCTGCGCTGGAGGACGTCTTCAAGGTTCTGGACTGGTAGGGGCTTGGCATCAACGTTAATGGCGAGTATATCACTCACCTTCGGTTTGCCGACGACATAGTGATCATGGCTGAGACCATGGAGAGCCTCAGTAAAATGCTCGATGACCTTAGTAGAGCTTCCGAAAGAGTGGGTCTTAAAATGAACATGGACAAAACCAAGGTCATGGTGAACGCCCATGTAACACCCACTCCTATCAAGATCGGAGACTCTACACTTGAAGTTGTAGACGATTATGTTTACCTGGGACAAACGGTCCAGTTGGGTAGGTCCAACTTCGAGAAAGAGGTCAACCGTCGAATCCGACTCGGCTGGGCGGCGTTCGGGAAGTTGCGTGGTATCTTCTCGTCCAATTTACCGCAGTGTCTCAAGACAAAAGTCTATGACCAGTGTGTGTTGCCAGTGATCACCTATGGGACCGAGACGTGGTCGCTCACAATGGGCCTTATCAGAAAGCTTAAAGTCACCCAAAGGGCAATGGAGAGGGCTATGCTCGGAGTTTCCTTGCGTGATCACGTCAGAAATGATGATATCCGCAGGAGAACCAAAGTTACCGACATAGCCCGAAGAATTGCCAAACTTAAGTGGCAGTGGGCAGGGCACATTGCTCGCAGAACGGATGGCCGATGGGGCCGAAAAGTTCTGGAGTGGCGACCGCGAACTGGAAGACGATACGTTGGAAGGCCTCCCACTAGGTGGACCGATGACCTGGTTAAGGTTGCGGGAAGGCGCTGGATGCGAGACACACGGGATCGGTCAATGTGGCGACGCCTGGGGGAGGCCTATGTCCAGCAGTGGACGTCTTTCGGCTGAAATGATGATGACGATGATGATGATGATTAATGAACATGAGGTACCTATATTATAGTAGTCACAGCGGATCTTTGTGTCTTTGAACTTGGTCCTGCCAACCATTGCGTAAGAAACAGTTTGTCATTGAGTATACTGCATAGAGTAAGCGAGATAGGACGATGTGACATACATAAGCGAGTGAAAGACACAGTTATACAATGCTATCTTCACCTTCAACATTGACACAAAAATAGCTACTGCGCGGGGTCTTGCAACCAATTCAGAGACACAAAGATCCACTGTGAGTATTAAAGGTATGTGTATGAATAATGTTGTTATACATCGGGTTCTTAACATAAGAAAAATAAATCGATTGAATATTAATTTATGTACGCATTTATTATATATCATTTAAATCATAACAATAACTTAAAACCTCATTCAGAACTAGAAAACTAGAATACGATTCCATGAACTCCACTGTCATTTCAAAAACTTGTATCTTTGTAATTTTATGTCATCTTTCTCCATCAAAATGGTTCTTTTTCATTGGCATTTAACATATTCACAACCAATCTCTTTATGTGTAAAGTCTGTAAAAAATAATAAAATGTATCATGTTACTTATAGTCAATCATCATCATCAGTCTATATATACTTTTTTTTTACGTAAGTTTTATGGCCTGGTTGCTAGGACCTTTTAGCCACGTCTTTGGAAAGAGTTTTGGGGGTCTCCCTTGTTTGACCGAAACGAATTTGACAAATTTTCACTTACCAAAAAAATTTTCGCATAATTTCATTTCCCAAATTATTACTTAGCAAAAAATCTATTCACGAAAATTTTTAACGCAAACATAATGTTTGGGAAATGAACGTTTAAACTATAACTTGTTAACCAACTAGTACTTTTAACATTTTTTTTTTAACCTAACCTAACCTAACCATTTTTTAACCCCCGCCGGAAAAAGAAGGGGTGTTATAAGTTTCACGTGTGTTGCTGTGTATCTGTGTATCTGTGTATCTGTGTATCTGTGTATCTGTGTGTCTGTCTGTGGCATCATAGCGCCTAAACGGATGAACCGATTTCAATTTAGTTTTTTTTGTTTGAAAGGTAATTTTGTCGGGAGTGTTCTTAGCTATGTTTGAATAAAATCGGTTCAGCCGTTCAAAAGTTATGGGCATTTTACTGTTTGAATCGGGGTGTTTTCGCAAGATAAATGCGTCGGGGGTTTTTAAATTGTGAAATTTTACTTGTTTAATAATTAACCTACTCTAACTACTTCCATAAATAAATTAATATCAAGTAACCATAAATTTGACTTGTTTCAGACAAATTGAAAGAATTAATCAAAAAATAAAATTGTATTTTTTATTATATAATTCAAAAAATCTTATGTTTGCCTTAATACTTTTTGTCTTAACAAATCATTTCACCAAACGTTTATTGTCTGAAGATTGTTTGCTGTAATAAATCATTTGATTAAAGACCAAATGCCATAATGACATTATACTTGGTAAAATTTTGCCATGTAAAAATTTGACCAAATAAAAATATGCGTACTAAAATCATTCGAAATATTGCAATGGTATAAAAAAAGATTGCTGAAATTTGTTTGGGTAATGAAATTTTGTCAAAATCTTTTCGGCAAAACGGCAGGATCCCGAGTTTTGGATCTCATATTTATTCTTTAGTATGCATTAGAATGCGGATGTAACAAATTCTAATGTTTTTTGGAGTATTTGGCAGCAAATTGTATCGAGTCAGTCTTCCCAGTAATCTTTGCAGAGGCAGTCAATCTATATCTATAAAAGCGAAAGGTGACTGACTGACTGACTGACTGACTGATCAATCAACGCATAGCCAAAACTGCTTAGCCTAGAAGCATGAAATTTGGCAGAAAGGTTCTTCAAGTGACGTAAGTGTGCACTAAGAAAGGATTTTTGGAAATTCTACCCCTAAGGGGGTAAAAAGGGGGTTGAAAGTTTGTATGAAAATTCTAATTCCTTCGACCAAAATTCTTGAAACTTAGCACAAATAGTATTCTCAGTAAATGATAAAGATTGACATTGTTAGTTTTTCAAAACTACCCCCAAATGATGATTTAGGGGCTGTTGAAGTTTGTATGGAAAAATCAGATTTCTTTGATCAATATACTTGAAACTTGCCACAAATACTTATCTAAATGAATAATAAAGGTTGCTACTATTATTTTTTGATACTACCCCCAAAAGACGATTTAGGGGTGTTAATTTTTTTTTGAAGAATCTTATTACTTGAGTTATTAACTCAAGTACTTGAAACTTTACATAAATACCAATCTCAATAAACAATAAAGGCTTTCATTGTTGGTTTTTCGAAACTACCCCCAAAAGATGATTTAGGGGGTGCAATTTTTTTTGAAGAATCTGTTTTCTTGGGTGAATAAACATGAAATTTGACATAAATACCATCCTAAATAAACAATAAAGGTTGTCATTATTAATTTTTTGCAACTACCCCCAAAAGACGATTTAGGAGGTATTACAGTGTTTTGGAAAAATCTGATTTCTTGGGTCAATAAACTTGAAACTTGCCACAAATACTAACCTAAATGAACAATAAAGGTTGCTTTTATTAGTTTTTGAAACTACCCCCAAAAGACGATTTAGGGGATGTTAATTTTTTTGAAGAATCTAATTTATTGAGTCAATAAATATGAAACTTTGCTCAAATACCAACCTTAATAAACAATAAAGGTTTTCATTATTAGTTTTTCGAAACTACCCTTAAAATACGATTTCGGGGTGGTAAAGATTTTTGATTACTTTTACTGCACATAACTTCTTTTTAAGATGTAGGGGAGCACTTAGGAGGGATTTTTGGAAATTCAACTTTTGAAGGGGTTAAAAGGGAGACATTTATTTGTATGAAAAATCTTATTCCTTTGGCAAAATAATAAAGATTGGCATCATTAGTTTTTCGGAATTATCCCCAGAAGACGATTTAGGGGTGTTAAAGTTTCTTTGAAGAATCAAATGGCACTAATACGGGGAACTACCGAACTGGACCGTTTGTCTCAGGTAAACATAGTTTTGAGTGACGTTTTAGTGTTGCGTAATTTACGCTGTATTAGGTTTTTGTGTTGTGTCGCGTAATTTACGCAGCATTCGTTTTCATACTTAAGTAATTTTTGGGCCATCCGAAATTATGCGTCTCAAAAAACCCGACCAGTCTTCTGCTCCTTCTATACATATAAAAAAAATATCTTTTTCTATACATATAAAATGCTTTGTCCTGAATGACTGACTGACGGATCAACGCACAGCCTAAACCGCTGATCGTAGAGACCTGGAACTTGGAGAGTATTTTTTGTATGACGTAGGCATCCGATAAGAAAGGATTTGCCGAAATTCTTCCCCTAAAGGGGGGAAAAAGGGGGACAAAGTTTGTATGAAAAATCTAATTCCTTCAGCTAATATTCTTGAAACTTGGCATAAATAGTAATCTAAGTAAATGATAAAATGATGAAATTATTAGTTTTTTGAAACTACCCTCACAAATCGATTAAGGGGGTATTGAAGTTTGTATCGAAGAATTTTAACGTTAAGGTTTTTTGAAGAATCTTATTTCTTGAGTTATTTAACCAGAAACTTGACATAAATATTAACTTAAGTAAACAATAAAGGTTGTAAGTAAGATTATAAGTTTTTAGAAACTACACTCAAAAGTTGATTTTGGGGGAGTTAAAGTTTTTTGAAAGATCTTATTTATTGGGTTAATAAACTTGATACTTGACAAACATACCAACCTAAACAAACACTAAGGTTGATATTATTAGATTTTCGAAACTGCCTCCAAAATACGATTTAACAGGTGATAAAATGTTGCTAAAGACTTTTATGTCTTGGGTTAATAAACTTGATAGTTGACATAAATACCAACCTAAGTAAACAATAAAAGGTTGTCATTATATTTTTTTCGAAACTACCCCCCAAAATAGGATTAAGTGGGTGTTAAAGTTTGTTATGAATCATACTGGACAAGGTTTCGTTTTTAATGTAGGTATCTAGAGGAGCACGAAGAAGGAATTTGCAGAAAATCAACCTTTCACCATCATCATCATTTCAGCCAAAAAACCTCCACTGCTAAACATAGGCCTTCCCCAAGCGCCGCCACACTGATCGGTCCTGTGCGTTTACACATCCACCGGAATCCCGCAGCCTTGACCAGGTCGGACTTCCTAATTTGCGTTTTCCGGTTCGCAGTCGCCACTGAACTGTCAACCTTTAAGGGGGTGAATAGGGGGCAATTTGTTTGTATGAACAATCTCATTCCGTGGAGATAAAGTAAATAATCAAAATTTACATAATACGTTTTTAAAACTACCTCCACCCTGATAGGGTTAAGTGATTTTAGTTTTATGTGACATCTTACTGAGCAATCTAACTAATAAACAAAAAATTAAAAAGAGAAAAAGGGTATATTAAGTTTTAAGGGACGGATTTTACTTTGTAGCGGTAACCTAAAATGTATTATTCTTTAAGTCAAATAACGAATCGTCCCAAACCTATAAACCGTAGAACTTTACGAAACCACATTTTTATTTGGTTTAATAACAGCTTATTTTTGGTTGCCATCACACGAACGAAATCGCGGGCGGAGTTAATATTATAAATGTGAAAGTAACTCTGTCTGTCTCTCTGTCTACCTTTTCAGGCGTAAACCGCTGATGTAAGTAGGTTCGGAGATATTTTGAGACCCTGGGCAGGACATAGGATAGTTTATATCCAAACATACTTACGGAAATCATACTTAAGGGAGTGGAAAGAAGGGTAGAATTTTGTATGGAAAACCTACAATATTAAGCCGCGATATAAAAAAAAAGCAATTCGAATTACTAATGCTTCGCAGACGAAGTCGCGGGCAACAGCTAGTCTATAATATAAAAATGAATCGCAAAATGTGTTGGTAAGCGCATAACTCAACAACGCCTGGACCAATTTGGCCAATTCTTTTTTTTAAATGTTCGTTAAAGTTCAAAGATGGTTTTTACGGGGAGAAAAATTCTAATAATTGCCGGGAAAAAAATAAAAACAGCCCTTTTCTTTTTCCAATACAAAAGTTTTCTAACTAAAACGTAGAGTAAATTTGAGCTTTATTGCTATTGTATAAGCTATTTTTGCTTGGTGTAGGGTAGGGTAGTGTAGGGTAGGGTAGTATAGGGTAGGGTAGTGTAGGGTTGGGTAGTGTAGGATAGGGTAGGGTAGTGTAGGGTAGGGTAGTGTAGGGTAGGGTAGTGTATGGTAGGGTAGTGTAGCGTAGGGTAGGGAAGGTAGTGTAGTGTAGGGTAGTGTAGGGTAGTGTAGGGTAGTGTAGGGTAGTGTAGGGCAGTGTAGGGTAGTGTAGGGTAGTGTAGGGTAGTGTAGGGTAGTGTAGGGTAGTGTAGGGTAGTGTAGGGTAGTGTAGGGTAGTGTAGGGTAGTGTAGGGTAGTGTAGGGTAGTGTTGGGTAGTGGAGGGTAGTGTAGGGTAGTGTAGGGTAGTGTAGGGTAGTGTAGGGTAGTGTAAGGTAGTGTAGGGCAGTGTAGGGTAGTGTAGGGTAGTTTAGGGTAGTGTAGGGTAGTGTAGGGTAGTGTAGGGTAGTGTAGGGTAGTGTAGGGTAGTGTATGGTAGTGTAGGGTAGTGTAGGGTAGTGTAGGGTAGTGTAGGGTAGTGTAGGGTAGTGTAGGGTAGTGTAGGGTAGTGTAGGGTAGTGTAGGGTAGGTAGTGTAAAATGTTTGGTGTTTTTATGGTAAAACAAAGTTTGCCGGGTCAGCTAGTACTACAATAAAATACTCCGCTCCACTATTCCGAGATCGCTTCTGTCAATGATTTTACAAATTGTCCAGTTGCGTAGACAGTTGAGACACAAAACTACACCAATAATATATCACAATATCCAATAGGAATCAATTTGCAAATAATATTACCAGCCACTGAACTTCACTCGACAAAATCCCGCCAAAAACTCCCGTCTATATACACGTCCCACTGCAGGGCGCAGATTATTACTTAATATTTTTCTTACGTCAAAGATTCTCAATCTCCGTTAACACCTTAACTGCCAGATGCCCGACAAACAATACATTTTCTATTGTGTCTCGTTAGTACGGCATTATATGTGTTAAAATCAATATCTTGTCGAAGAATTAGTAACAGTTACATTACTGTTGCCATTTCCTTCCGGCCATCATTCGATGTGCCCTGACCTACGATTTACCATATAATAGTCATCATCATCATCAGCCTATAGCAGTCTACTGCTGGACATAAGCCTCTCCAATTGCACGCCATTTGGTTCGATTTACGGCAACTGTCATCCAGCTGCTACCAGCCACCCTGCGAAGGTCGTCGTCGTCGTCATATAATAGTAATGGAAAGAAATAAAAATTAAGTAAGAAAAATATAAAATAAACTAAAAGTATCAAAACAAGTCAGTCCAACTTACTGGTCCACTGTACGACGCACTTTAAATCAAAGATTGAGTTTGATTTACGCCTTCTTCTTCCCTTATTTTACGATACACATTGAAAACAATATGTCTCGCTTGAGATCGAAGTGGGTTTTTCGACATTTTCACAAAAATAACAAATTTTCAAGATAATATCAAAAAATTTCAGCAGCGGTTGACACATCAAGTACTTTGATTTGACATGTGACAATTGACAAACTGCAGAACGCCCTGCTATGATCCTTACATACTCCTTTTCCATCGAAAAGTTAAATATCTTAAATATTACTATTTAAAGACTGTAAATATTTAATTAATTTTAAATATTATAATTTATAATTAAACATCCCGCTTTGATTATTAAAAACAGTTAGTAAAAAAAGAATGTCTACAGAACTCGGGCACGGGACTTTAATTTAAAAAAAATATATATAGTTCTCTATGAATACTCTTTTATGATTATTTTTCATTCTAATTTGATCTTTTCAAATTTGCCGTTTATTTTGCCTGGCTACAAGAACCATTAGAAACGGCGGCTGAAACGACGTTCTAGATGTAAAAAAAATAAAGGAAAAAGATAAAGGATAAGGTAAACAAATTATAATGTTAAGAGAAGAGAAGCTACCTATAGGTACCTTCTTCTCTCTTCTTCTTCATCTCTTTTCTTCTCACTTCTCTATGTTTCTGTTAATATACAGGAATTAGCAGAAGGCCCTAGGAAATGACTGCCTAGACGGATATGCAAAAATCGCATCGGTGATTTCTTTCATACAGTTCTAGTGTATAAAATAAAATCGCAACCAGCACACGACGTGCATAATGATTGTGGGTGAAGCAAAAGGAAAAACTGCAAGAGTTTTAAGGCTTCAGCTTACTCCCATGGGAAAGAACCATGACTTTATCTATGCATGTAACAAAAGCTAATATTCCTGCAACGGTCATTGATCCACTACCGTCCACATCG
This sequence comes from Orthosia gothica, assembly GCA_949775005.1. NCBI lineage: Eukaryota > Metazoa > Arthropoda > Insecta > Lepidoptera > Noctuidae > Orthosia > Orthosia gothica. The sequence goes on along the minus strand of OX459034.1, from coordinate 1,486,950 downwards.
ATACACCTTGTGTAAACAGCTACCGGCGCAAGCAACATAATACCATCATGTCCACGAACCATATGCAGGTATTTGCATAATCTCTATTAGTTTATGATTACATCTAATTATTATTAAAATACACATAGGTTTAATGTATATTAGTCGTGAGGCTTCCGTTGCCGAGTATGTCATAACGTTTTAACGTACTAGTATGTTTGATATCGGGCCATTGCCGACAACTGATGTTATTCAGTCTGCTTGATGTTAGGGAACGATAAGTTTATCTAAGCATTGTTTCGTAATTTTTTTTAACGATTAAGTTTGGTGATGTCACTATCTATCAGGGAATAAAGTATATGTAGGTAAGACTGTGTAATTGTTAAGAAAAGCCATTATTCGCATGGGTTTTTTTCGGGCTGGATGTTAAACAAATCAACTTCTTTGCTTGTATGACCCTAGTCACAATGTAACTCATCACGTTATGTGTCATGTATACGACATTCCAATAAGCACGTAGTTTGATCTACAGAAACAATCGGTAACTTCCACTGTATATCTCTATAATCCAGTTTAATCACAAATTAACCATTAACCATTTCATACATCAGTCTACATGGTTCGATCATGTGAAGAATGATCGAACCAAGATTTTGTCAGGACTTTAAAAGAGACTGTGACCTCTGAGTTTGTTTCGGCCTTTCTTCTCAGAGTAGTCAGATAGGAAACGCCGACCTCATCTAGTTTAAAAAAAAATATGTTAGACATGTAAAAGCGTTTGTACAAACCAACTTACAGAAATAAAATCATTTATCATTTAATAACTTAATCTCTAAAACTCCCCTTTTGCCTCGATCTTCTGTCTGAACGGTCTCCTGTTCGCGCCAAAAACAAGTGCTTGGTGTTATGTCAAATTGACATCTGTCAGTGTTATTCAAAACCAAAGCTCTCTTCAGAACGCAATCTTAAGAAGTGCCCACTTAAATAATAATAGAAGAAAGAAAAAAAGAGATTTTGGTAAACTATGGAATTAAATCTGATATTGGAAAACATGAAGAAAGATGAGAGTGATGAGAGTGGTGGCTCAGTGGTATCGGCCGCGACTTACAAGTTGTAGGTCATGGGTTCGAGCCCAGGCAGGCGCTTTACTTTGTGTAAATTATTTCTTCACCACTGCTCTCAAAACGGTGAAGGAAAACATCGTGAGGAAACCGGCATGTCCTAGAACCAAAAATTCGAAGACATGTGACATCCACCAACCCGCACTGGGCCCGCGTGGTGGATTACGGCCCATTCCCTCTCATAGAGAGGAGGCCTGTGTGAAGAAAGATAAATTAAAATTTTCATCTCATCAGTACATTTTTATGTTCGAATAACTCGACAAAATTTACGGAACAGTTTAATGATTTTTATAGTTTTTAGGGCAAAAGTTGGCCATATTCATTAATACTTTCACCCTCTGAAAGGCTACCAACGGATTTTTATAAATCACTCTGATTTGTTTCGGCACAGACTAAATTATTTAAGCTAGCTTAAAATAACAAGCGTTATGTTTGTTGTTTTTCACTAACGGTGATGTTTTACGATATGTTAATCAATGTATCTGCCGAATTTTGCCAACTATGTTAGGATCGGCTTCCAATTAAACTGGATACAGCTGAATACAAGTTTTTTTACACGAAGCGAAGGTCTATCTTAGCTCCACTACTCAGTAACTGGGTAACACAATATCCTTTGACAACACTGGTGTCAGATTTTCTGGCTCGGCCTACAATAATAATATTTGTCAATATTGCAGAAATTTGTGCCCACTCATGAACGTCATTAATGTTAATAGTTTATTATCTTTGAGAGTGCGAGTGTTAAACTTCTTTCAGCCCTTGATTAAGTCATTGTTTCCAATACCCCACAAATAGCTTTCACGCGTAAACATTTACTAATACAATAATACGAGCAACAATACGCAGAAAACATAATAAAAAAAGGGATCAAATTTCACAGCAAAGTAAACAAAAAACAGTTCAAAGGATCTGTGTTATAAACTACATAACCCATAGAGGTAACAACACAGCGAAAAAAACGATTTATACACTCGTTTATATATTACCTCGCGCTATTCGCAACAGCTCGAATAGCTAACTCAACAAAGCACTGCGGCTGAAATAACTTTCCGCTATAAATTGAAGCTGAATTGAGCAGCTTGAAATGCTGCTTGTGTATAAATTCAATTGAAATAAGAATACGCGAAGGCAAATCCATTTTTCTTGCGAAAATCGATTTTCCTGACACTCGATATGAACAGCCATTGCTGTACGTTATTTAAAAGGTGCCGAGATTGGCAAACTAAACTGTTTCCGTATTTTTGGCCAAAAGACTTAGTTATTCAGATTCAACTTTACGTAGAATTTATTTTTATTTATTATTATTACCTAATATGTAAAAAAAAATCGCCGAAATATTTGTAAGCGCATCACTTCAGAATTGCTGTACCTATTTGGCTAATATAATAAATTTTTGTTTAGTTCGCCAGAATACAGGAAAGGTTTTAAAAAAATGGGTATGTAGGTAGGGTAGGTATTTACCTACCTACCCTACCTATTTAGGTAGGGTAGGTAGGTAAGTTCTCCATTCGTTCCGTGCTACACCAAACACCCATACCGATAAATGATAAATGATAAATGATTTTATTTCTGTAAGTTGGTTTGTACAAACGCTTTTACATGTCTAAGTACAAACGCTTTTACATGTCTAAATGATGTGCTCCGACTTCCAGTACCTAGGGTCGCTTGTCCAAGAGGATGACGAGATAGACCGAGACGTAACGCACAGGGTCAATTCGGGATGGATGAATTTTATCAATTCCTTTTTTTTAATAAATTTTTGCCTCAGAACTGTTTTATCAGATGAACCGATTTTGATAATCCTTTTTTATTTGAAAACTCTTGCTCCTCATGTGGTCCCATTTATCACGATGAAGAATTTCAGAGATATACAACAGAACTCTTTGATAAATCACGGCAAACCTCTCGGGATTGCTGCAATCGCATGCAAATGTGTTATAAAATGTTGTAAACAATAAGCAGATGTTAACAACATTTTATAACACATTTATCATGACACCGGTACGTGTGTTAAGTGGTACGTAGATGTGTACAGTTCACATGGTAAACTCTAATTTCACCACTTGTGATCAAGTTTCATGTTATTCGGGTAATCTATTTTGGCTTACCTGGGCATTATAGATATGTAGTTACCACCACGAAAAAGTGAAAATATAAACTTTTTGACAAAAAAAAAATACAACCGACTTCCAAATAAAAACACTACAAAGCGAAAAATAACTAAAAATACTACAAAGTCAAAAAACGAAGAAACAAAAACAAAAACAAGTGTAGTGTTTTATTTGGAAGGCAGCTTTTTTTTTATTCATAATAGGCTTGCTTTTGACCACTATCTCAACTGATGGTAAGCGATGATGTGGTCGACGATGGAGCACGCTTGCCTAGAAGTAACGTACACTCTTGACTTAAAGACTTTCAGGTTGTAGCTATCGGGAAATACAGACTCCGGCAGGGAATACCACTCTTTTGCTGATCGCATAATAAAAGTATTCCCAAAACGTTTGGTGCGTATGGGTGGCATATCCACCATGTATCGATGACGCATCGCCGTACGTCTTGTAGTCCGATGATGGAACAGGCTAGGAGGAATCAGTTCATGCAATTCCAACGCACACCCCCGAAATGTAACCGATAAAAAACCGACAGGCTGGCAACTCAGCGCAGATGTCCAAGGCTCTGGAGCCTAGACTCGACCAGTATCTTATCGCCGTTAAGCCTCTTGGCCCGTTTTTTGATTGATTCGAGTGCATCCAGCTGGTATTTGGCAGATCCGTCCCAGAGATGAGAACAGTACTCCATGCATAATCTAACTTGCGCTTGATACAAGTTAAGCAACTGCTCTGGGGTGAAGTACCGTCTCACCTTCACAAGAATCCCCAACTTTCTGGCTTTGGAACTCATTTGGACCAAAATTGAGGGTCGATGTTAACGTTACGCCAAGAAGCTCAAGTCGGTCTGTTATCGGCACGGTCACATCTCGGAAAGAAGGAGCCGGGTGGAACTGGCTCCTTTTAGCGAAAAAAAAACACGCCTGGGTCTTAGCAGCATTGAACCTGACCAGATTGGCATCGCCCCATTCGGAGATTGCCTTCAGGGACAGATTCAAGCGCCCAACCATGGCCTCTCGCAGGGACTGGACCTGAGGCCCAGTAGAGCACGCGTCGGAGACGTATCTCTCAGCAACAGTGCTGTCGTCCGTATACCCAAAGGTTTTAGCAGATCGTTTATGTGAAGCAAGAACAATGTTGCTGAGAGCACCGATCCCTGAGGAACCCCGGCATTAATATCCAGTTGGAAAGACGAGCGGCCATCAATAACTTCTCGGATGGACCGGTCCCTCAGGAAGTCTGCAAACCAATCGCACAGACCACCGGGCAGATCGAATGAAGGAAGCTTACCAATAAGGCTTTCATGCCAGACCCTGTCAAAATCCTTCGAGATGTCGAGGGACACGGCAAGCGCTTCCCCGTGCCTCTCGATGGCCTCACTCCAGATGTGAATGGCATACGCTAGAAGATCCCCAGTTGATCGATTTTGACGGTAGCCATATTGGCGGTCACTGAGGATGTCATTAGCTTCTAGGTATGCCAGGAGTTTAGAGTTGAGTACCTGTTCCATACTCTTGCAGAGGATGGACGTTAACGAAATGAGTCTGTAGTTGGCCGGGTCAGCTCGACTGCCCTTCTTGGGCACAGGCTGAACATTAGCTTTCTTCCAAGCATTCGGCACTTTTCCAGTCTTATACGAAAGGCGAAACAAGCGTGTCAGGATCGGAGACATTTCAGGCGCACAGGTTCTCAGAACAATTGCTAGAATCCCGTCGGGGCCACTAGCTTTGTTCACGTCGAGGTTGCGCAGTACCCTACGAACATCCTTTTGATGGATGCAAATGTCCGACATACTCGTTTCCTCCATCGGAAGGTTGTAATTTTTTGTCAAATAATTTAAATCAACATGAAAAGAATCTTATGGCACGCAGCCAGTAGCTTTCTATCAGTGACTGACTTTGTTATTCGATCAGAAAATAATTTCAGGGGTGACAAACAATTTTACGTTTTATAAAATTAATTTAAATTTATTTAAAACACAAAAACGAATTCCAATCCATACGTCGTAACTGCATTCATAAAATGAAAAGGATTTATACTCACCGGTACATTCTCTCGAAAGAATGCACGCAATCAGGCATGTGGACGCCAACGATCCTTACCTCGCAAATGGATCCCGAAAAGCAATTATGTAATTGGAATTACTGAATATCAACTCATTATTAACAACCCAATGAATGTCACTTACCCCTCAGAAGCGTTACGTGTTCGTTTGGTCGAGATATGGCTAGGAGAGACACTATTAAAACAAAACAGTACAAAAAACTTGATGAAAACAATACTTCACAAAATATATGTAAATAGAATTGAAAACTTGCAGAATAGCGCTGACATAATAATATAAAAAAGCTTAATACTAGGTTTTTCCCACGTCATCGCTCCCTTGACCCATCAGAATCGTGCCGTTTATGGGATAAAAAGTAGCCTAATGACAGTCAGTCATAAAAATTTTCGTAAAATAATTAGTAGATTCTTTTAGAGATTACCACCTTACCATAAATAAACATTAAAGTAAATATAAATAGCGATTATAACCCAATTAGTGCCACTTACCCGTCAGTAGCGGTATGTATTCATTTCGGAGAAATATGGCCAGTTCAGGCACTTTGAAAAAAAAACTTTACACAAGGAAAATTACAACATATTCGCCGGCTGGCTGACCAAAATCTGGTGTATCCTCCGCCTGCACAGCATGATTTTTTCCTTGTTTCCGACTTTTTAGTTCGCTTTTGAAGCAGTCGGGTTTTTTGTTTTTTTGAATTAAGTTTTTTTATTTATAACTTTTTAGTTAGTTTTTTTTCGAATTAGATACATTTAAACATATACGTGTTATATATATTTTTGAAATCACCTCTTAAAACCCTTTATTTTATTACCCCACACAATGGGTTTGGAAGAAAAAAAAATTTGGGCCCCCACAATATGGTACCCAAATTCCGCCATTTTTCTATTGTCCAATTTTAATGTAGCCTATGACATTCGTAGGGTTAAGACGCATCAATTGACGTTATGAATCATCAAAATCGGCCAACGCGTTTAGTCTCTGGAACGCCATATAGGAACAAACATACATACATAAGATACATACTTACATACATACATAGACTGATAAACACATTACCCTCCTTCGGTAGTCGGGTAAAAACCCGACACTTTTTTATGGCTTGCTACATAATATATCTAATAGTAGATGCGCTTCGATCGACAATCTATTGAACACGTAAATATGACGATATCTTGCTAAAACGCCCCGATTCAAACAGTAAAACTTTTGAACGGCTTAACCGATTTGCATCAAACATAGCTAAAAACACAAAAAAAAACAAAAGAAAATCAATATCGGTTCATCCGTTTACGAGCTATGATGCCACAGAGAGATACACAAATACACACGTCAAACCTATAACACCTCTCTTTTTCCGTCGGGGGTTAAAAATATACTTAGTGAAGTATAAATAATCACACTAATATTATTAAGGCGAAAGTTTGTGAGTGTGTGTGTGTGTGTGTTTGGAAGTTTGTTACTTCTTGACGCTCAAACGGCTGGACGGATTTGGATGAAATTTGGCATAAAGATAGATTGTAGCCGAGGATAGCACATAGGATACTTTTAATCTCGGGCATATTTTCCCTTCAGATAATTTTTGATATTCACGCGGGCGAAAGCAGAAGCTAATTACGTTTACCACAGGGATTGGAAAGAAACCCAAAATGATTCTAAAGTTTTAATTATTAAAGTTAATTACAATTAATTATCCTACAAATGCCCATTCCAAGTCGAGGTTGGAACATGAATGCTAGTAACAGTACTAACATACACACAATAATAATATAATATACTTCGTTGATAGATAACATTCAGAATAGCTCTGGGATATTCTAAAACTTTAATACTAAATTGTGAACTAGCTTTTAACTGCGGTTTCTATCCCACAGGGACCGGGCAATAGCCAGGATAAGAAGAAGCCTATAAAACACTGCGATAGTGTAACATTTCTTAATTGGGTTAGTACTTCCAGAGATAATTTTAAAATTGTATTAAAAACGAACGAACAATTTCACCTCTGTTAGTAGATACCTCTCAGTTTAGATATCACTCTAATATTATAAAGGCGAAAGTTTGTGAGTGTGTTTGTATGTTTCTTACTTTTTCACGCTCAAATGGCTGGACAGATCTGGATGCATTTTGTCACTGAGATAGATTATAGGCAGAGATAGCACATAGGATACTTTTGATCCCGCGAATATGTTTCTGTTCATATAAGTGGGATTAACACAAAAAAACACGTTTTATCCAGGAAGTAGGTTCCTTTAATTTTCTTTTATTTTTGACTTTCACACAATCTAAAAGCTAAGTAAAAAATAAAATGCTGTTCAGTTCAGGGAAGAGACATTAACGTACTGAAAGTTCCTACAAAACGTTATACAAAGGAACATCACATCAGTTGACGTGTAACACATCGCAGATGATTTACATGCAGCCACATCATAACGTAGGAGAGACTTCATTTATCATTCACACAATACTTCACAAGTTTCCACTTCCGACGCTATGTTGTTCTTTTGTTTTCACAAGTAGGTACTGTGAAAACTTGAAGGGTTATTCCGTATTTTTAACTGAGTTCAGTTTCTGTTTTAAAAAGACCGGAGTTTATTAGGAATTTATCTTGGTAGGTATATATTTTATCTTGGACCTTGCATGGTTCTACTAGATTTATTTGTCTATTACCTAGGAAAAGTTATACCCATACATAAAAGTAATTTCCTCCACTACACTCAATCAAATTGACAGTTATAGCTTGTTAAGTACTGACATCTATCGAGGATTTTTCCGTTTTCATGGCAGCAACGGAAGTGGCGGCACAACACCCGTCTGGTCGGAGGATCCTCTCTTATCTATGGAGGTTTGTGGGACATTACACCCTGTTCCATCTATCGCCAAACCAGTGACCCTCGAGTATGAACGTCAGCGCAGCCTTCGTGTAGAGCTATTTCATCGTGACGTCATCATGATTTCCTCAAGCTTTCGAGCAGCGATTCATCAGCCAGCCAGTACCCACGGTATCTACGTGGGTATCCTGACCACCACCATGCAGCAGACGCGCATTCCTGGTCATCATCCTCAACCAGCATCATCAATCCGACCCACTGGAGTCTGCAGCATCATCCAGACGCACTGGGACATCTTTACCCCGACTCACTGGAGCATTATCCTGACTCACTGGAACGTCATCATCCCGACTCTGTCACGGCACAAACTCGCACCTTAAGAGTAAAATTATAGCATTGAATTACCCAAGCAGTATTATGACACTTGTAAGCATTATTGTATCAGTATTTATAAACTTACGCAGGGTTTTGTTTACGTAGGCTCTTGCGGGTTGCGGCTCCAAGGAGGCACACATTTCGTTATTCATTAAGTAGACTTTGTATATATTATGAGTATGTAATGTCCATAAACTTATGTATACCTACCATGTCTGTGTTTACATAATGATTCTCGCAGATAGGCAAGCGTGCCCCATCGTCGACCACGTCATCGCTTATCATCAGGTGAGATAGTGTTCTAACGCGAGCCATAAAATAAAAAGGGTAGACTCGACGCGACAACCCTTTTGCATAGAAATTACAGAGAATTATTGAACAAATTAAATGAAAATGTGATACTTATTCTTATTCTTTATTGCACACAGAACATACATAAATATACGAATAAAATGGACAGCCTATGTACAAAGGCGAGTTTAACCCATAATTGGGTTCTCTAGCAGCAAACCTTAGTTGTTTTGCATATGAGGACAGTGCATCCAAGTGCACAACAAAACTCAATGTTCAAAAATATTTATTATTTAAAAATACAACACACAATGTAGAAACATAATACATACTATATAATACATAACTAAAATCTTACATTTATAACACATATTTATTTGTCATGTTTATAGGAAATGTTCCTTTATTCATCTCTTGAAAACCTCCAACAAAACGCTATCCCATATAGAGAGTGGCAGACTATTCCAGAGGTGGACAACATGAACAGTAAATGATCCACCGTAACGACTTGAGGAGTGGGGAGGCCAACGAAGGAAAAGAGATGATGAGGTAAGGTTTTCCTCTCGTAACAAGATACTCAAAGCGCTCTCGAAGATACGAAGAAGAAGATTGTGAAGAACAGAAAAGAGTAAAGAAAAAGTGTGGATATCATCTCGGCGCTGTTGAAAAGGCAGCAACTTCAACCACCTCAGAAATTTCGACATATGGCATCCCACCGTCTATGGGTGCCTTATACCTCCAGAATCAAGAGCCTACACTTTTTATCGCTTTAAGGGAGATGAGACGATTATTTTTATTCAAATTATATTTTATTCATATTGTAATATTCTTACTTCTAAGATAACCTCGAATGTCAATTGAAAGACGCCACCAATTCCATTCGTAATTAGAGACTAAAGTTTTTGTAGGCAAAACTTTCTTAACTGACTATTATAATTGTTCGTAACTTTCATTGAAACAGTAATTTTTTGTAGTCACTGAATAGCTCAGTGAATAACTTGAATAATTAAACTTATTTCGGTACAAACTAATTTGAAACTAAACAATGAAATAAGAGATTTTAAATTTATTTGGCTTTAATTTAAACTTAACCACTATTTTTCTTCGTCATATCGATGATTTTACTATTTTAAACGTTTTGACCAGAATGCAGCCAGGTCAACAGCGTTTTCATTCGCCTCACAAAGATCCTTCAGCAGCCTAAATGCGTAATTGAATTCGGCAAGGCAATGCGTTTGACCCCATGAAAGCGCAAACAAATACTCTTTAAATAATTAGGTTTATTCAAATATTGGAAGCTTTTAAAGGTGAAGGAACTCTTTTAAAAAAAGTCCAATAATTTTGACGTGATGGTTTCATCGTTATTGCTATCAAACAGTACTTATTTTACAATAAAGTGATTTGCCACTATCGAACTAAGTAGCCTTCATAGTACAACTGTACCTATTTTGCAACTGGTACCAAAAGGAAAAGTTTAAAGTATATTGTAGATAGCAGTACACAAATAAAATAAAACCGAAGTAAACTCAAGCCTATTTCAGCGGTTCCAACTACTTTTCAGTGGCTATATGGGTGTTGCGGTGGAAGTTGTCGAATTTAATCCTTTTTGTTTTAGTTTAGAGTTCAAATTTAACATAAAGTAGAAATTTATAGTGAATGGCCGAACAAGCAGTACCGGTAACAGCTAGCACATAAAGCAAAAGACTCAAATTACCTAGAGTCACCAAAATATTAACCAGAGTTTTTTACTGTAGCCGAAATCAGCATGAGATAAGATCTATAAACTACCCAAAGAGTCGTGTTATTTAGTCTATCACCTATCATCATACAGGCTTGTCTTGTTACCCTACTGCGGCGAAGCCAAAAGGAGAGTTGTGATTATTTATCATTACAGCTATCGCCGCAAGGGTGCACCGGTATCGACCGTATTGTTGGCCATGCTCGATCAAGCATAACATCTTACCTACACGCATAGATTATACTACTGCACCCAATTACGTAACACAATACACACTGTAGTATACGTCATAACCAGCGATTAAATTATATAGGCTTCTGCACTGCGTGTTACAGATTCAATCACAGCAAGGAACGCGTAGGCAGAAGGCAGGTTTGAACGGATCTACAAATTGTAGGTATTGTATTGACTGTGTGTGCGTGAACGAGACATTTTTCTTGTTTTAATTTTTACGCGTCACATTGACATATCTTGACACAAATTTTAATAAACGGATATTATATCATCTTTATTTCCGTAAACTCAATTTATTATGTATTCCTAGATTCATGAGATATTCGAAGTCGGTAAAAATCAATCTGTCTATATTTTTCAAGAAGTACCTAGGATTGGTGCTCGACTACCGGTGGGATTTCGACCACACTTCCGGGAACTGCCGCCCAAGTTTTTGGCGCGGCTGGGGCACTGTCAACGCTGCTTATTTATTTATTTATTATATACTTTATTGTACACCACTAAAACATACAGGACAAACATTTACAAAAACAAGTGTACAATGGGCGGTCTTATCGCACTAGGCAATCTCTTACAGACAACCTTTCCAATCTAGCTTACCAATCTGGGGGGCCTGAGCGCCGCCTTTAGGCGTGGGGATCGTGCTATCGATGGGGGGATCAGATCGGGGCCTGGGCGGCTGACCTGACGGCCGGTAGCATCATTGTTCTGCGGAAGCCACAGAAAGCGATGGCCGACAGGGACGAAGAAAAGATCGCGATATAATCGCAAGAAGATGAAGATACCTCGCAAAACAGATCGCGGTTAAATCGCATAAATGTAGCGGTACACTTGCAAGAAGATCGTGATATAATCGCTAATTGATCGCGATTCCTTCGCAAAATGATCTCAAAATTGTCGTGAATAGAAAGCGGTACACTCACATAAAGCTCGCGATATTTTCGAGAATGATCTCGATTTGATCGCTAAATGATCGCGGCTCCGTTGCAAAAAGTTCGTGACGTATTCGAATCAGACGGGTATATAATCGCAAAGAGATCGCGATACCCTCACAACATGATAGCTGTACACTCGCATAAATGCCAAGAAATAATCGCAATCATGTCACGGTACAGTTGCAGAATTATCGCGATACACACGCAAATTGACCGCAAAAATATCGCAGTACTGTCGCAATACCATTTCGAAATAATCGCTATAAGACCGCTGAAACATCGCGATGACAGCTATAAAAGGATCGTGATATTATAGCAAAACGATCGCAAGACTCTCGCAAACAGAACCACTCGCAAAAATATCGCGATACACACGCAAAAACATCGTGACATAAAAGCAAATACGACGCAATACACTCGCTAAAAGAACGCTATGAAATCGCTAAAATATTCCGTTGAAATCGCAAATAAAAAAATAAAAAATTCTTATATCTATTATAATTATAAAAGGCTCCCGAAGGCAGGCGCAACGCGACTGAGCTAAAATGCGGCTGACATGAGACAGCGTATTTTCATATTTCATTATTATAATTTATCGACATTTCTATTGTGTTTTTTTACGTATTTTTTTTGTTTTCCGTGATTAATCAAAGACGCCTGGACCGAGTTGGAAAATTCTTACTTTGTTTAAAGGGTATAAGGTGGACCCATGGTCATCAGGTCAGGGTCTGATTGTGGGATCCTGGAAAAATTGAGGGAACTCCTCAAATATGACAGGATACATATAGCGATTTTATATTTTCATCAACAATGCAATCATTTGCACTCAGAAAGTATCAATTGGTGAAGCTGAACTGATGAAAAAGACTAAAAATAGCCATTGGAACTCGTTAGTGCTAAGAAGGTCACGTGTATACGATATCTCGAATAGTAAACCGACTATGATGAAGGAAATAGGTACTTATAAATAAATGGTACTGATGAAAATGGTATGTGACATCCACCAACCCGCACTGGGCCCGCGTGGTGGCGGCCCATTCCCTCTCACAGAAAGGAGGCATGTGTCCAATAATAGGCTGATGATGTGATGTGATGTGTGATGAAAATGGTACAATCGAACTGATCTGACGATGAAACCAGGCAGGTAGGCACTGGAAAACCGAAACAAAACAATGTATCTAGTCCTGTTTGGCCTCATTGGAATCGTCATGATATGTTCTTTGGCTATAAATGGTCTTTGGAGGTACCTAATTAAACAAAAAAAAATATAAATAAAAAACGTTTTAGCAAAAATATCTAACCGACTTCCAAAACAAAACACTAAAAGCGAAAAATAACTTTCTCTTCCAAAGTCAGTGTCTTTGTTACCTATTATTTTCCGTATGCAACTAGTGAATAAAGACCGGATATAAAGCGAGGCGAGGGCCGTCGATGAATCACGAACAACTGAAGGATTCTAACAACTAAATCACGATCGTAGGGAGTGATCCATTATGATTATATCACGAGCATAGCGAGTGATTCAAGTGTTAGAATCCAGAGCAACGCGAGTGATTCATGGCCATCGATATTAATCCGTTTTATTCAAGTGTTGCATACTATATTTTATTTATTTATTTATAGTTAATTAAAACGGTACAGATACCAATAACATTAATTAACATTGAAATTGTGAATAACAATGTTGACAACTGTGTTACATAATATAATAAAATATTTCACATAAACAATTAAAATAGCATTGTATCAATAATTATATTAAAATAACAATACATAATTAAAAAAAAGATTTAATGCCATGCCTACGAGAAAAACAAAGATTTAAGCGAAAACCACAAGGAATAAAAATAAATAAATGGTTTATTACCTTCAAAATTTACTAAAAAAATAAACCCTGACCCCTGAGCTAGGTAACACCTGTGTTTCAGTAGCCCGTGATCACCTCCGTTACATAACATAATTAAAATTAATTAAACACCAATGCAATTAATATTAGAATTACAATCCAAATAAGTATTCACTAAACATCCTAGACTAAATTCAAAATCATTATTAAAATCCTAAATATAAACAAACTCAAAATTAAATCGTTAAAGGAGTTTGTAAGTAGTATTCTTTGCACAAGGAGTTTGTATCGAGTATTTTATGCGCAAGGAGGTGGTATAGCATTGAGATGGAGGTCAATAGGTAGTTAATATTTATATTGGTGTGATTAAAACTGCTTTTTATTCACTGTTTTCAGTAAATAAAATAAAGCTTTTTAGAGGGAGAATGGTATAATAGTATATTATGCAACTAGTGAATAAAAGATGGATTTAAATCGAGGGCCATAGATGAATCACGAGCAAGTGAAGAATTATAACGACTGAATCACGACCGTAGGGAGTGATTCATGATGATTGAATCACGAGCATAGCGCGTGATTCAAGTGTTAGAATCATGAGCGACGCGAGTGATTCATGGCCCTCGAAATTTTATTCGTTTTATTCAAGAGTTGCATACTAAATTTTATACCATGACTACGAGAAAAAGAAAGATTTAAGCACAAGGAATATTAATAAATACAAAATAAATAGTTTATTTCCTTCACAATTTACAAAAAAAATGTTAAACCCTGACACCTGAGCTAGGTAACAGCACCTGTGTTTCAGGTGCCGGTGACCACCTCCGTTACTTTACATAATTAATTAACCGCCATTGCAATTAATATTAGAATTACAATCCCATAAGTATTCAATAAATATCCTAGACTAAAATCAAAATCATTATTAAAATCCTAAATATAAACAAACTCAAAATTAAAATCGACACGGAGTTTGAAAGTGGAGTATTCTCTGCACAATATGTTTGTATCGAGTATTTTTTGCGCAAGGAGGCGCAAGGAGGGTATATAGCATTGAGATGAAGGTCAAATATATTGGTGTGTTCCAATTCCAAATTCAAACCCCAAAACAGTGAATAAAAGTGCTTTTTATTCACTGTTTTCCGTGAATAAAATAAGCTTTTTAGAGGGGGAATGGTATAATAGTATATTATGCAACTAGTGAATAAAGGACGGATTTAAAGCGAGGGCCATAGATGAATCACGAGCAAGTGATGGATTCTAACGACTTAATCACGATCGTAGGGAGTGATTCATGATTATTGAATCACGAGCATAGCGAGTGATTCAAGTGTTAGAATCATCAGCGACGCGAGTGATTCATGGCCCTCGATATAAATCCGTTTTATTCAAGTGTTGCATACTATATTTTATACCATGACTACGAGAAAAAGAAAGATTTAAGCACAAGGAACATTAATAAATACAAAATAAATGGTTTATTTCCTTCAAAATTTACAAAAAATGTTAATCCCTGACCCCTGAGCTAGGTAACAGCACCTGTGTTTCAGGGGCCGGTGACCACCTACGTTACGTTACATAATTATAATTAATTAAACACCATTGCAATTAATATTAAAATTACAATCCAAATAAGTATTCAACAAATATCCTAGACTAAAATCAAAATAATTATTAAAATCCCAAATAACAACTCAAAATTAAAATCGAAGGAGGAGTTTGAAGGAGGCGCAATGAGGTTATATAGCATTGAGATGAAGGTCGAATATATTGGTGTGTTCCAAATTCAAACACCAAAACAGTGAGTAAAAGTGCTTTTTATTCACTGTTTTCAGTGAATAAAATAAGATTTTTAGAGGGGGAATGGTATAATAGTTATTTGTTATACAAGAGTGCAAAGTTGCTTTATAACCGCGTGTTCAATTTTGATGACCGAGCAAGCGAAGGATTCTAAAATTGAATCACGAGCACAGCGAGTTCAAAATTAGAATCCTGAGCGTTAGCGAGGGAATCAAAAGAGCACGAGGTGAAAAATCTTTGCACTCGAGTGCAACACGTAACTTTTCATTCCACCTTAGCGAGGAAATGACTAAATGCAAAAAAAAAAAACTCTTCCTTTTCTATGAGTTCCTCATCAATGAGCAGTTCGAAGTTACCAAGTGCATCGGCGGAGGGGATCTTGTTCCACCTCGCGTCAGGAATGCCATCAGGCGGTACAACCACAGACACAATATTGTCTATTAATTTGAATTTCAATATTCTATCACTATGAGTCGTAGATTGTAGAGACGGTGACGCATTCACCTCTACAAGCCAAGGCTTGAGAGTGTTGTCTATTATTATATCGTATCCGTAACATTCAAAGGAGTGGCGATCGTTAGCCATGATAGGTGCGACAGCTTTCAAAGAGTGAACAATAAGCCACTGCATTTCTGCAAACAATCTATCGGTTACAGAGCGCCCCCGCGTACCTTCCAAATACAGGCGGAAATTCTGGATACTCATTTTCCCACCGTGCATACTATTGTAATCTCCGCCGTGCTTCTGTACGCTGTTCAGCAACACTCCTGTCATATTTCACTGTACAGAATCTACAAAAGCCATGTTGGAATAAATACGCTTTCAGAGGTCGGAATGACGTCACTAGTACGTATAGTCGGAGGTCGAATTTCTTTCCGCCAATTAGAAGCGGGTTTTCGATGTAACGCGATATCACGTAACATTCTTTACTGGTCAATTGGGGATGAAATGGAGAATTCGCTTCGCGAGACCACTTCTTGAGTTTCGATAGTCTGTTTATAAGAAATATGCCTGCCCCCTGTGACTTTCCGCATGGTTTCATAATCCATGTGCTCTGAGGGGACTTTCTGTATTCTTCAACAAACATGTTGTAGTCGGCAGGCAGTACGTACGTCACCGGTATAAAATCTAAGTGTAAATAGCGATAAATCACTTGTCCGTTAGGTAAGGTTACTTCTGTTTTTTCAGCCAAGGGATTACCCTCTCTCTCCAGCTCCTTTCTGTATCTCTTGACGTTTTTTACTAATAAATCTTTACGTGACAGTTCGTAATGGTTTGGAAAGTGATTTATCAATTGGTTGTCGTTCATTCGGTAGCCGCTCTCCGTGCTGAAAATGTTTCGGCAATTTGTTGTGAAGGACCAGTAGAAGTTCCAATCCTCATCGGTCCCCACTTGGGTCGATCCGCGACGCGCAAAGTTGCTCATTATCACGGACTTCTCCAGGTCGGTACAATAAGTCACTTTCGATTTCTCCACAACTGGCGGTGTCACTTTTCCGTAAACTGCAGGGGATACTTTTTTCCGTTCTTGTGACATTACGCATATTTTTTTTGGATTATAAATTAAAGATAATAATACAAAATTAAAAATATAGTCACAATAAAAATAAAAATAAATGTCTGTCAAAGGTTTAAATTTGTTACTGTCAGTTTTGCTTTTCATTTTTTTAACGTAGCTTTTAGCACGTTGATATTTTTATAAAGAGGATGTACATTGGACAAACTGTTTTGTGGTTGGGGTAGAGTAATTAATTTCTAGCGTTGGTGTTATAATCTGATGCGAAGTGGGCCATGCTACCCAGAATTCTAGCTACTCGTTTTTGGTTTTTGTCACATCATAATTTTGGGTGGTTTTTTTTATTATTATTTATTTTTTTATCTTACTGTATTTATTTTGTGTTCTGTGTATTTATTTTATGTTCTTTGTATCTTTTTCAACAGAAATACGTATAAGGTCTTTGATTTCAACATACACAACAGATTTGGTTTCCGTACGTCACGTCCTAGGCAACCACTGAAAATCAGCGCCGTGCTGTGGGTCCCCACGGCACAGCATTATGCTGAGTGGAAGCCTTCTTGCCACAGTCACGACATGCATCTGCCTGACATATTCCTCACCCTATTTCTTTCATATCATAAAAAATTTAGGTAGTATATGTAATTATTGTTTGATTTATTTCTCGTCTTTACTAACATAATTTCAGTACTACTAATACTATTTTTAAGGGTTTATCATAAGTATAATATGTTCTTATATTGTATGTATGTCGTTTTGTGACAAATAAACACTTTTTCTTTCTTTCTTTCCATGCTTATAACAGCTAATATATTTTTTTATTAAAATTGATTGATGGGCAGGCGATCAAATATGTTTGTAGTGGGCCGGGCTCGCGCGGTGCTCCCCTCGCGACAAGGTAAAAAGAATAAAAGCCATTGTGTCTTCAGTTTATCATCCAATTTTTAATTTCAAGAGCAGGAATACTAAGTTTCAAGTGAAAAATGATAAACAATTTATTTTCTTACAAACTTTAACATCCCTTATTACTTCTTTAAGGGATGATATTCAAAAAAACCTTCAACACGTGTGAAATAAATACCTCAAGATTTATTTGAGAACAAGCTGACCCCCACGGCTTCGCTCCCGTCAAAATTATAGCCTATGTTACTCGGAAATAATGTAGCTTTCCATAGGTGAACGAATTTTAAAATCGGTCGGAACAAACAAACAAAAAAATCTTTCCTCTTTATAATATTGGTATAGATTACTGATGCTCTTCAGAAATGGGACACCTTTGTTGAAATGATAGTGACCTACTATCATTTCAACAACGTTGTCCTAATTATTTTTAGTTTCTTTTATGGCTTTTTCTTTCGCTACATTTACTACGGTTTATGAAAAACACATGTTTTTGTATGTAAACCATGTTTGGAACATGTTTCATGCTCACTGTAGGTTCGAATCAACTGAACCGCGGCATCAAAATTTTTCAAAAAAGATGGGCTACCTTTGGGTCGACAAAGGCTGTATATTCAAGTACCTATCATCCATCATGGCAGCCGACACTCAATCTCTGCTCACGCCGCAAGGGAGTAAACTTGATCATGCTTTTTTATTTATTTGTTAAGTTTTCCACCAATATATGAAAATAGAAACAAAATAAATGTGTGAAGATCGCAGCTATTGGGCTTGTTATATTTTACGTATATGCTTGTATAGTTTAGGAAAATGGTATACAAAATATATGAAATTCTTACACCTTTTCTAAAGCATAATAAAAATAAACACGGAACTATAGATGTATATATATCTAAATGGTACTTATATTGAAGGTACCTTCTTAATATTCTGTGAAAATAGGATGATAGAAAATGCTTTATTAATATAGGCGTGAGTTTATGTATGTATGTTTGTATTAATAAACTTTCAGAATTATAATGTAAAGATTTCGTATTATTGTTGGAAATTATTGCTATCTAAATAGAAAATGACACCAGATGGGATCGAGTTCAAAGCAAACTATAGAACTTCTTAGATCAGAACCATGATTATCTTTAGCATAACTGTAAATAGAACATTGTCGATACTTTGTGATAAATACTTTCTGTTAAGAACAGGATCAATCATCAACCTGCATACCTAAAATATTACCCTCCCTCTAAAGCAGTCGGATAAAAAAAGTAAAGAAGCCATAATTATAACATCACCACAAAGTACGTAAGCGGCGGCGCATTTATGACATCACCAAACTATTTAAACAAAAAAAACAATTTCCTTCGTTCCATTTTCAAATTATCTCGTATACTCGTGGCGTGGCTATTATTTTTCCCACTTGCCACACTGTCCCCATGTCACACGAAAGCAATCAAAAGATCAGCATCAGAGGGCCTGACAGTTCTGTAACGAAGGAGAACCTCCTTGTAAATCATCCTTATGTAAATCTTCAGCCGATTTCGTATATTTGTATTCACATTCAGCTTTTATAAAACTACTGGAAGACATGAAAATGTGTAAGTTTGTTTCGCGTATCGTGTGGAGTTTTCAATTTATTTTGATGCCTTTTTTCATATAGGTCTACCAGAATCTCATGGCAAATGTGGAAATAAAAATTTGTTGTGTGCAATACTGGGGAAATTGGATTAAACGATCTTGATACTGTTTAATTTTTATTTATGTCTTTAGTATTAATGAACATGAGGTACCTATATTATAGTAGTCACAGCGGATCTTTGTGTATTTGAACTTGATCCTGCCTACCATTGCGTAAGAAACAGTTTGTCATCGAGTATACCGCATAGAGTAAGCGAGATAGGACTATATGACATACATAAGCGAGTGAAAGTGACAGTTATACAATGCTATCTTCACAATTCAGAGACACAAAGATCCACTGTGAGTATTATAGGTATGTGTATGAATAATGTTGTTATACATCGGGTTCTTAAGATAGGAAAAATAAATCAATTGAATATTAATTTATGTACTAATTTATTATATATCATTTAAATCACACTAATAACTTAAAACCTCATTCAGAACTATAAAACTGGAATAAGATTCCATGAACTCCACTGGCATTTCAAAAACTTGTATCTTTGTAGTTTTATGTCATCTCTCTCCATCAAAATGGTTCTTTTTCATTGGCATTTAACATATTCAAAACCAATCTCTTTATGTATAAAGTCTGTAAAAAATAATAAAATGTATCATGTTACTTATAAGGAAGGAAAGAAGGATCGTAGCAGGTGGCGTTCTGTAGTTTCTGCCTACCCCCATGGGAAAAAGGCGTGAGTTTATGAATGTATGTACTTATAGTCATTCATCATCATCAGTCTATATATACTTTTTTTTATGTAAGTTTTATGGCCTGGTTGCTAGGACCTTTTAGCCACGTCTTTGGAAAGAGTTTTGGATCTTATATTTATTCTTTAGTATGCATTAGAATGCGGATGTAACAGATTCTAATGTTTTTTGGAGTATTTGGCAGCAAATTGTATCGAGTCAGTCTTCCCAATAAGATTTGCAGAGGCAGTCAATACTATAATAAAATACTCCGCTCCACTATCCCGAGATCGTTCCTGTCAATGATTTTACAAATTTTCCAGTTGCGTAGACAGTTGAGACACAAAACTAAACCAATAATATATTACAATATCCACTAGGAATCAATTTGCAAATAATATTAACAGCCACTGAACTTCACTCGACAAAATCCCGCCAAAAACTCCCGTCTATATACACGTCCCACTGTAGGGCGCAGATTATTACTTAATATTTTTCTTACGTCAAAGATTCTCAATCTCCGTTAAAATCAATATCTTGTCGAAGAATTAGTAACAGTTACATTACTGTTGCCATTTCCTTCCGGCCATCATTCGATGTGCCCTGACCTACGATTTACCATATAATAGTAATGGAAAGAAATAAAAATTAAGTAAGAAAAATATAAAATAAACTAAAAGTATTAAAACAAGTCAGTCCGACTTACCGGTCCACTCTACGACGCACTTTAAAATCAAAGATTGAGTTTGATTTACGCCTTCTTCTTCCCTTATTTTATGATACACATTGAAAACAATATGTCTCGCTTGAGATCGAAGTGGGTTTTTCGACATTTTCACAAAAATAACAAATTTTCAAGTTAATATCCAAAAATTTCAGCAGCGGTTGACACATCAAGTACTTTGATTTGACAGGTGACAATTGACATTGCCATATGAAAATCACAATTTAAAAAAAAAAAAAAATGCCATGAGATTCTGGTAGACCTATTGTCATAAGGATGTTGATTTCCGTGGCATTTATTTAAACTGTCAGAATAAGGTTATTGCATGGAATTAATAAGTAGTAATGTGTTTTTTTTAGGTTTTATGCACGATAAAGCCATAGTAGAGATAATCCGACCTCGGCAAGATGGACCCTTGCGGCTATTACATACCCGTCCTTATAATATTTTGTATTTTAGTTGAACTTTATTTTATTAATACCGGTATTAATGATCGGTATTCAGCAACAGTTTAATTCTGGTGGACACCTCTTTAATCTACTTAGAAGCCCAACTTTGAAAACAAACTGGACTTTGAAACTGTCTCCAAATGCCAATTTAAGTTTGAAGTGCTTCCTAAATGTTTCCAAACTTTGATAGAAAAAAAAAACATCTCAATAGTCCACCGACAACCCCTACTTTTTAAAAGTATTTTTATATAAATTCCGCAAGGATTTCTTTCCTAACTTTTATTACTTTATAAATCTTGTCTAACACTGATTTTTCGTTCTAATCTTTATGTAAGTGAGAATAAACCTGCCTTACAACTAAAACCAGTACTACAATAAAATCGACGGCGATAAACTGTCAAATAAAATAAATAAATAAATTGTTTATTGAACAAAAAGGTACAGATGGTGAGAAAACTTACACTTAATAGTTACAGCAAGGTTATGTAAAATTACAGTATAATATATTATGATGGTAGAACATGTTATGAAGTACAAGGTACATCTGTGGACAATTTGCGTTGCCCTGTCTCTTAAACTAGGGTATACCTGTATCTTAAGAGACAGTGGACGGCCATTATGTTATGATTAAATATTACCTTTTATTTAGTGAGAACTCTGACGATCCACCCATAATTAAACAATTTTGAGATAATGGTAATAAATTGAGAAAAATGTTACTGAACTTAGTTTTTGTAGGTGTGCTTGTGTGTGTGTGTATGTGTTGTGTGTGCATGTATGTACGTGTGTGTGCAAGTATGTACGTGTGTGTGTGTGGTGCATGTATGTGCGTATGCTAGGTTATGTAGGTTAGTATTGATTCTGTGTGATCATAGTCTAGTTGAAGTAGCCACTCCGTAAGTTTCCGTTTAATTTCCCATTTTGTCAGATCAAGTATGTTTAGGTGATTATGAATTTTTCTGTAGATGAGGGAGCTCAAAGTCAGATATTGATGTTCGGCAAAGGCTGTTCTATGAGGAGTACTTGGAGGGATAAAGGTGCGTTTTTTTCGGTTGGAAGGGGGTATAGATGAATGTTTTTTAAGAACTGAGTAGAGCACATAGAGTTGACGTACCGTGAGAACTTTACAGTCGGAATACAGTTGAGTTGTTGGGTATCTGAAGGGTTTTTTGGTCATTACTTTAAGTATAGCTCTCTGTGCTCTCTCTAGTTTGAGAAGGAATGTTTTACTCGCCCCTCCCCACACCGTAATGCAATATGCTATTACCGATTGACACAAGCCAAAGTACACCAATTTTAAAGTGTCGAGATTAGCGGATTCTCTCAGGGACTTAAAGATATATAAAAGACGCACGGTTCTGGTGGTAAGAGCATCAATTTGTTTATCCCATTTGAGTTCACTATCTATTAGTACACCTAGGTATTTAACACTGACTGTTCGGGTAAGATTAGAACAAGAACACGACGTGGGTGAAGTGGAAAGGGCCTGACAAGAGTGAGCAGTAATTGAGAAAGTGTCTGACGGTAAATTGTTCCGTCTTATAGCAAACGGTATGTAGCTGGATTTTAGTAAATTGAGTGTAAGTAAGTTAGAGTTTAGCCATGTCATTATCGTATTTAAAGCAGACTCAGCTGCAGTTTTAACACTATCCCATGTAGGTCCATGTACTATTAACGCCGTGTCGTCAGCGTAAGTAAAAATTTTACATTGTGGGAGCCTTAAATTGCATAGGCCATTTATGTAAATTTGGAACAAACTAGGTCCCAGAATGCTACCCTGTGGGACGCCGAAGGAGACCAGTTCTTCGTCACTGAGGTAAGTATTGATTTTAACACGTTGAGAGCGGTTTCTCAAGTAGTCTTTAAAAATTTCTAGGGCTATTCCTCGTACACCAATCAACTCGAGTTTAGAAATCAGTAAGGAAACAGAAACTGTGTCGAAGGCCTTAGACAGGTCTAGAAATATACAATATACAAATATAAATGTGTGTCAACTGTCGACGCCGAGTTGCCAGCCTGTCGGTTTTTATCGGTTACATTTCGGGGAGTGTGCAACGGAACTGCACAATTTGATTCCGCCTAGCCCTTTCCATCATCGGACTACAAGACGTACGGCCATGTGCCATCGGTACATGGTGGACATCCCACCAATACGCACAAAGCGTTTTGCTAATACTTTCATTGTGCGCACAGCTAAGGAGTGGAATTCCCTTCCGGAGTCTTTGTTCCCTGATAGCTACAATCTTGGGGTCTTTAAGCTTGCTTCACCGTAGGCCACATCATCGCTTACCATCAGGCGAGGTAGTGGTCAAACGCGAGCCTACCGATGATAAAAAAAAGTCAAATTAATCCACTATGTAGGAATACTTATGCAGGGATGGCGAACCTTTATTAGAAAACGTGTCATTCAAATTATATTGTTTCTTACGTACAATGAAGTGCCACCAAAGAATTTTGACTTTGTTTTAATAGACAAAAATAAAACTCTAAATTCTATGAATTAAGCAATTCTTTAAATTAAAAAAAAAGTTAAATCAAAAAACCCGACTGCTTCAAAAGCCAACAAAAAGTCGTAAACAAGTAAAATTTCACAATTTAAAAACCCCCGACGCATTTATCTTGCGAAAACACCCCGATTCATACAGTAAAATGCCCATAACTTTTGAACGGCTTAACCGATTTTATTCAAACATAGCTAAGAACAATCTCGACAAAATTACTGTAGCGTTGTGAGATCTCAACTGAAAATAGTCGAATGATACTAATATCAAAATTAGTCGGTCAATAGTCACATCTCTAAAAACACGGCACAACTCTAACCTTCCGGAGTACTGTCACTCGGTCATTTGGATTCCGGTGGCTTAGCTAATTACATATTTTCTATCCTCACGATTCTGGTGCCCCGATTTAGGGTGAGGTTCTCATTAGTTTAATTATTGTACCTTATTCCTTGCGCCAGGCGACCAATATCGATTCCATCACCTATTTAATATCAGTTTTGCACTGTCATGTTGGACGCGTGGCTAAGGGTCGCCTGGGGACAAAGGAAATTGCAATGAGCATGTGTTTCTACTGCATTGAATTGTGTCTCCGTGTTATATTGTAAGTGATCACGTTTACTTATGTTATTAAATGCTAGCGTGTTCATACTTAACCTAACTTTGCATCTGTCAATGTGCTTGCTATCTTTGCAAGTTTCTTATCTGTAAACCGCTGTGATGTGCTGAGCTTTCACCTACAATGTTCCCATACCGTTCCTTGGCCTAAAATGGGGACGAAGCTGGTACATCGCATGCGGCTTGCTGCTTTTTGCACCGCATCTAACATGCGCACCCTATGGTGCTTTCAGGGTTCTTTGTACGGGCTGAGGCTTGCCTTTCTCCCACGGCTGTACGCTGCCAACTACCTGCACGCTGCCAACTACCTGCACGCTACCTACGCCCACCGCCAGGTCCTTTTACCTGACACCTGCGGCTTACCGCCGTGCCAGCCTACGCACGCTGCCCGGTCTTGCCTGCCTACCTGCGGCCTGCCGTCGCGCGAGCCGGTGCCAGCGCAGCCTACCCTGCGCACCCTGGCTGCTACAGTTCCGGCGACCCTATCGCTGTGCCGGTGCTGACCGGTCCCCGCGTCTACCACGTGCTGCCAAGGGACGGTACCCCCTTACTATTTTATCCGCGTGACGGCGTTTGTACAGAACTGAGTGGCGCTAGAACCCTCGACCTAGCTGTTATATTTAACTTTAAATATATGTATTAAATTACAAGCTGTTTCTCTAACTACCTCCTAACTACCAGTTAGCGGCCTGCGCAGCTTACCTAGCGCAGACCTAGCCGTTAGCGCTAGTAGACAAAAAAGGCACAGATACACCAATCAGAGGTCAACCTTATTGCCCTAGGTGTAGGTCTAACTCGCACTCACTACGACAGTGTACTGCAGACCGTGTCCTAATTTGTTTTAAATGCGGAGAAAATGGGGTGAAGTACCCGGATTGTGCGAAGTGTCACCCACCAAAAAACTAGCTAGTGAGGTTTGTTATAATAGAAAATTCAACGCCAGGCTAAGTAAAACAGAGTGGGAGGATTGGCTAGCTGTAGTCACAAAATTCAAAACCTGCTACTCTGTATCAACTATACATAACAAACCTCACAACGACATAAGGCCATATGCTTCTATAGAAATAAACAACATGCCAGTTTGTGGTTTGCTGGATTCAGGTTCGGCTGTTACCATCATTGGTAAAGACTACCATAAACTCCTAACTAAGGACCTAGGGCTAACCCTGCAGCCTAGGGACCACTCAGAAACATTTGTTGCCGCTGGGGGACAAGTGCTTCATCCTATAGGTACTATAAACATACCAATAACTTTCGAAGGAAAGCTACACACTATCAAGGCACATGTGGTGCCATCAATAGACACTCCTATCTTGCTGGGAATGGATTTTTGGAACACCTTTCATATATTCCCTAAGAATATAAAATCCATATTCCTAGTAAACATAAGTGACACCAGTGCAAACACTAAACCAAATATATATTTGCACTCATTTGCACAGCTAACCGAGGAACAAAAAGTGACAGCTGAGAAAATAAAAACTCAATTTAAGAATATTTCCTCAGAAAAAAAAGGCCTAGGCCGCACTAACTTAATAACACATAGTATAGACACAGGTGATGCACCCCCTATACGGCAACGTTACTACAGGATGTCTCCGGAGAAACAGCGTGTTCTCGGTAAGGAATTGGACGAAATGCTTGGCCTGGATGTGGTCGAACCATGTGAAAGTCCATGGTCTTCCCCAGTCCTACTAACACCGAAAAAGGATGGCAAATTGCGGTTTTGTTTGGATAGTAGGAAACTAAACGCTATTACAAAAAAAGATGCTTACAATTTGCCATACATTTCGGAAATACTAGACAACCTGAGGGATGCTAAATACCTAACTAGCATTGACCTATACAAAAGCTTCTGGCAGTTACCACTAAATGAAACGGACAAAAACAAAACAGCGTTCTACATACCTGGCCGGGGAACATACAGGTTTAAAACTACACCGTTTGGACTAACAAATGCGCCTGCTACGCAACAACGAATGGAAGATAAAATGTTTTACGGACCAGAGTTCGAGAATAGGGTCTTTGCTTTCTTGGATGACATAGTGCTGGTGTCGTCTGATTTTGAGAACCATATAGCCTTGCTAACTAAAGTATACAATAAATTATCTAACGCTAACTTAACAATAAACATGGATAAGTGCCAATTTTTCCGTGATGAATTGAAATATCTTGGCTACATAGTTAACTCTAAGGGACTACATCCAGACCCGGAAAAAGTAGAAGCTATACAGAACTTCCCAATACCCACCAATCCTAAAGAAGTAAAAAGATTCTTAGGAACGGCATCATGGTATAGACGTTTCGTACCAAACTTCAGTACTCTAGCTGCACCACTAAATAGACTCACAAGCTCAAGTAAGAAGGCACCTCCCTTTGACTGGTCTCAGGATTGTCAAGAGTCCTTTACTAAACTAAAAGAAATACTAATATCGGCCCCAGTACTATCGTGTCCAGATTACACCATCCCATTCGAAGTACACACAGATGCCAGTAACTATGGTATCGGTGGTTTGCTAACACAAATTAGGGACGGCGTTGAACATCCCATAGCATACATGAGTAAATCCTTGTCTAAGCAAGAACAGAACTACAGCATCACGGAAAGGGAAGCACTGGCTGTACTGTTGGCACTGGAACATTGGCGCTGTTACCTAGAAAATGGCATCAAGTTCACAGTGTTCACAGACCATTCCGCACTAAAGTGGTTTCTTAAACTTCAAAACCCTTCCGGACGATTGGCACGCTGGGGTATAAGATTGTCGGCTTTTAACTTTGACATACAACATAGACGTGGTACAGATAACACCTTACCAGACGCGTTGTCACGTGCTTGTCCGGTCGCAGCTCTCACACAAGAAAACACTACACAGACAAGCCCGCCTAAACAGACAGACGACACTTGGTACCAAAATATCTACAATGGTTGCCAACGAGACCCTTCAGCATTCCCAAACTACACGGTAAAACATAACAAACTATACCGTTATGAAAAAAGTAAATTCGCAATACTATGTGAGTTCGATTGGAAAGAAGTCATTCCTAAGGAAGATAGGCAACAAATAATCACTAATAACCATGCTGAACCAACCGCAGCTCATTTAGGTATCCATAAAACATACAAACGACTAACACTACGCTACTACTGGCCAGGGATGCATGGTGACGTGGTGAGGTTTGTAACGGCATGTGACACTTGTATCGCTCACAAACAAGCTAATCACGCCCCCCTAGGACTAATGGGGAAGCCTAAAGAGTGTTCTCGTCCTTTCCAAATGCTGAGTATAGACATAGTGGGCCCACTGCCGTTCTCTAGACGTCAAAACTCATATCTATTTGTTGCTACTTGTTGTTTCTCTAAATACTGCCAACTATTTCCCATAAGGAATGCTAATGCCACTACTATAGTACGACTATTAGAAGACAATATATTCTTGGTCCATGGCATACCACAAGTTGTAATTTTGGATAACGGAACACAATTTACATCAAATGAAATGACAAACCTCTTTAAAAAATACAATATACCTGATGTACACTACACACCGAGATATACACCACAAGTGAATACTGTGGAACGCTACAATAAAACTATAATCACGGCGTTATCCACATTTATCAATGATGACCAGCGCTCCTGGGACTTACACATCCCAAAGGTTCAGTTTGCACTAAACAGCTCAACCAGTGAGGTCACAGGCTACACACCAGCGTTTCTGGTCTATGGTAGGGAGTTGATCGCTGACGGATCTCACTATCAGGACACTGATATAAAGGAAATAATATACCAACCAAGGGACCACTATGCAGAGAACTTGGGTGTCCTATCTAGCATCTTCGACAAGGTACAAACAGCTTTACTGAAAGCATTCTCTAGGAACACTAGTAACTACAACCTTCGTAGGAAGGATGTGGAATTCAATGTGGGAGATGTAGTCTGGAAACGTACGTACTACCAGAGCGATAAGGACAAATATTTCAGCAAAAAACTGGCACCTAAGTTTGTAAAATGCAGGGTATCAAAGAAACTGTCTCCACTGGTGTATGACTTGGTAGATATACAGGGAAAACCACTGGGTACCTGGCATATCAAGGATCTAAAGTGGAAGAATCCGCAGTAGTCCCGTAGGCCTAGCTAGCTAGCGTTTGACTCACACTGGGTCAAACGATGCCAAGGGACTACTACCACCACATCTCGTGGGAGGTCATTCACCAACAGGGGTTTATCTATTTAACTTTGGCTGCAGGAGTCCTAAGCTCCTTTGGTACCTAACTACTGGTCAGTTGGTAATCAAACTAATCTCATTCACTAGAGTAATTAAAGTTCTTGCCTACAGAGTTGCGTGAGTTCGCTTGTGAGGGGTTTCTCAATTGAAAATAGTCTCGACAAAAATTTAATTATTCGTTAGAACGGCGTTGCCATAGAGAATGCTGGGGACTCCAATGGGGTGTTTAATTTTTGATGGCAGAGCAGGTCTCTATGGTAATCTACCCTTAGCTGCTGTGTTGTCATGTCATGTTCTAAAAGAACATCTTAAAGACGGCTCCTACAAAAAGGTGACCGCAACCAGACTGTGCAGGTGCGTTCAAGTGTAACTAACTACTAAGCAATAGTTAATCTACTAATCTACTACGTAAATATGGCGTTGCCATGGAGAATACTGAGGACCCTACAGGGGTGTTACTTACTATTGGCAGAGTAGCTCTCTATGGTAACTACCTTTAACTTTTGTGTTGTACTACTCATGTTCAAAAATAAAAATATAACGAACATCATAAAGACGGCGCCTACAAGAGAGGTGACCGCAACCAGTTTGACAAACAGCCAAACAATAAAACTACATGATACACCAGACGTCAATGCCACTAACTTAGTTACAATATCAACAACCTACCTAACCATTTCCCTCTAACACGAACCCACTACTAAACCTAACCATACCAACTCCCACTAACCCACTAAAAACTACTACCGCTATACTAACCAAACCTACTCCCACTAACACTCTAACAATTACACACGAGACTACACTGACCCCAAGGGTAAACATACCAATAGAGGTACGTCACCAGAACTAACATGAGACACTTTCATGACAAGTAGGAAACCAGCCAAAGGTGTTACTGGCTGGCTTCTGAACTAGATAGTGGAAAGTATAGTAAGTTCTAGCGGATTTTATACAGGTAAAATCCTCTCTCTGCAGCCGGGGTACTGTAGCGTTGTGAGATCTCAACTGAAAATAGTCGAATGATACTAATATCAAAATTAGTCGGTCAATAGTCACATCTCTAAAAACACGGCACAACTCTAACCTTCCGGAGTACTGTCACTCGGTCATTTGGATTCCGGTGGCTTAGCTAATTACATATTTTCTATCCTCACGATTCTGGCACCGATTTAGGGTGAGGTTCTCATTAGTTTAATTATTGTACCTTATTCCTTGCGCCAGGCGACCAATATCGATTCCATCACCTATTTAATATCAGTTTTGCACTGTCATGTTGGACGCGTGGCTAAGGGTCGCCTGGGGACAAAGGAAATTGCAATGAGCATGTGTTTCTACTGCATTGAATTGTGTCTCCGTGTTATATTGTAAGTGATCACGTTTACTTATGTTATTAAATGCTAGCGTGTTCATACTTAACCTAACTTTGCATCTGTCAATGTGCTTGCTATCTTTGCAAGTTTCTTATCTGTAAACCGCTGCGATGTGCTGAGCTTTCACCTACAATGTTCCCATACCGTTCCTTGGCCTAAAATGGGGACGAAGCTGGTACATCGCATGCGGCTTGCTGCTTTTTGCACCGCATCTAACATGCGCACCCTATGGTGCTTTCAGGGTTCTTTGTACGGGCTGAGGCTTGCCTTTCTCCCACGGCTGTACGCTGCCAACTACCTGCACGCTGCCAACTACCTGCACGCTACCTACGCCCACCGCCAGGTCCTTTTACCTGACACCTGCGGCTTACCGCCGTGCCAGCCTACGCACGCTGCCCGGTCTTGCCTGCCTACCTGCGGCCTGCCGTCGCGCGAGCCGGTGCCAGCGCAGCCTACCCTGCGCACCCTGGCTGCTACAGTTCCGGCGACCCTATCGCTGTGCCGGTGCTGACCGGTCCCCGCGTCTACCACGTGCTGCCAAGGGACGGTACCCCCTTACTATTTTATCCGCGTGACGGCGTTTGTACAGAACTGAGTGGCGCTAGAACCCTCGACCTAGCTGTTATATTTAACTTTAAATATATGTATTAAATTACAAGCTGTTTCTCTAACTACCTCCTAACTACCAGTTAGCGGCCTGCGCAGCTTACCTAGCGCAGACCTAGCCGTTACATTACCTTTTAAACAAAAAAAACTAAATTGAAATCGGTTCATCCGTTTAGGCGCTATGATGCCACAGACAGACATACAGATACACAGATACACAGCAACACACGTGAAACTTATAACACCCCTTCTTTTTCCGGCGGGGGTTAACAAGGAAAAAATCATGCTGTGCATTCGGAGGATACATACGCGCGAGCTGGCTGACCAAAACCAGATGTATCCTCCTCCTGCTCAGCATGATTTTTTCCTTGTTACGACTTTTAGTTTTGATTTAACTTTTTTTATTTATATCTTTTTAGTTAAGTTTTTTTCGAATTAGATACATTTAAACAAACAAGTGTTTTATAGTTTTAAAATCACCTCTTACAACCCTTTATTGATACCCCACAAGATTGGTTTCGAAGAGAAAAAAAATTTGGGCCTCCACAATATGGCGCCGAAAATCCGGCATTTTTTTTGACCTTTCTATGACACTCGCAGGGTTAAGACAAATCGATTGACGTATGAATCATCAAAGTCAAAATCGGCCAAAGCGTTTGGTCTCTGGAACGCTATATAGGAACAAACATACATACATACATAGACTGATAAACACATTACCCTCCTTCGGCAGTCGGGTAAAAAAAGACAAATTCTGAATAATTATTTCTGAGTGCAAATGCACTTATTTATTTATTTATTTATTATATACTTTATTGTACACGAAGATAAAAAACAATAACACATATGGAAACCTTAAAATAAAGAGTGCTGACTCGTAGTCACACCAGATTATCACACCAACATACAACAGGCGGCCTTATCGCGATCTGCGATCTCTTCCAGGCAACCCCGAATGGAGAGAGATAGCCTGGACACGACATGGGGTTGCACTTGGTGCAAGTTTAAATAAAATAATAAGTTACAAACAGTGCTTACATACTAAATATAAAATACTAAAATAGATACATAAATACATACATACATATAAATAAACAGGCAAGAAAACGATACAGCCTAGCTTCAACAAGAACAAGATCACAGTGACAGGTAGTGCTCCTTTACCAGTCTTTTAAAGATCGGTAATGCGCGTTTTATAGTTACAGGCAATGCATTCCATAGACGAGCGGCCTGGACAGTAAAAGATTTGTCCAGGAAGATAGTGGAATGCATTGGCATTTTAAGTTTCATGTTATCCGATGACCTGAGAACTTTCGTGTGACATAAAAACTGAAATCGATTTTTGAGGTAAAGAGGGGTAGATGGGAAAAATAGTATATTATACAGGAGGGAAAGAATATGAGCATTCCGGCGAAGGCGAATTGGCAACCACTTGAGTTTCTCGCGGAATTCTGTGACATGGTCATATTTGCGCAAACCAAATATGAACCTTATGCAAACATTTTGAAGACGCTCAAGTTTATCAAGTTGTACTTCAGTGAGGTCAAGATAGCTGGCATCGGCATAATCAAGGATAGGTAAAAGAAGAAATTGCGCAAGCGCAATCTTGGTGGCAGTCGGCAGAATATTACGCAGTCTCCTCAGAGATCCAGCAGATGCGAATAGCTTGCGGCTAACTTCCTGCAGCTGGGCAGTCCAAGATAAGTTCTTATCAATGAATATCCCCAAGTTCTTAACATTCTCGCTAAAGGGTACAACAGAGTTATCAAAAGAAACTTGGGGAAGAGTCGTCCAGTCGATCCTTGAGACCAACCTTGAAGTGTCCACCACCAAAACTTGCGTTTTTATAGGGTTAGGTTCACCGTAAGTCTGTGCTTCTTGCTCCAGTCGCATATACGGGCCAGATCACTAGAAACTCTTACCACAGTCCTAATGTTTATTTACAGTTTTATGTTGTATTTCAATAAAAGGACTTTGTGTCACTTCTGCTGTTGCAAATTACCTAGATGCTAAAAAACCTTATTTTAGCGTGCCAAAATATTTTGTCGTGTGCCACCACAGGCACGCGTGCCATAGGTTCGCCATCCCTGTAGGTACTTGTTTTAAGAAACCCATTTCATTTTAAGTATAACATAACATAAAAACCCATATTCACCAAAGGGTTAGACAGAAGTGCACATATAGTATCTAGGTACACCCGCATATCGTCAGTAATGTGTAATAGAGCCTTTTTCTATCAATCTGGCACCAATCCAAACTCTGAGCTGCTAATGAGAAATACAAAAACCAAAAAAACCCAAATAACCAAATAACACTTTGTCCGATATCAAATATAGTATCCAGGACCTCAAATCAAATCAAAATCAAATCATATTTTTTTGCGTAAAACATGGTATAAAAAGGTCTTACAGTACAAAAGCTCAGTAGTAGCCCTTGCGAGCACCAGCAGACTAGTGATGCAGTTAATACTAATTATATGGTAGTAAAATGTGTGGCATATATTAAGAAAATGCTTCTTAGAAATATTCCAGTAAAAAACTTCGATAGTCTGACAAATTAAATAATAAACTCAAACCTAATTATAACGCAAAAAGAATCTGAACCTCATGAAATACCTACGTTAACGAACCAAAACTTACATAAAAGGAGTTCTATTCAGTTTTTCTCCCAGGTAAGCTTTCACGACTCATTCATTACGGAGTCTACAAAAAGTCTCGTATAATTTCAAATCCTTGACCTCAGCGAAATAATAAATACATTTCCATCTTTTTTTTCTTACTTTTAGAGTTCCGTAGCAAAGTGGTAAAAAAGGAATACATATGGTGAGACTTTGTCTTTCTATCTGATAGAGCTGCTTATTTTAGGAACAGCTAATGCTAACAGCTGCAAATAAAGAATAGTTATTTATTAATAAATAATGCTTGTCCACTCACATTAAAAATAATAAACCACCAACCCCAGCTTTCGCAATGCGCGAAATATTAACTGAATAATAAATTTGATGGAGGTTCATGTTAGTACATTTATAATTATAGGGCAAATAGAACAATGTATCCAACTAGTGCAGTAGTTAAGTATATAATCAGCAAAACTCAACAAACTTAATCTTGCTGTCACGATTTTTTTTTTATAATAGAGTATAAATAAATTACTCTTATCAAGGTGCGGATACCCTCGGTGGCCGAGTCTGACTCGGTTTTTGCTGACTACGTTTTTTTTTTTTCTAAAGATGGAGTGGAATGAAAGCTTTACAAATTGGAGCAATGTCTAATGGATCGTGGGAACAGTCGAGGGTCCTCATGATTGCGAGGCAGTGGATGGAGTGTTGCTTCATTCGCTTGTCTGCACTTTCTCACATGCAAATAAAAGGCACGAGACGCGTGTTTATGTTTAACATATATTTTATATTAGGTCACGCTTTTTTCCTTTTTGTAATGTGAAGTTCTGACAGTCTGTTTGCTTCTTCCAGATTCATGCACCGATACATACATTTTTACGCATTCTTTTGCTTTTTTTTTCAAATTTATGCTTTGATGAATTATTCTGATTGAAAATCAGAATTGTGTTTTTTAATTGCTTGCTATACAGCTGTAGCTTCATCCACTAAATCCAGTATCACAAACGTTTCAGTGGATTCTAAATTGTGTGTTTTTAAAAGACTAATCATACAAAATGTGTCAATACCTATAATCGACCACTGACTTGTTTGAAAGTATTAAAGGAACTTGGGCCCTAATTATATCTAATATAGCACAGAAATGCTTCTGCCATCTTTGAATCGGCATTGAAAAAGTTTACCCACAAAAATAAAAGTATACTCGAATAACGTTCGTTATAAGAATGGTAGTATCTAACACTGGAACTCTGCCCAATAAATGCCGATAAGCTCGACCCGGTATCGCACAACATACCCAATACACATAAACTTTCCTTGACAGGTGTATTCTTCCCTGCGGTAGAAAGTATCGTACATTTTACGTTGATATAGCCATAATATAAGTATGATAACTAAATTACAGTCTGTACTTGTATAATAAATCAAAGAAAACCCCGTGATTAAAGGGTGAAGGACAGAAACGTGACACTTTTGCCAAGTTAAATGGCGATATGCGGGGAATCCATTATACATTAGTGCAATTTAAAGCAACCTGTTTCAAAAGGAACTATTTTTATCTAACTTTGTGTTCAGGAATATTATGTTGCCCCTTTGTGTTGATTGCAGTGTAAATTATAGATTTATACGCAACACAACGGAGTTGAATGACTTTATTTGTACGGCTTCATTGAGCCAATTTTTGTTCTAAGGATATCGTCCATAGGACGGATATTTGGGCAGCAGTCATGATGAATATTTTAAGGCATGGCAGAGACTTTGACCATACAAATAATCGAAACAAAAAATCATTAGTACAATTTGAGGAAAGATTTAGCTTTTTTAAGTTTTATAAATATTTCTTTCCTACTCAGGCAATTATAAACTTCAAATTAAGAAAACCGAGAACATCAGATGGATACAAATGACCAATCTAACCGAATTCTCGCCGTCGCCGTGGAAAATCCCAAAACTATCAAAACATTAACGCAACAACAAATGAAGATACCAATTGATAATTGAGTCATGTAAATATTATATTACATACCCAAAGACAAAAGCGATCACTACAGGCAAACATAGGCTAACTTTGAGCATCCCCAATTAGCGGTGCGACTCGATACCGAATCGAATCGATTAAAATATCGTTAATTTACCAATCGAGTCCCTGCGGAAATAGATATCTGCTACTCAATAATTGACACCCTTCGAATACTGTGTTTTGGTTTATTTTTACGTCCCCTAATTGGTTTACGCGTATTGATTTCAGCCTATCTCCAATCGGATTTTGGGATGTTCTGAAATCTGAATTGTAATTTTATACCTGTATTGTGTCTAAATAATAAGTTATTTGAGTGACCCTGTATCTGTATAGGAAGCTATTGTGGCAAGCGAGACAATCTCCACGTACCGGTGTCAGGTAATTAAACTTGTTAAAATAAATGTCAACTAATTTTATGTAATAATTTTAAATAAGGCATTATTTATTTTATCTGAATAAGAGTCTATCTATTTAACTGTGTAGGTGCCTGACTTATCCATTGTATCAGGCCTAAAATAACTTCATCCGTCTCTTTAAAATATGTCCATGGAACCAACACAAATAATGTGGGGTGTCTGAGTAGCACCTTAAAGTTAAAAGCTTTCACGATGCTCTTAAAGAACAAATAAATCTGTCATTACTTTTACATTTCTGCATTCAGTTTACATGTGGGAAGGTAAGTAAGTACCTAAGTATGCTTCATTTTAGCACCTCTCACCTCACTGCCGTAAAACAAAGACAAACCGGGTGCATATTCATGTATGTACATTATTTTAGTATACGGGTTTTACGAAATGGCTTTTTTAGAACTTTACGTGGTCTGAACCGGGTAAGTGGCTCGTACGGTGGAATAGGATAGATTAAATCGGTAACTATCAGAAGATAAATTAGTATTCTCGACTTGAAGCTATCAAGCTAGATGGTCAGCGTTAATTTTTTATTGTAAACCAATCCTTTTTAGGGTTCCGTACCCAAAGGGTTAGACCCTATTACTGAGAGTCCGCGGTCCGTCTGTCTGTCTGCCTGTCTGTCTGTCACCAGGCTGTATGTCATGTACCGTGATAGCTAGACAGTTGAAATTTTCACAGGTGATGTATATTTGTTGCCGCTACAACAACAAATACTAAAAACAAAATAAAATAAATATTTAAGGGGGGCTCCCATACAACAAACGTGATTTTTTTGCCGTTTTTTACGAAAATGGTACGGAACCCTTCGCGCGC
Source organism: Orthosia gothica (assembly GCA_949775005.1). NCBI lineage: Eukaryota > Metazoa > Arthropoda > Insecta > Lepidoptera > Noctuidae > Orthosia > Orthosia gothica. Next base: position 1,450,505 of record OX459034.1, on the reverse strand, counting down.
GAGTCCGACTCGCACTTGGCCGGTTTTTTTATAGATAGACACTCTCATCAGCGGTTTTGTCGAGATTTGGCATTTTTGTGTTAGTTTTTGCAGTTGAATTATATCTTTTCACGAAATTTTATTATGATAGGGTTTAATTTTTTTACCCGACTGCCGAAGGAGGGTAATGTGTTTATCAGTCTATGTATGTATGTATGTATGTATGTTTGTTCCTATGTGGCGTTCCAGAGACCAAACGCGTTGGCCGATTTTGATGATTCACGTCAATCGATTCGTCTTAATCCTGCGAGTGTCATAGGCTACATTCAAATAGGATAATAGAAAAATGGCGGATTTTGGGCGCCATATTGTAGGGGCCCAAATTTTTTTTTTCTTCCAAACCCATCGTGTGGGGTATCAAAATAAAGGGTTTTAAGAGGTGATTTCAAAAATATATAACACTTATATGTTTAAATGTATCTAATTCGAAAAAAACTTAACTAAAAAGTTATAAATAAAAAAAGTTAAATCAAAAAATCAAAAAACTCGACTGCTTCAAAAGCGAACTAAAAAGTCGTAAACAAGGAAAAAATCATGCTGTGCAGGAGGAGGATACATCTGGTTTTGGTCAGCCAGCTCGCGCGTATGTATCCTCCGACTGCACAGCATGATTTTTTCCTTGTTTACGACTTTTTAGTTCGCTTTTGAAGCAGTCGGGTTTTTTTATGTTGATCATTTAGAAGTCAGTCATTTAAGTAAGGCAAACAGTGAAACATAAACGAATTCCAATTTCATTGATGTGGTTTAGAAGAAAATAATATAAAACTTAACCCCTCTCGTGTGTCCTGTGAAGTCTCATAATATGATGACCAATAACGGAGGCAGTGCCATCTTTCACGTGAGGTATGAACTGTTCAAGAGTAACTTGGAACTATCAAGTGTCGAGCGTCACTTCAGAATGATTGACGCTCAATTGAATATCTCTGCCAGCCGCGCAGAGATACTTAACATTTTATATTCCCTTTTCAAGGCAGAACTTTCGGCAAAAATGTTTTAAGTCTCGCACATTTGCTACCTTTTATCTTTATCGGCGTAAAGTCTAGTCTTCATACGTAACTGTAATACAAACGCACCCACAAAAGATTTTCATTAAGAAAATTCATCAACGCAAACATAAACGTCGCCTCACAGTCACACCCGCACTCAACATTTATGAAAACGCACGGAAGTGTAGTAAAAATAAAACTTTATGACGCACCCGACGAGTTTTATGTCTGTAAATGGGGAATTTCATAATACAGTGTATAGTGAGTGAATAAGGCCTGGATCGTGACGGCTAACTCTGTTTGTAAAGTTATTACTGAACGCCAACGAACAGACTCCGGCGTTCGTTCGGGTGAACGATAAAAGCAATTTCTGCAGATAAATTCGTGCTCTGTTTGAAATTGTTTCATAAATTTGCTGTGGTGTGTTTATGATGTAAAGTCAAGTATTTTGATAAAATGAAAATGTTTCAATTTGTTGTGCCTAGCGTCAGTATGACGAATCGAACTTTAGATAGAGACAAAAGTAAATAACAAAGTTGAGCAAACAACAATAACAAACTTTTTCATTTACTCCATGTGCAACATTTAAACCTCACTGTTATTCTGATTGAAACCCTCGTGGATATTCACAGAAGCTACCATAGTATTCTGACGTGATGCAATAACAACATTACATTATTATGCTACTGTTACGTCATTTGTGATGTACCTCAAATACTTAGCCAACTACTTAGTTAAACAAAGAAGAAACTAAATATAGACCGCAGTCACTTTTGTAAGTAAAATTAATACAATAGACCGCCACTACACTCTCGTACTTATTATACTTGAGACTGTGATTTGTGTTACTGTTTTAGAATACAATGAAGTATATTGTAATAGATACAATATACTTCATTGTATTCTATTATTTCGATATATATTCGATACTATGCTTTAAAGTAGTTGTATCAGCCTCCAAAACACAAAACATCAGCCAATTAAAAAATAACTCAGACACTAGAAAAAAACTTAAAACTTTCATACATGCCACTTCAAGCATACGTGTCGCGCAGTCCACAAATTGCGACCACTAATCGTGCGACCAAATTGCATTGGCGCCGAGCACGTGCGACTTGAATTACGAACAGACTGACTGCAAACCGGTTTATGGCCGTAGGAACTGGTGAATTCGTTACAGTAGTGTTCTGTAATGGCAGATGTGTTTTTGAGGTAATAACGTTGTAACTGAAGAAAAACAAAACTTTTATTTTTGTACCTTATATTTGCTATAAAAATACGCTAAATTATAAACTTAAAACTATTCGTCAGATCTTGATCAAATTTAAATGAGACCATATGAAAATTACCAGCTAACATATAAAAAAGAATCATCGAAATCGGTTCATCATTGGCGGAGTAATCGCATAATAAACATACAAAACGAAGTGTTGACTTGGGAATATGTCTTCTTTTTGAAGTCGGTTGAAAATAAGGTGTACTGTCGTGACTCTTTTGTCGTAAATCTTTTGTCGAGGTCTTCGAGGATAACTTTATAAGAGAGTTACCGGGGCCCTGGCACAAGCAACTGAAGGAACACGGGTGGGTTTTAGTCAGGCAAAGCCTGACACGCCCTGCCGCTTTATTGGATGACATCAAAACAAAAAAAGTTAAATCAAAACATCAAAAAACCCGACTGCTTCAAAAGCGAACAAAAAGACGTAAACAAGGAAAAAATAATGCTGTGCAGTTGGGTCGGTACATATTCGCGGGCTGGCTGACAAAAATCTGGTGTATCCTCCGCCTGCACAGCATGATTTTCTCCTTGTTTAGGTCTTTTTAGTTCGCTTTTGAAGCAGTCGGGTTTTTTGATTTTTTGATTTAACCTTTTTTATTTATAACTTTTTAGTTAGATTTTATTCGAATTACGTACATTTAAACTTAATAAATATTAAATATTTTTGAAATCACCTCTTCAAACCTTTTATTCTTATACCTCACACTACTTTGATATACCCCATACTACTTATTTTGATACCCCATACGATGGGTTTGCAAGAAAAAAAAAATTTGGTCCCCACAATTGGGCGCCCAAAATCCGCAATTTTTCTATTATCCAATTTTAATGTAGCCAGTGACACTCACAGGGTTAAGGCACATCGTTTGGCGTACGAATTATCAAAATCGGCCAACGCGTTTGGTCTCTGGAACGCCATATAGGAACAAACATACATACATACTTAGACTGATAAACACATCGTCGCCTTAGTAGTTTTGGGGGCTGGGCTGTGTTAGCAAACTCATGCTTTGAGCAGTCAGCGACAAGCCTTGTAGGGCTTGGCTTTGTCGATGCAGTCCTACCTTGCCTGGCTCCTTCAGAGACGGCAAGGTGGCGTGGTCTTGAGGGAGAGCGCTACGGTCGTGTAGATCCTCAAGGCAAGTGCGGTGATTTTCCTTCTCGTGGTTGCCGTCCTGTTTTTGGTCTAATTCCCTATGAAATAGACGTAACAGAAATCACCGGGCGAATTATCACAGAGGTGGCGAGGTCATGCCCCTGGGTGTCCACCATTGAACAAGAACAATGATGGATAGCAATGACCTCCCGCGTGTTTGTGCCGTGCGCGGGGACCCGTACGGGAGGATGAAGGGATCCTGGTGGCTGAGCCGACGAGCGTAGGCGGTTTAACGTCTCTGAGGCAACACTCCACTTTGGCCCGGATTTCTTCTAACACGGGAGGCCGCAGCTTAGCCCGCTGCGGTCAATCGGCTGCGGGGTCCGGTCAGACGGCCCCCAGGCGAGTTCACTCCCATTGGGGGCTTGCAGACGGCAGCGCTCGCTCGCATCGCTAGTGGTAGCGGTGTGGGTTAGTGCTGTGCAGTCTCGTGGGCAACTAATGGGGGGGGACTATATCCCTCGACTAATCCCTGGTGCTACCGTAGCATCGCCACTTGAGCACTCCATGGCGGGTGGGGATAGTTGAGGGATGAAACTTTTCTCGGGAATCTCAATGGATTTTAAAAATAAAAAAAACCACAAGGCGGGACCGGCAAAAGCTGGGACTGCGATCCAAAAGGCGGGACCGGCGAAAGCTGGGACTGCACACCAGAAGGTGGGACCGGCGCAAGCCGGGACTGCACATCAAACGGCGGAACTGGTGCAAGCCGGGACTGCATCACCTCTAGCAGGGCCACCCAGAGGCGGAACTGTGGCGGAGTCGTGTCAAGGCGGGGCTGCGGCGGGACTGTCAAAAGACGGTACTGCTGCGGCACTGTCGGGGGACGGCACTGCTGCGGGACCGCCTTTGAGGGGCACTGCAAAACCTCAAGCGGGACCGACCAGAGCTGGGACTGCAGTGGGATCGTCTCGAGGTGGGGCTGATGACCACCGTTGGGCGGTACTGCAATTAAGCCCACTGGGCATAAGGGTACTGCCAAAGCTGGCGCGGCACGAGAGCCTTGTGTTAGAGGTCGAACGACCTCGGACCTTACGGCCTCGGACGCTACCGGTGAGGTCAGCACTTCTTCGTCACCCGGCGGCCGGCAGGAATCAGGCTGGCGCCGGGTTGGACGATCTGGGCCGCAAAGGAAAAAGCGACAAAAGCTGAAACAGCAGGCGGCTCTAGAAGGGACTCCTACGGGAGGATCATCAAAGAGGCCGCGTGCTGTCCTCAGCAGTGACAGCGGGGACATGGCAGCCAAGAGGAAAAAGACCCAAGGTCAATCGTCCTCGACCGGATCCTTTAGGGATGCGGTGGCGGCTATGAAACTCGCCATTGTCTCAGTCAGATACCCGGAGGAGTACTTGAAGGCGGAGGATCTGATGCCAATCCAGGAACTCATAATTGAGAAACTGGAGGAAGCACCGGATCCTTTACCTGTATTCACGGTTGCTCCCGGAGTTGTCGCAGGTGCAGTGCATGTATCCTGCGACGACTCTGACGCAGCTTGCTGGCTTCAGGGTGCCATCCACAACGTGGAACTTGGCTCCATGAAGCTCAAGGTCGTCAACGCCAAGGACCTTCCAAAGCCAGTCAAAATGGCATGGAAGAGTCGTAACCTGGCGCTGCAAGACTCGGCTCGGGCCATTAGGTTGCTTCAGCGGCTTAACCCTGCCTTGAGGACGGACGACTGGAAGGTCGTGAATATTCTTACTGAGCAGACCGGCATCCGTCGTATCGTCCTTATGGACGGGGTTTCCGCTGGGGTCATCAAGGCCGCGGCTTATTCTCTTCCAGGAGGAATTGAACAATACTCGTTCAAGCTCCTGGAAGAAGAAAAGGGAGAGGCACCCACTGCGGAAGCAGGAGTGGAGCCCTCCGAAGATGGTCCACCGCAGTGTGAAGAGGCCATCGACGAGGTCGCTGCTCACGACGTAGCGCAGGAGGCAGAGATCCAGACCGGGGCGTCAGAGGCGGACCTCGAGGATGGCATCCTTGAGGGCCTCGATATCCTGGAGATTGAATCGCCAACTGCTCTCGAGGAGGACGCGATGGAGGAGGAGCCTCAAAACTGAGGCACTCCAACAACAGCATAAACCCATCAAAATATCCAAGATGGAGGGACTAAGGTGTGTACAAATCAATTTGCATCATTGCAGAGCCGCTACTGCCCTTCTGGCTCGGCAACTGAAGCTTAATACATACGACGTTGCCTTGATACAGGAACCTTATTTATATAAAGGGACTATAAAAGGCTAAGGTGGGACAGGGGGCCTGGTGCTCTATGACTGTCCAACTAATGACGCAAGGACTTGCATCTATATCAGGGGCGGTATAGAGGCAATGCCCTTACGTACTTTCTGTTGCAGGGATCTCACAACAACTCTGATCCAAGTGGGGACGGGAACAGAGAAGAGGAGAATTATCCTTGCCTCTGCCTATCTCCCATATGAACAAAAGGAATCAGTAACACCACTAATCAGAAGACTGGTTGACTACGGCAACCAAGTAAACCTTGACCTGATACTTGGCTGCGATGCGAATGCACACCATGTCGTTTGGGGCAGCTCAGATGTCAACAAACGAGGGGAGGATTTGTTGGACTTTGTGGTAAGCTATTCTTTACAAATCCTTAATGCAGGCAATAAACCTACTTTCAGGACCTCTGCGAGGGCTGAAGTTATTGACCTGACATTGGCTACAAACAGGGACAGCACTCACATTGAAAATCGGCATGTATCGGACGAAATCTCTCTGTCTGATCATAATTATATATGCTTTAGGTTTAGGACGGCGGGAGAGGCCGAAACTAGACGAAGGAGAAACCCAAGGCATACAAATTAGGACTCGTACAGGAGGGACCTAAAAGTAAATCTAGGGAGCCCTAAAGGTAAGCTTAATTCCATACTATATATAGAATTTGAAGCGGACAAAATCAAGGTGGGCACCATCGGTGCATGGGAAGATAATTGCCCAGAGAAAAAGGCCTTTTGTAAAAAAGTACCATGGTGGACGCCTTAACTAGCTAAAATACGTCAGGAAACACGACAGGCCTTTAATGATGCAAAAGCCAGGAAAGACTTTTCTGGCTATCACAGCATGCTGACGAGGTATAACACGGCGGTTCGCAAGGCCAAAAGAACTAATTGGCGACAGCATTGCACCTCCATCGAAGCTCTGCCAAATGGAATGAGGTTGTGCAAAGCAATGTCCATGACTAAGACAAACCCACTGTCATCTGTAAAGGATGAGAATGGGTATCTCACGGAAACTGGACGGGACACTCTGGGCGTGATGTTTAGAACTCATTTCCCGGAATGTATACTGCGCGACAGCGATGAAGAGGAACCAGTCACAAGGGACGAGCTCACGAGACACACGTCCAAAAATAACTGGCTCACGGCAAAGAAAGTGGTAGATGGAAATAAACTGAAGCTTGCCTTAGCAGGCTTCCAGCCTCTCAAATCCCCTGGTCCGGATGGCATCTACCCAATACTTTTGCAAGAAGGGGCATCTGTTTTGATACCACATTTGAGTGAACTCTACAGAGCCTGCATAGCCTTTGGGTATGTACCTAAGGCATGGAGGGAGGTCTGATCGAGTTTAAACCGAACACGCAGCGAAATTCATAATTGCATCAAACGCAAATATGCACATTCGCTCGGTTACCAAAATGTGGGCCAGTTCGCGTTTAGATCTCGTCAGAGACACCACGTACTCAAAACCAAAACCACAACCATTTTACCATACTTTTTACCATTAATTTAATTACATAGTTTACCATAATTTACCATTTCGAATATATATATGTGTTATATAGTGTTTCAATATAGTTATTTCCCTTATAATCCAAGACTTTAACTTTTACCATATCCTATCATAACAAGAAAGGTGTGTTAGGTCACCATAGCACCAAGCACTACTTTCTACATGGTCCTTCGAGCATTTAATTACCAGTGACTACCAATTATGCAGCATTACCAGGTATCCGGGCTAGGTCACAGCTAACCGCTGACCATCGTCGGACGGAAGACGAGACGGCGCAGCCACAACTAAGTACGTCGTCTCGCTATACAGAGTCCTCGCAGCGAGAGAGTTTTCTTCATATAGAGAGAGGGTCCAGCAAGCTGAACGGGTTAGTAAAGAAGCAGAGTATCAATTTCAAGGCGTTCATGAGAACTGTGAGTAATATAGAAGTAGATAAATTCGAGAATCAGTGGCAATTCGAGAACGCTCTAAAATCACTGGATAGCCGATGGGGTGAGATTGACAGACTTCATTGGGAAATTGAAGGTGAGGATGGAGGCGACGATATTACGTACCAAATGGAATTCTGCAAGCACGAGGAAAACTACGGTGAGTTGACAAACGACATCAACAAAAAGATGTGGGCAGTGAAGCACCGAGAGAAGTCAGCTCCGAAGATGGAAGATCCCCGTGTTCAATGGAACTTACAACCAGTGGGTTCCGTTCAAAGACTTGTTTAGCGAAGCGATCGACAAAAACCCGTCGATGTCTAATGCGCAAAAAATGCAGTTCTTGAAGAGTAAGGTGACTGGAGAAGCAGAGCGTCTGATTCACCATTTACAGATTAGCTCTGACAATTATCAGGTATGTTGGGAAATTTTAAGCCACAGATATGGTAACAAGAAATTGATTTTCACGTCCCATATCAATATCTTGCTTGGGCTGCCCAATATACAACAGCAATCGCTGGCTACGATTAAGAAGCTGCATGACTTAACCAAGGAGACGTTACACGCTATACAGAATCTGGGAGTGGATATAGCTACTTGGGATCCACTTCTAGTGCACCTACTAGCGCTAAAGCTGGATAATGATACCTTCACCGAATACATAGAATCGGTCAAGAATCCTAGAGAGCTACCCGATTTGCAGGAGTTCCTGGAATTCTTGGAGAAAAAATTCACAGCGCTAAAAGCGTCTCGTCGCAAGCAAGAACCAGCCAACCAAAAAACCACGCCGCATCAACCATTCCCATACAGCAACCACAACCAAAACCAGAAGAAGAATTTTCAACGAAATAACCATCAATCAGGCAACAAAGAAACCACAAAATCAAATGCTTTACACGTGTCGCGGTCGATAAACTGTGCATTGTGCAATTCTGACCACGGATTGTGGCGTTGCCCTGATTTTTTGCAAATGACGCACGAGCAAAAATTTAATAAGATTGAGCAATTAAATTACTGCAAAAACTGCCTATGCAGTCATAACAATAAACCATGTCAATCGAACAAACGATGTCGTAAATGCTTAGCTACACACAACACGCTACTTCACGAAGCATTGGAAAAACAAAGTCCAACTGTGTCAGCAGAAGTAACCACAAACAATGTTGCAACCAAAAAGGGTCCATCTAGGTCATCTCACGCGTCATGGGATGACATATCTGAAATAATTTTAGCCACCGCTATTATAAAAGTCAAGGGAGCTAATGGAATACAGCACAAGATGAGAGCTTTAGTTGACCAGGGTTCTCAACTACCGTTAATCACTGAAAACGCAGCCCAGGTCTTGGGACTAAAGAGGGCGCATTTCAAAGGTCAAATATTCGGCGTCGGTGAAAAAGAAAATAACGCGAAAGGAATGTTACAGGTAACACTACAGTCTGCAAATAGTGAATTTACCTGCGACACGAACGTTATTATTATGAATAACTTGATCAAGCGATTGCCAAATAACACGTCTACCAAACCAACAACGTGGAACCATATCCAAGGGATACAATTGGCTGATCCAGAGTTTTACGTAAGCAGACCCGTAGATATACTTCTAGGCGCAGATGTTTACAGCAAAATAATGTTAGGTGGAATCATGAGAGGAGATAACGATAAGCAACCAATCGCCCAACAGACGCAAATAGGATGGCTACTCTGTGGATCCATGGTACCACACTACCTGTGCAACGTGGTTCTCAACAACACAGAAGACCTTCTGAAATATTGGGAGAACGAAGACATACACCAGAAGATAGAGATGTCCAACGATGATCATGAGTGCTTACAATATTTTATTAAAACCACTAAGAGGCTTGAGGACGGAAGGTACGAAGTCCGACTGCCACTCAAGCCGGAACACAAAGACAAGTTGGGCGCAACCAAACCACAAGCATTAGCTCAATTTAGAAACTTGGAGAAGAAATTTGAGAAGAACAGCGAATTGAAGACAGATTACAAAAAAATCATGGATGAATATTTTGCATTAAACCACATGATACCATGCAACATTAACCAGCCGCCCGAATGCTACTTACCACACCATGCAGTCATTCGGGCTGAATCTACCGCTTCCAAGTTGAGAGTAGTTTTTAACGCCTCAGCAAAGTCTTCATCAGGGTACAGTCTAAATGACGTCTTGTACAGGGGCCCTAATATACAGAAGGATCTTCAAGAGCTTATCCTGAAATGGAGACATTTTGAATTTGTATATACTTCCGACATCGAGAAGATGTACAGAATGATCCGAGTGCACCAAGAAGATCAAGCTTACCAAAAGGTACTCTGGCGAGAATCAAATAACCAACCAATACAATAATTTCAACTCGTCACGCTTACATACGGAACCAAACCAGCAGGATTCTTAGCGATGATGTGCTTGAAACAATTAGCGTCCGATGAAAGACAGAAATTTCCAGATGCAGCAAAAGAATTAGAAGACAGCTTTTATATGGACGATTTTTGCGGAGGGCGTCATTCAATGGAAGCAGCGAATAAACTGAAATCCGATCTCATAAAAATATGCCGATTGGGAGGATTTAATCTTAGAAAATGGACCTCGAACAAACCAGAGCTATTAACCGATGTAGAGAGAGAGCAATGCGACCAGTCAACATACGAGTTCAAGCAAAACGATTCTACCAAAACATTGGGGCTCTGTTGGAAACCACAGAAAGATAATTTCACTTTCAACTCGAAAATAGAACCCGAATCACCTGCAATTATTACCAAAAGAGCTCTACTTTCGGATATTTCGAAGCTGTTCGATCCATTAGGGTGGTTAACCCCCCTGAGTACTACCATGAAACTACTGTTTCAAAATGTCTGGTTGTCTGACATAAAATGGGATGACAACCTACCCGAGGCAATGAATTGAACACGAGGTTTCGGAATGACGGTGCTTTCCAATAAAAATGATGGCCACACTGTCAGCACGCTTGTCAGGTCTAACCTCAAATCTCCCTTAATTCGGAAATAACTTCGATTACGCCAGACCAGATGATGACACCAGAGCGTCAAACCTTTACACGGTCGTGTTAGATTAGGCTAGCTAAACAGCCAGACAGGTTCAGCTTCAACTAAAACAATATTACTCATGTAAAACCCATCGAAAGATTCAGACAGAGTCTGATCCTCACCGAACTAGTGCCTTTCAAATAGCGTACCTGTTAAATCTCCATCCTTGCGTCAGGATATCAACAGGGTCGGATAAAACCCCCTCTTGCCAAAACAGTCGCAGGATCAAAATAAACTTGCTCGTTCCCTATCGACCCTTGTGAAAAATCTAACCACAGACAAAAATAGAATTCGCAAATCACTGTCATCTCTAGTCTACAAAATAACTTTTTTGCAAAAAAATATTACCGACTTCCACATAAAAAACTTTCAAAGTGAAAAATTACTTTATTTTTGGAAGTCGGTGTTTTTCTTTTTTCCAATTTTTTTGCGATATGGACACCGAATTCCAAAAATAAAGTTATTTTTCACTTAGTAGTTTTTTATGTGGAAGTCGGTAATATTTTTTTGCAAAAAAGTGTTTTTATTTTACCCTTTTTAGTTGTACCTAAATTAGGCAAGTTGTTTAGTAAGGTACCTATAAGCCAGAATAGATTACCCGAATAACATGAAAATTTAACATAACCGGCGGTGATATGAGAGATCTACGTACCCGTTTAGAGCGTACTGGCGTGATGTTATGTTATGAAATGGTATAAATAATAAACAGACATGCGATTGCAGCAATCCCGAATGATTTGCCGTTATTTATTGAAGAGTTCTGTTGTATATCTCCGAAGTTCTTCATCAGATCTTCATCAAGTTAAAATGGGACCAATTTCAAAACATACTCTTTCAAACAAAAAAAGAATTTTCAAAATCGGTCCACAATTGACGGAGATATCGGTGAAAATACATAAAAAAAAAAAACATTATAATAACCATAAAAACTTATAAACCAACCAAACCAAACCATAAAAACCATAAAACATTATAAAAAATCATTATTAATATGGCATTATCGCTAAACGAAAATGTTTGCAGGCATGCAAACATTTTCGTTTAGCGATTTCACCGCAAAGTGATTAATAACTTTGATAGTGACGAGGCGGTTCGCGGATTTTTCAATCGATGTTACCTCGCACTCTAAGCTCGAGGCAAAAACGTGACATAAAATATGCAGGAGGCCGTTCCACTGGCGTTTCCTGGCTACTGTAGCATCCCTTACTTTTTCCTTTGTTTTTTTTCGACCCCTCTCTAGTATCTGAAAAGTTCTGGCCTGTTTTGTGGTGGTATGTTTTACTAATGTGCTATAAAAAATCGGTTAAGCTGAATTAATTTATTTTCGAGGCAAGCACACCTGAGCTGTGGAAGTTGATTAACCTGTTTTAAATGGCAGATAATAGGGTAAAAATGTTTTATGTTTTGAGTCATTTATTTTAATTTATTGCTTTTGTTTTTCTTGACCGTTTTGCACTAAATTCAGTCAAATAACCACAGAAATTAACATAATATTCACCAGCAGATTCCCTTAGACATTTATTAACGCCCTCACAAAGAAAGGAACTCCTAAACAATGTCAAACAACAGCCAAATCCTACCAAATATTAAAACATACGTTACAAATCACAAAGCTTGGCAGCACTTGTTACAATTTACCTTGGGTTCCAACTAAGCGTTCCTTTAAGTCGTAGAGTGTATTAAATAAGTAATGTGCACATAGCGTTAGCACAAAATACATAAATATGTATTTTACAGAAGGTTAACTCTATACACGGAGTGAAAACCGGAGCACGCACACAGATACGTATATGTCGCAATGAATGCAAGCAAAGCACTTCTCTTCATTCTATGAAGTTCTGCAATTAGGGTGCAGGGCAGGTGCGGGTTCGATTAGGCGGCCACAGAACATCGTCAGTTGTTGAAGCAGGCTGTAGCAACTATATTCTGGCAATGATCAAGGTACATGCAATGTTAACTAACAAAGCACTGACAACTCCTGACAGCTCAATCAACTGACAGCAGGGGTGACAAACATTTTAATTTTGAGGTATTCTCTAATCTAATCTTCTAATATTATGGACCTGAGGCCCTATACAAGTGACATTCAATCATAGAAAGCGTGGTGAAAGCGAATGGTAAAATGTCAAAAATGTACGGAAATGTCAAACGCTATCGAAATGTCACATGATCAATCATTTTGGCATTTCGACCGTCGCCATCGCTAACATCTAATGACACTTGTCTAGACCCTGATAATTTATGTTCTCAAACAATCTTTCATTTGTAGACTCGGTCTTCTTCTTCTTTTCGATTCGATGGCACAATTAATTAGATTGTCTGGGCCCAGTAGGCGGCCACGCTTATTGCAGCGTCAGAAGCACCGTACAGGTCTTCCAGGGTGCAAGTGGATGGACAGGCAGGACACTCCAGCAAGTAGGACATAGTCTGTACAGGGGCACTACATTCCCCCATTTTGCCAAATTATATTTGCAGCGTCCCACTTGGGTACGTAGCCGATTCAATGCCTTCCATACAGGCCACTGCAATTCATGACCAAGGGGCAGATGTTCCTTGGGCTCAACAAAGTCATGGGGTGGTGGGCACTTCTCCACCCACAGCTTTCTCCTCTCCTCAGGCGGCCTGCCCTGGATTGCCTGTGTATTACGCAAGAAACGCCTACGACTCTTCTCTCCTGTAGACTCGGTTAAATCGCAACATTCGCGTACAACAAGCGCAACATTATATCGAAGTTGTTTTATTATTAAAAAAAAAAATGTTGGTGAGTAGAGGGACAATTTAATATATTCGGCCAGGTAACCCTACTCTATAGTAAAACTTAATTAAAATAATGCTCAATTACTATAAATAATGTATGGCTACTAAATTTCGTGTTTTTGTCAAAAAAACGACCGATTGTTAGCCATCCGATGTCAAGTCTTAAATTCGTCAGAATTGCCAGTGATAGAAAGTTAAATATTCTCTGGTGATACTTTGTTTTTGATTAGTTATTGACGATTTGTAAATTTTATTGTATAGATTTCTCATATACATGACAACATTTTGTAAGAACATAACAATTTCGTGGTGATTACCCTAAAAACGTTAGCTGTTTTCGTTTGTTAGTAAACATTGTATCTTGAGAATGGCTTATATATAGACAGTGATTAAAGATAGTGTTTCCTCAGGGAAAAAACAATAGACGATCGCTTGCAAGTGTGGCCACTCCGTCACATCTAGCTAGACGCCCGCCATAGCTACTTCTACCCACTACCTTGCGTTAGTAACCGCGCAAGCTGTTTGGGGTTCTAAGACGCGAACATAATAATGGCGTAGCGTTCTTAAGACGACGACTAACGCCAATGACCTTGAGGGAACAAAATGCGCACACATTTCACACCCGCGCGACCCAAAATTTTGTAGTTTTTTGTACTTTCCTTATTATTCTAAGTCATTAAAAAAAAAAGCTTCAGATCAAAATGTAGATAATTAAATTGTCTTTGAGATGGTGTCGATTTCATTAAAATACTCCCAGCGATTTTGGTGAGATTGTCGTGTTTTTGTCCGTTTTAGACTTAACTTTACAAATTAATTACACTGTGTTATACGAATAAAACTCAAATTCTGCTCAGATGAAATTATTAAGAAAATGGTCTAATTTAACATATATTTTTTCCAAAAAATTACGACTAGCCGTTTAGACGTGATTCTCATTTTAAAATTAGCTACTCAAGGGAATCGGCGCCTTAAATAAATGACCGTCGCGAGTGCGCTTGCACTCACTGTAAGTAGAAGTGTGACTGTGCGTGCATGCGTTTTCCCTCATTGTATAGAACGGACCTTCTGTACTTTTGTATTCTGTGGCAGTACCTTACGATATGCGACAGGGAAAAGTAAGCAGCATGCATTAGGAGGTGTGACGCGGTGTAAAGCGCTGTCGCGAATATATGAGTCGGTAAGGCTGAGTTTACATGACGAGCGCTTGATGTGATTTAAAGACGACGGTAATATTTCAATCATATATGCGTTGGTTTGAACGTCTTAAGGATTATAAAGTTTCTTGTAGCTTTTCTAGACCCAATTATATAATTGGCGGGTCATGTTAAAGTGAGTGTCTTTGAAGATATACATACCTATCTATTACATAAAGTTTGCCTCAGCCTATTCTCAGCTTCGCTCCCGTGAAAACATGCAATCTAACAAGACACTGTAGCGTATAACACTTAGCTGTAGTTAGGGCCGGATCTAGGCGGGGGCGAGCCGGCAAATGCCCAAAACGGCATAAATGAAGAGCTGCAAAACTGCACTAACAGCCTTTTTCATTTCATCAGAAAACCTAACAAAAGCTGCTTTATCCGATCCCACGGTTAATACCCGCATTTTTTTTTAACAGATAATGTCCTAAAATATTTACCTCCATATAAGGCGTCATTTTAGTGGGAAGATTGAAGGGAAACGTCGCAGAGGTCGCAGTCCAATGAGATGGTCAGACCAAGTCCGCACATCGTTGAACACCAAACTGCACGATGCTCTCCACGACGCAAAAGACAGGCATATATGTGGGAGAAATAACTAATTCCTATTTTTTATAATATTTGAGTATCTTTCGAGTTACTTCCTGTTTAATAAGTTAGTGTATTGACTACGCGCTCCCTGCCACTGACAAGCAAGCCGCATTATAAAAGAGTGTGCAAGAAGCCTGATCGTTCAATTTTTGGTTTGACTTCGGACTTTGAACGGTCAGGTACGTTTTGATTGCTCTTTATTTATTATTAATGTGATAAATTAATGTGATAAATGTAATTATTTTGTGTACTGATGTTTTTCATTATTAATGTGCGTGTAGTTTTTACGCAATATTATTGTGGCAAGTATTTTACTGAAGTTATTATGCTGCTTTGAATATAATAATTATGGTCTAATTTATGCATTGGTTTTATTCCATTTACTTTTACCCTCAAATTTAGTTATAACCTCACTCTTTGTTGTTTACTCTCTCACATCAGAAGCGAGATCGAGCGCCCATGTACTAACACATGTTCCACTTCTCTTGAGTTTCAGTATGGTGTCAAACGTTCCGGAAACCTCTGATGCCACTTCTAACCAAGAATTAGCGTCTCCAATCCAGGGCGTGCCAGCCACATGGCAGCAGAGATGCACCATGCAAGAAAACCAGGACACCCACACGGGCCTTCGAGCTCGAATACTCCGGAGAACTGGACAATCAGGGCAGTAATTCTGTTTCTCTTGATTTTATTCTTCAACTAACATGAAAGAAATGACAGTTATTTCTTTAGACTAAAACTACCACTCTGACGGTAAAAATTTTGCATCCATTCATCATTCATTCATAGACCCAGCGTGCAAGATATTTTAATAACATTTATATCTACCCTCTTTTTGATCCCGATGATGCCATTAAAAGTATCATGTTGACGATTTTAAGTCGGAAAATTAAGACATGAACTCTAATCGTATTCCATCATTTGCAGATGCATCCTGATTCTATGATGACCTTACTGCTTTTATGGAGTATACGAGCAACAAGAAAAGCAGTTTGGCCGAATAGGCATCGTGTAAACGGGAGTTATCGAAGAAGGCTGTTGGCGTGAAAGTGACCGGGCTGCATTTGGTGGATGCCGTGGAATCAGGTGTGTTGGACTTATTTGTGACGATTGACACCTAAAACGTTGCTTTTCTAATAACCGTAAACATCCAGTACATGATTCTGCTCATCACAATATTCATGCTAAAAGACTAAACATAACTCGCAAGGTTATAACTATAAGACATAGCGATGTCAAATGTGCTCCTCTTAAGGATTCCCCTACTAATAGTGAATCCGAAAGGATCTCTACTCATAATGACCAAACCAAGAAAGTGCTATTTGGTCTAACCCCTAAACTCTCACTTTGAGGCAAGAGTAAACCATACAATCTGTTAAATTCGTAATTGTTGCGAATAGCCGTCTACGATTGGCAAAATCGATGGTCTCTACTTTATCTGTCTCATTGATAGTTGAGCAGAGTGCTCATTGATGCGTTAGTCTTGGAGATTCCACCAGTGGCAAAATACTTATCAAAACGATATTATTCGGCGTTGGAGAAAATACATTTAGTTCTACTCTTATCATTTGTGTTAATTACCTGAATCTGGAGCTTGAGCTCTTGTTGGTGCCTGATAACTATATTCAATACTAGCTGTTCCCCGCGGCTTCGCTCCCGTGGGCCACCCCACAGGCCGTTTCCGGGATTAAAAAATAGCATATGTCACTCAATAATAATGTAGCTTTCTATTGGTGAAAGAATTTTTTAAATCGATCCAGTAGTTTCGGAGCCTATTCGGTGCAAACAAACAAACAAAAAAATCTTTCCTCTTTATAATATTGGTATAGATAATGTCCTTTTGGGTGAGAATCTTTTTGACATTCCTGGCATAAAAGTAGTAAATATTATCCAATTCTAAAACAAATTTCTAAAACTACTTAAAGCATACATTTTGTTGAGAATAATAATCGCAAAACCTATATTAATATTGATGTGGATTCAATTTTAAAAGGTCGTTTATTTTATTGAAATCTTATTTTCACCTTTTTTACTTCTGGCAATTCTGTAACAAAAATAAGTACAATACGTAAAGAACTGACCATTCATATTGTATTGATATACCTAGCGAATGTCAAAATGATTGTGCAAGTTTTGTAAGATAACGGAATCATTTTTGTCAGTAAATCTCTTTTTCTCTAACCCTATTTTGTTGTTTAAAAAAAAAAAAGGGTACCTACAGGCTCTTATGTCGATCGAAGAACTATCTATCTTCTCCAACACTTGTCCATGAAGGTCTTGATAGTTTGAGAAAAGGTATACCTAATTCTGTAAAGGGGGCTGGTTTTTAGTTTTTTTGTCCTAATTTCTCAAAACACAAATAAAATATCTGGGTAGTATTATTTCCAATAGTATGGTTAGACGCAGTCTTGGGAAAGTAAAAACCCCTATAAAGTATCAATGTTTGTCAGTGATGGCGAAGTGTTTGCGAACTTTTCTAAAACGATGTCCTTTATATAATACTAGTGATTTTGGCTGAGCGTTGATCGATCAGTCAGTTTCTTTAAGTGGAACTAGATATCAAACATTATCTCTATTCTGAGCCAACTTTGTCTACATATGACCCACCTACGTTTTGGTGCTGTTCTATTCGAAAACGTGATCCTCTACTAGTCGTAGTGCTTCGGTGTACATACCACCAATACCGAACAGTGATATCATTAATTGTGAGTTTGATGTTTTGGCAGTGGTTAAGCCTTAAACATTTTAAGGCTCTACCTATTCGGTAGAAGTTTTGGGCTCGATACTGGTTGTAATCCCGTGCACATTTATGGTGGGCATACTTTCAATCATTCGGCTTTGAGATCGTGTATCGTAAAGGATAGCGCATACCTCACGTTTCTAGATTTTCTCAGTAAGGAACCCTGCCATTCTCAACATAATTAATGTTCTTTATTACAAAGTTTGGTTAGTAACTAAACAGGAGATTGTTTTGGAAATAAAATATTTGATAGATTCAATAAAACTTCCAGTATAGAAAAATTTGCTTCAAGCAATGATACAATAATGTACAGATTTTATAAAACAAAGAATTGTTGTTTTTTCTAAAATCTAGTATTTCCATGCCTCCCTTAAGCACTTACAGTTTTTGTTTCCATTGCCAAACATTTCCAAAGATGTACTTACGTATGTTGAGAATTGCCACACTTGTCCGATCAATAAGATTTAATCTGGGTTTAATTTCATCAAGTTATCCAGCATCCCATTGATAAAATACTTACGTATTTTCATACTGTACTGGCAACAAACTCTTATTCAAAGTATTGTTTGGTATAACACCAAGAGTTTGTGGCTAAATAAGCCGCACGGGTCAATCTTCACGGTTAAGCAATGCTTGCCCAGGTCGGTCCGTGGATAGGTCCATCCTAACATACTGAGATATTGCCGTGCACCGGTAAGCACGTTAAGCCGTTGGTCCCGGCTGCTATTGAGAGATCATTGACAGTCGTTACGGTTAGTCGGAAGCCTGAAATCTGACAAGTCTTGTCAAAAGGTATTGTGTTACACAGTTAATAGATTGTGGAGTCACATAGGCAGTCGCTCCATGTAAAATACTGGTACTCTGCTAAATCCAGTTGAACTGGAAGCCGACCTCAACAAAGTTGGGCAAAGGCTGGGCAGATTGTTTTTGCTTGATAAAACCTGTAACTAGCCCAACTGCAAATGCTTTCGTAAACTGTCTGAAAGATTTTATCTTTATTTTCGGAACCCCCAATAGAATGATTTGTGATCAAGCGATTTCATACACTGAAAAATAATTATGGATTTTTACCAAAACTGGTTAATTGATTACGTGTATCGCAACTGGTGTCAGTCGTGAAAATGGCCATGTCGAAAGGCTAATGAAAGTCCTCACTGACTGTTTCACGGTAGTCAAAAATACCTTCCCAAGAAGCTGGAAGTAAGCCATTGGGGAAGTCCAACTTGCAATTAATTGTACATTAATTAAAACCTCTGGACAAACTCCCTTTCAGCTTATGGGTCGCTATCCATCGCCTCCAGTTTCTGGACTAAATTATGTTTTTATTTATTTTATAAATGATGTTAAACACTTGGACCTTATGCTTATTGAGAAGTAGTAAAACTTCGTAATCGGTGATATTGTTTTAATGAAGCAACATTCACATGCTATTATAAAACTCCTTTCATAAGGGTCCATGCGTTATTTAATATTCATGACAATTAATGATACTTTTTAAAAGTGCATAGTACTGGTAATGATTTGTATTATGTTTCTCACGACAATCGGAGACTTGTTTCTCCAGTGTGCTGTGAGCTGGTAGAATCGCAAGATTCTGGAAATTATTGTTGACTTTAGTTAGTAACTTTTTGCCTCGTACGCGCCCGTAACATTCTGGCCAGGTGTTGGGTCAGTGCTTGGTAATGAGTATGCTATAGTTCATTTATGCCGCGCCTTATGTAAGGCTTTTTACCGAGGCAATATTTATATTTTGTGATAAATGCCGTGCCTTCTTGTAAGGTTTTTACCGAGGCAATATTATCACGTTATTTTATGCCGCGCCTTCATGTAAGGCTTATTACCGAGGCAATGTTTATGATTTGTGATAAATGCCGCGCCTTATTGCAAGGCTTTTTACCGAGGCAATGTTATCACTTTATTTTATGCCGCGCCTTCTTGTAAGGCTTATTACCGAGGCAATGTTTAGGATTTGTGATAAATGCCGCGCCTGTTGCAAGGCTTATTACCGAGGCAGTGTTATCACGTTATTTTAAGCCGCGCCTTCATGAATGGCTTTTTACCCAGGCAATGTTATGTCATTTTATGCCGCGCCTTCATGAATGGCTTTTTACCGAGGCAATGTTTATTATTGTGGTTTAAGAATCGGCCGTGCCTACATGCGAGGCTTTTACCGAGGCCATCTTGTGGTGATTACTTTTGTTGAATTATTTAAAATTTTTAGTCACCTAAGAAATTGTTGTTATAATGACCACCTACCACTAAAATTATGAGTACTTTAAATATCATTAAAATTGTTATTCACGAGCCGTACCGGCTGCTCGTCAGAATGGCCGTGTGGGAGAAATAACTAATTCCTATTTTTTATAATATTTGAGTATCTTTCGAGTTACTTCCTGTTTAATAAGTTAGTGTATTGACTACGCGCTCCCTGCCACTGACAAGCAAGCCGCATTATAAAAGAGTGTGCAAGAAGCCTGATCGTTCAATTTTTGGTTTGACTTCGGACTTTGAACGGTCAGGTACGTTTTGATTGCTCTTTATTTATTATTAATGTGATAAATGTAATTATGTTGTGTACTGATGTTTTTCATTATTAATGTGCGTGTAGTTTTTACGCAATATTATTGTGGCAAGTATTTTACTGAAGTTATTATGCTGCTTTGAATATAATAATTATGGTCTAATTTATGCATTGGTTTTATTCCATTTACTTTTACCCTCAAATTTAGTTATAACCTCACTCTTTGTTGTTTACTCTCTCACATATATGGCGCAAATTAGTGAAGGAAAAGTTGCTTCCTCGACGACAGGGGAATCACGACCCTCAGTAATGAGGAACACGACGTGAGGAGGGGGGTAAGGCGTCATTTTAAAGGGCGCCAAGGGCAAATATTGTTTATGACCGGAGCGACAAAATTGCTAGATCTGGCCCTGGCTTTAGTGTAGTCCTTCAGTGAAAGAATGTACATAAAAAAATAAAAAAACTTTTTTGCAAAAAAATACTACCGACTTCCAAATGAAAAACTACAAAGTGAAAAATAACTTTATTTTTGGAAGTCGGTGTCTTTCGTAGATACCAATTATTTGCGATAGGGACGCCGACTTCCAAAAATAAAGTTATTTTTCACTTTGTAGTTTTTCATTTGGAAGTCGGTAGTATTTTTTTGCAAAAAAGTTTTTTTATTTTTCCCTTTTTAGTTTTACCTACTTAATAGGCAAGTTGTTTAGTAAGTACCTATTACGCCAGAACAGATTACCCGAAAAACATGAAACTTGAACATAACCGGTGAAATTAGAGTTCTGCGTATACCTTTCAGTATACTGGCGTGATGTTATGTTATGAAATGGCATAAACAATAAACAGACATGCGATTGAAGCAATCCCGAATGATTTGCCGTTATTTATTAAAGAGTTCTGTTGTATATCGCCGAAGTTCTTCATCAGATCTTTAACAAATTAAAATGGGACCAATTTCGGAACATGTTCTTTCAAACAACAAAATAATTTTCAAAATCAGTCCACAATTGGCGGAGATATCGGAGAACATACATAAAAAAAAAAAAAAAAAAAAAAATACATACAAGAAGTCGAACATAGAACCTCCTCCTTTTTGGTAAGTCAGTTAAAAAGATCACTAGGTTCAATGTATGTAAAAACAATTTAAACTCATAATAAAAGGTACAAATATAGAAGATTTAGAATATCCTCTGTTACATTTAAAGGAAATTCCGTAAATTTTAAAAATAGGTTCCTTGCCTTGCTATTGTGTACAACCGGCATTGTGTTGAGAACTTGTTATCTGAACTTAGTCTTATGGTTCCACTAGTCGATCATTCTTCCATACAAACGTAGTTTGGCGATTACACCACTGTTTGACGATCAAAATAAAAATTTATATCGATTCGTCTCATCATTATCTAGCCCTGTATGGAAACAAAAAGTTATGAGCGTCGAAAGTCCCATATTTCAACAATAATTTTAACGCATCTTTGGGCGGAAATAAATACCGTAAGAAGAAGGAAAATATTAAAACGGCCTCCATACAGGGATAGATTAGTAGTTCAACAATGCAATTTTTTTTTTGAAAGTATACATTTAGTCGTTTTTTCATGATATCTAGACTCACAAAGGTCTATTTATAAAATTTCGCGCGCTCGTTTTTGTCCTAAATTATCATCCATTTCGCTTCAAACTTGCAAAAAAGCTAATTTGTATGCAAACTAGCTTCTTACGAGCAGTAAGAAGCTAGTTCACATCACAGCATTTATCTCTGTCGCACGTGTTGTCGGATAAGATAGCCTGCATTTTAACCCTACGCACAAAATAGTTCGTGCCGTCGCGCGTCGACTAGGGGAACCTTAAGGTGCAAGCACACTTATGACAGTATGACACTGTCCTTTGCAAAGTTTCCAACAGTTTTTGCCCCGTGGTCTTCCATAATCCGATTTCCTTTATCTGTTTCACCATCATTCATTCCTTGTATCTTTTTTTACTGAAGAAATAAGACATAATATTTATTAAATTGTGTATTTCATATATTCATGTTTGTAGTAAAATACTTGAAAGCTTCAATAAAAATGTGACGTAGGTATAAAATATGTCTTCATTGTAATATTGAATTTGCGTTTACATTTCTCGTATTACTTTTGATCCCACATTCCTCTTTGAGTGCGAGTTTTAATGTTTTCAACGTCACGTACTTGTCGTGTTTCTAGCAATCCATCATTTTATGCTATTTACTTTCTTTTGAGGTGCTTTCCTTTTAATTTCAGATATGTTTACGCTACTTGTGTAATTTTTTTGTTAGGGCATTTTCCGTTGTTGGAAAAACAAATTAAAGCTTGCTTGCTCTGATTTTTATGAACTTCAATAATTATATACAATTTTTATTTACATTGATTGAGTTTTTTATTAAGTTTCCAGTATTTCAAACATAATAAGTAACTACAGCAATATTTTGAATTGCTATATTATATACTACAATAAAATGCAATAACAAGATATACAGAACTACCTATACTGTACACTCCAACAAATTATCTACTATTATAAATTTTAGAGACCTTCTTGAATTCTTCACGCAATTTGGTTTATAACACACCGATAAGCGACTTTTTCTAAGCAAAATTGCAAGTAAGTTTAAATTGCGTCGTGTCGACTCGAAATTTAAATTGCGTCGCGCCATCAGTAATCTAAGGGACCTTCCCTTAGATTACACAAGGTCTTAAAAAAACACTTTTGCACGTTTAAATATTCTTACCAAATTTTTCGGCGTCATTCGCGGTCTTATTAACTTAGTTATATAAAATGTAAGAAACCGTATCATTCTCGTACCTTACACCATTAACTAAATATTGCACAAACTGCCCCACATTATACACGTAACACCTATTATTTCCGTAATAAAACACAATTACAATTTACAGGAACACTATCACATAATTTACTTTTTACAAAACCGCCCATGGATGTCATTTACCCATTCATTGCGGACCTCAAAATGGCGCTATTACGCACGATGTGGCCATTGTCACTCGTGAACGCACATCATTATAAGCGCTGAGTGTAGTAATTCACTGGTCAATTTGAAATCATACCAGCTATATACGATGCCGCATATATTATGACAAGGATTAATAATGACTTTAGTTTCTTTATTGTCAGTTTATAAAATAAAAGCAAGTTTTTAAAAGTTGGTTGCAGGCATATTAAAAGATATTAAATTCAAAATTTAAATAGAAGATTCGGATTAGTACTCCTAAGCAATTGGTAAACTCCGCCGAAATATTTATAAATAAGTCATCAAGAGCTAAGTTCAAGCTTAGTCCGTGCAGTTGAGGTGGTACTTATTTTATACTTGCCTGCAGAACTCAAATTATGAACCTCAAAGTATGAAACTAAACCAAAACCTTGCGAACCAAGCTTAATTAACTTAGCTTACCTATTGGTCTCCAAACTGAGTAAGGCTGGTCGCATAATTAGTCAAACTGCCTATGAGACAAACTAGATCTACAAAAACATTGAACAAATAGGCTCATAGTCAAATATTAAAAAATATACCGGAAAACAGTTTCATTCCTAGTTTGCACTGTTCTACATTTCAACCACTGTCGGCAAACAAACCAACTCTTTGAACTCACATCAGATCTACTTAGCAAAACCACAGACAAAGCCTTGACACGTGCCATATACTTAAAAAAAGAACTCCGTAAATTCACAAAGAGTCGAGCGCCAAATTATAAAGTTGCGAGCAAAGCCAAGTTGCGGCGGTCGCCGTAGATATAAAACTTGTACAACATTAACCCCCGGAAGTTCTTCACTATTTAGCATATAGAATGGCCCGACGGTGTTATTTTTCCACTACAAAACTTTAAAATGCAAATCGCGACGTATGCACGGCGGCTTCTTTAACGTGTACTCTCTAATTTTACACTCTCTTGTGGCAATTTTACGAGATCGAAACATGTGCCAGGGGCTTAAATGTTTTTCATAGCCATGTTTGTGGTAGTATTAGGTATTTTACATTAGTAAACATACATACACTGGTACTTTTAGTTGCACATTAGTGGCAATAATATCTATTAGTCAAAATTTCACCTTGAAAACATAGATGGAGTGAGATTGAAGTGAACTCTCATTCCACCATCATTGGATAGTTTAATAGCTCACTTCACTGTCACTCTACCAAAGTTTTCATGGTAAAATTTTGACAGAATAGCGCTATACTGGTATTGGTAGCGGAATCTTAACAATTAGTGTGATTTTCGTATCACTGATTTGCGTTTGATTGTACATGATTCCTTGTATTCCATTATAATAGAATAAATGTAGACAATATATCACCACAATACAATATACAGCCTAGTTTTTCTCATTCAAAAGTAATTACTAGATACTTCTTTCATTTCTCACCGGATGCAACTTTTAACATTCTTTGATCTCTACACTATTAGTGGCAATTAACCGTAGTACCGTTCTCCTATTAATTCGTACTCGCTCGCAGTAAATGTCGAAAACATTTTATAGGTTACTACTCGTTATTGCTTTTGTTAATGTTTCAGAAATGCGTCGGTACTTCAACAGTAATGGTAACTATAGAAACAAAGTCTAATCAAGATAGATACACTCACAATAATGTTGTTATCACTTATATTTAGTTTTCACAGCACGACTGTGACCTGAAGGCTCCTCCTTTTCCATCAAATCTTCGTCAATCAATAAGTCAAAGTTACCCAAAGCTTCAGCATTTGGTATTTTGTTCCAACGAACATCCCGGTACACCGTCTGGTGGAAGTACCACTGATAACATGTTATCTATTAATTTGTACTTCAGTATCCTATCGTTCACCGTAGTCGATGTTAACGAAGGAGACGCGTTCACTTCCACTAACCACGGCTTTAGTTGATTGTCAATTATTATGTCGTAACCGTAACACTCAAAACAATGTCTATCGTTTGCCATCACAGATGAAACAGCCTTCAAAGAATGCACTATCAACCACTGCATCGCTGCAAACAGCTTCTCAGTAACCGCCCGACCTTTTGTACCTTCTAGATACAAGCGCAGATTCTGCACCGTCATCTTCCCGCCATGTATGTTATTATAATCACCTCCATGCTTCTGCACACTAACGTTAGTCGTACGTACGTACGTACATATTATCCAACTCCGTAACACTTGTATCGTACTTCACCGTGCAAAACCTACAAAAGCCGAGTTGGAACAGATAAGCCTTCAGAGGTCGGAAAGAAGTAACCAACACGTAAAGTCTCAGGTCAAACTTTTTGCCCCCTATTAGTAAGGGATTGTCTATGTAACGCGAAATAACGTAACTTTCTTTAGTCAATTGCGGGTGAAAAGGCGTTTTCGCTTCACGAGACCATTTCTTCAGTTTATATAGCTTGTTTATGAGGAAAATGCCCGTTCCCTGAGATTTTCCGCACGGTTTCATGATCAAGGTGCTTTGCGGCGATTTACGGTACTCCTCGACAAACATGTTGTAGTCGGCGGGGAGCACAAAAGTAACAGGTACAAAGTCTAGATGAACGTAGCGAGTTACCACTTGACCTCCGTGTAACGCGACCTCGGCTTTCTCCGCCAAAGGATTGCCTTCCCTTTCGAGTCCCTTTCTATAGCGCTTTATATTTTTCACGAGCAAGTCTTTACGCGACAGTTCGTAGTGGTTCGGAAAGTGATTTTTTATTTGGTTGTCATTCATCCGGTATCCGCTCTCGACGCTGAATAAGTTCCGGCACGTCTGCGTGGAGGCCCAGTAGAAGTTCCATTCATCGTCGGGGCCAACTTGGTTCCATGCCCGCCTCTCGAAGTTGCTCATCAAAACTGACTTTTCTAAGTCCGTGCAAAAGTTAACTCGGCATCTTTCGACAGCCGGCGCGTTGACACGTCCGTAGAGGCTGTTCGCGATTCTCTTAGCGTCTTGATTCATCGTTTAATGTTTTTCCGTTTATTTTTAGTGCTTGTCGAACATATTGTTTCAAGTCACTCGTTCAAAAGTTGATTTCTCCCGAACAACTTAAGATCCAAGTCCGAGGCCTGAAGAAAGTAAAAAATGGAGGCGTACTGATTAGCACGGAAAACAAAGGCGACATAGAAAAACTTAAGAAATCGGAGAATATTATTGCTTCAGAACTTATAATGGAAGAACCATCGAAACGACGCCCTAGGGTCGCTGTTATTGGCGTTCCCGTCGCCCTTACTGAGAAGGAAGTATTTGACTGTATTTTTGAGCAAAATCTGTCAGACAAATTGCCGAATACAAGTCGAGAGACCTTCCTTAAGAACATCAAATTGAGCCATAAATCGGGTAAAAAGGGCCTTCGGGTAAATTACATCGTGGAACTTCCAGCTAGCATAAGGAAAGTACTAATAAACCAAAGCCGAATTTTTATAAACTGGACTTCATGCCCTGTGCGAGATTTCACAATTGTCACAAGATGCTTCAATTGCCAGCAGTTTGGCCACGCAGCCAAGTTTTGCCGTGAAAGCAGTCCTACGTGCGGCCACTGTGGAGAAACTGGACACTCCCTGAAGGAATGCAGCAGCAAATCGTCTTCTCCTCAATGTGCGACGTGCAAACGGTTCAAGAGGAAATGCGACCATCAAACCGGTGATGTAAGTTGTCCAGCGCGTAAATATGCAGAGACCAATTACATAAACTCTATAGACTATGAGGGCGCCTAAGAGCGCCACAGAATATTCTATTTAGTAGGCACTCACCACCTTTGATTGTATTTCTTTTTAGTTTGTAATTATCATGAGCAATCAGCTCATCTGTGATCTAGATAGTTTTACTGTGTCTGAATCTAAAACCTGTAATATTGAGGACTGTAAACACCTTCTTCCTTCTGGTGACAAAACTCTTACCTTGCTTACACAAAATATTCGCAGCATTAACCGAAACATGAACGGCTTTGAAGTGTTGTTACAAAGTCTCGACATAAACTGTGATATTATCGTCCTGACGGAATGTTGGTTGTCAAAACAAACAGCTAATTTACCAACCCTGGGCGGTTTTTATTCATACAAAACAGACAGGAACACAAATCAAAACGACGGAGTAGTAGTTTATATTAAAAATAACTTGCGAACTATCAAAGAAGAACCCCCCTCCCAAGATAGTAATAGCTTAATAGTAAAGATTATGCCCGACACAGTTGTCATGGCTATATATAGGCCCCCTTCTCATAATATCGACGGTTTTTTAGCCGCACTTGATACAAACTTAAAAAACTTAAGTTCTTTCAAAAATATTATACTTATGGGTGATATTAATATTAACATTGCTTCCGAGAAACTTGAAACCCATACACATAATTATCTGAATATTTGCTCATCTCATGGACTTTTACCAGCTCACTATCACCCCACACATCAGAGCGGCTCTTGCTTAGACCATATCATTATAAAATCAAAAAATCCATCGAAAACATTGGTAACTAACTCCTCGCTTACCGATCATCAAGCTGTTTTACTAACAATGCAAACAAGTACACCTAAAAAAAACTGCGTACGTAGCTACACTAAAGTCAATATGACAAACCTTAAAAGTGACATACTCGGTATTAATTTTGACCCAGTTTATGGATCTGTTGATGCAAATTTTTCATTAAATTATTTCATAAATTCACTACAATATGCAATTAGGAAAAATACATTCACTAAGACCATCCCTAGAAAGTATAGTTGTATTAAACCATGGATTACACCCGGTCTCGTTCGTTGTATAAGACACAGAGACAAACTTCACTTAAAATCAAAACTCTCACGTGATGACGAAATACTTTCTGTTACTTATAAAAGATATCGAAATTTCTGTAATAATCTTTTGAAAAAAATAAAAATCCAATACGATAAAAATGAATTACAGAAAGCAGGGAAAAATAGTAAACTTGTGTGGAAATTTATAAAAACTAATACGTTCAGATCAAAAAATCCCGACACTCCGCTTGATTTGCTAACTACAGAGATTAACCCATCCAACGCAATGAATAAAGTAAACACTTTTTTTGTGAACGTTGGTAAGAACTTGGCAGAAAAATCCTTAAATAGTAGTCGTCTTCCCCCTCAAAATCCAGGTAGAACACCTTCCACGTTAAATTCTTTTGTATTATTGCATACTGACGTCGACGAAGTAGTAAGAATTATAGACGGGTTGAAGGATGTTTGTGCTACTGGGTGGGATGAGATACCCAATAACATTCTCAAAAGATTTAAACACCTCCTTGCCCCTCCGCTAACCCATATTTTTCAGCTATGTTTATCGAAAGGAATATTTCCTAAGTTGCTAAAAAAATCTGTGGTTACACCTATTTTTAAGTCAGGAGATAAATACAGTGTGAACAACTACAGTCCAATTTCAGTGTTAACAGGCCTTTCAAAAATCTTAGAAAAAATTATCAACAGTAGACTCATAAAATACTTTGAAGATAACAAACTACTTTCAGATAATCAATTTGGGTTTAGGCCCAACAGATCTATAGCCAAGCAGTAAACAAATTGACTAATTATATTAGTACAAATCTGGATAACGGAATGCATACGGCTGGGATCTTTCTAGACCTTGCAAAGGCCTTCGACACAATTTCTTGTGATACACTTTTGCAGAAGCTTGAATCGCTTGGGATTAGAGGAGCGCAACTTCTACTGCTTTCTGATTATCTCAGCGATAGGCAACAGTGTGTCAAAATTGGTCCGTATACAAGTTCTGATCTTACAAATAGTGGTTTTGGAATTCCACAAGGTAGTATTTTAGGTCCTACATTATTTTTAGTCTACATAAATGACCTATGTAGCCTGCCACTGCAAAATGGTGTCATAATGTCTTATGCTGATGACACCGCTCTATTGTTCGCAGCTAAATCACGAGCAGAGGTTTATGAACATGCTCAAAATGGCTTTAACTCAGTGTCTAATTGGCTCAAGAATAATCTTTTAACGCTAAATTTAGATAAAACCAAGTACATTTTATTTACAATGAGGAATACTAACATACCGCTTACTAACCTAAACATATACGCGCATGACTGTAACATGCACGCTGACACTGCATGTTCTTGCCCCACTTTAGTTAAAGCTGACAATTTGAAATATCTAGGTGTCACTATTGACTCCAATCTAAATTTCCGTAAACATATCGAGTTACTATGTACTAGAGTCCGCAAATTAATATATGTTTTTAAGAATTTACGTAATATAGCTGATTTTAAATTAATTAAACAGATTTATATAGCGTTGTGTCAATCCATTCTTACCTACTGTATAACTTCGTGGGGTGGTGCGGCTAATTCAATTTTACTTCCCCTAGAACGTGCTCAAAGAGCAATTCTAAAGGTTGCTACCTTTCGCCCTTTTCGATTTCCGACACAGCAGCTCTACAAAGCATGTAATGTTCTTACAGTACGGCAATTATTTATTCTTCACGTAATACTGCAACAGCACATTGTACTTCCCTATGATCCAGTTCCTTCCGACAAGAGAAGGAAGGATCTGGTATGCACAATGCCACAAACCAGACATGCTTTTATTAATCGGTTTTTTGTGTTTTTAGGACCTTTTCTGTATAATAGACTCAACAGGTTTCTAGATGTTTATAGCTTAACGTATAAAAGATGTTGCTTTACCTTAACAGATTATTTAGGGACACTCAGTTATAGTGACACAGAAAAACTTCTAGAAATTGTTGTTTGAAGATATGTCCTCATATCTTCTTGTACATACTTAAATTTATATATATATGTTTCTTTTTTTGTTCTTTTATTGTTTGTTTTTTTTTTTTTGTGTTTTGTGCCAATTGATGTATTCTTATGTTTGTTAATAGACTAATTTTATTCACTAATTTAACTGGCCCAATTATTGCTCTAAGTAAAGTGATGGCCTGAAACACAGGTTTGAAAGAACCTAAATCGGGCAGGTCCATACCAAAAAAATTGACATTCTATTTTTTTTTAATAAGCTTGCAGTTGTAATAAAATATTTTAGAAATAGTTTAAATATAAGCTCTATATATACAATTGTTTTAGAAATTAAACTACTGCACCTAATGTACACTTTTGTGAACGTACTTACTTTTTAATAAATTATTCTTATTCTTATTCTTATTGACCAAATATTTGGAGCACAGGTGCTTTCGACAAACATCGCTCGCTATTGGCTGTCATCCAACGGTCAGATTTCTCTATGAATACGTGTAAACATTGCCGCTACGTATTGATTTTATCGAGTTTTTGGATTTCGGCGCGCCGCCTTACTTGTAATTTTTGTATTACGAGAAAATATAGGTGATTTCTGATATTAGTAAGAGAATTCCTTAGCAAGTAATAATCAGACATTTTTCATATTACGTAAAAGGTTTTTTCGTACAACCTACATACCTCTGTGATTATATCGAATGTTAACTGGCATAGTTATAATTGCGTCGTTAATGAATGTTAGTGGCTAAGTTTAATGTAAATAAAGTCGTTTGTTGGGCATTAACTATACCTACTTCAATATAAAATCACGCGACATAAATCAAATACGTGTTATGGTAAAGCTGAGCTAATTATCGAGTGTACTGGAACACTCCGGGTTCACACTGAGCTTGGCGCTCGTAAAAGACGTCTTGTAAGCACTTTCCGTGTTAATATTGTTTTGAGGTTTTACGACAGGCGTCGCTCTTAATGCTATATTGAGCCAAGAAACAAGCGATACTTTAATATTTTTTCGGCTAGTCAGTAGTCAGTAAATCTGACACCAATTGTATTACTATTATTATTTATTAAAGAACAAGTTTATAAAATCCCCAAAAGAACTATGCCCCACAATACCGTTTTCACGGTTTGTCTGTGGGAACGGAACAAACAATATTAAAAACAAAGTTTATTAGGGCGGACACTTAATTTGCCAAGCCTACCTAATTACTGGGTTGTGGAGGTCTGATAGGCAGTCGCTCCATGTTAATAACTGCTACTCAGTTGCATCTGGTTTCACTAGAAGCCGACATCAATATAATTAGGTAAAGCTAGATAGATTAATTGAACTAAACAATTTTAACAATACAGATTGAGTCTGAAAATCTTATGTATTTATGTAGAAACCGTATTTACAATTCAAACTCTAATGTATAAAGGTATAAGGCACTAGAATGCATATTAAGTCAAACACAGTCCCTATAGAAACAGTTCAATATTTTGTTTTCGTGTGTATCTACAATTTATTAGAACCCAAACTGCGATCTAAGAACACCAAAGTTTTACTTCCGAAATCCTTCTTAAATCACCTAAAGTTAAAAAACTCTGGCCAATCACCCCACAACAACAATACGTGAAGCCTACGATAGAAAATAGCCGTCTCAATTTTCCTGGCCTCAAACTCGGGTCGGTAATAAAACACTCATTTCTAACTCTCACATAATATGGCATGATGTAATAAATGTTTATTCCTTTTCCGTACGGTTTCTTCCCTCTTGGATTTCCGTGGAATTATCCTGGTTATGTAAACTAATACTTAGGGAATTAATCTAATATTAGCAGCAGTATTGGTATTAAGTTTAATATAATGAGTATTGCATTGTTGTTTTAGGAATCTATAGATGGAATGTGGTAAATAAACTTATTGCCTAGTTCGTAGCTTCTGCCATGCAGTGGCTTCGCCCGCGTGAAAGTCGCAAATTATCCCGAGGGAACATATGCCCGGGATACAATAGTAGATTAGTAGCCAAGGGCTGTAAGGCTTCAATTGCAGCCCGAGATATTTAGGCGCACGAGCGCAGCGAGGGCGCCTATAGTTCGAGGGTGCAATTGGTGCTTACACCCGAGCTAACTATTCTGCTTTACATCTCGATTGTGAGGTAAGTAGAAAAACCAGCTTTACAAGAATAAAGCTGGAATCAAATTATCGGCCGCGGCTTACGGACGCGACTGAAAGCCGTAAACCAGCTTTAAACATTTAAAAAAAAATTTTTTTCAAGTAAAAAATTGAGCTTCGCCGTTCGATATTTAAAATTGATGACTATTATACTCACACGAAGACAAGGCTGAATAGCAAAGCGACCTCTTTGGTCATTGGGCTGAATGCATGATGTCTATTGCCAGTATGATGGTTAGATGGACGCGAACTTTTTGAAAGAAAGAAGTGTTTTTTTAAAATTACTTACCGCCCTAGGGCTTTTCTAGCTACATTATTACCCTAGAGCGCTAATTAGTCACTTACAAGCCCCATTTGGAGGTAATAAGAACCTACTTACCGAACATGAGAGATGTAAAATATCTTACGTCACAAAATATAAAGTAATAAAGAAGTTTTGATTAATTATAATCAGTGTGGCCGTTATACCTCAAAATATAAATTACTTAAAATATTCGTTACTATTTTAAAACAAGGAAGCATATTTTTTTTATTTTAGTATAAATGTACTTGTGCTGTACTGTTGTGTTTAGAAAAAAAGGATTGGTAAATTAGAATTCGTCGATTACCTTGTTTAAATGCACGATTACTGTATTTCAACGTGTAGCAAATTTTCTTTAAATACATCATGGGGAAACATGTGTAAGGCATTGAAAAATATATATTTCAACATCTTTCAAAAGACGGAATGACGTGACAAACGCCATTCAGACTGAGCTCTGTCGAATACTACCCAAGAATTCCTGTAAAATTGTATAGTGGTTGAAAAATGGCGCTTTATTCGTAGTGGACTCCCTGTCAGTGGCGCGCCGCCACTTACGTACTTTATGCTGATGTGCTGTTCCTGACTATAATCTATCTCTGTGCCAAATTTCATCCAGATTCGTCCAGCCGTTTGACCGTGCAGAAGTAACAAACACACTCACAAACTTTCGCTTTTATAATATTAGTGTGATATACACACATTAGAGTGGGTATTTTAAGTGAGCGTGGATGGCCTCATCCGAAACTACGAGGATTAGCGAAAAACACTCAAAGGAATCACGAGGCCGATTTTCATAAAAACTAAAACTGCATCATTTGAATTTTGTAAAATTAATATTCCTAGCCAGGAATCGAACACGTTTATTTCTCAAAAAACACGCTGTGCGCGTGTCGCTTATAAGGATAAAATTCTGAGAAGTAATTTCATATAGCAAACTTAAAGAAACAACAAATTTTATAGTAAAGACTTTTTTTGTAAGAAATTTACGAAAACTCGTTTCATGCAGTTGATGACGTGAAAAAAGAACAACCTGTTTATATAGTGTGCAGTGTGATAAAATAGTTAAGAAATATTTTCAAGAAATTAACCACTAGCCACTCCAGCCGGTGAGGAGCTTGTATTTGTAGCCACCTGCTTTGTTGTGGCAATAGGCTCTCCCCTATTTTATAAGGCTTAATCGGTTGTTAAAGGTTTGTAAGATGTGGTTGCCTGTAATTGGGTGTGCATTGCAGGAAAATTATATTTTGTATGATTTTTTTTGTATTTTGTGTAAGATGATATTGTATTGTGGCACTCGTTGGTGATCCTTTAGTTAAATAAATAAATAATCTGTTATTAATGTTTAGGTATAGCAAACATATACATAAGTACTGTATTATAGTATATACTATTAGTGGATAGTTATTATAGTCGGGCAGGTAATCCTACTCGTATAAGTGTCGCTCTAATCAGGTACCTAGTAAGCAATACGGGTAATTAATTATGGAGCATATCTGCAGATTGATATCAGTTATCACTCAACTGTTAAGTATAATATCTGTTATCTTCCTAATCACGTATCCGTGACTTACTGTTTACGTGGTTACTAATTATTGCTAATTAGGAAGGCGGTATTAATAAAATAGGTATTAGTTATTGTAGCTAGGCAACGAAACATCCAACTAAATCCAATAACATAAAATAAGTCTTAACAAGGGGCATCGTATTACCCAGGAACTTTGTTGTGAATTTAAAATAGGCAATCAGAAAAATACCGGTACTCAACTGCATCCAGGTAAACTGGAGCTTGTCTCCACGATAATGTGGGAAAGGCTGCGCAGATGATGATGCGGTAGGTAATGAATATTACACAAAGAAGCAATGTCCTGCTAACATATTTCTAAAGTAACATTATTTATGACAAATTTACAAGAAATTAAAGAGACATTGCAACCTTTGTCAATGGAACAGATAAGTCAGCATAATTTTGTTTGGTGCATTTATGAATATAGATACCTACTCTTACAAGAAAACCTGTAGATACATGCTGCATCGCAGCAGGTGACAAGCGGGAATCCAACCGCGATCCGTATTTCAGGCAATCTCAGTAAGTTAATCAGTCTTTCTGCTAAAGCTAAAGTTAACTTTAAAACTTTCGCGTTTCATAATTGAAAACAATATAATATATTAATATTAATAATATTAAATATAATAATATTAAATATAATATATTTATAATATAATAAATTGGTCTACCCGGGACCACGGTCGTTGCAACACGGCCGAAACGTCGGGCGAAATAGGTAAACAAACAATCGAAATCATCGCGTTAAATTTCCCGAGATAATTATATTGTTTTCAAAGCTAAAGTTTTCCTTAAATCTATACTATATAATATAGGCATATAGTAATATTATAAAGAGGTAAAGTTTGTGAGGTTGTAGGGGGTAATCTGGATCTACTGAACAAATTTGGCATGGAGATAGTTTAAGACCCTGGGAAGGACATATGGTAGTTTGTATTCCCTTGGGACGATGTAACATTTTCACGGGGGCGAAGCCGCGGGCTGAAGCTAGTATTAATATAGGAAAAGAAATACCTTATTCATCACTACATTTATATTTTGTGTTTCGCCTTATTTGAACCGAATAATACATAGACAAATCCGCGTAAGTCATTTGCGCAAACGTCCATTCGTGCAAGTGTCTTTTGCGCAAAATTTTTTTCGCCAAAGAGCCCATTAAAGTAAGTGTCTTTTTTCTTTCTTCTCAGAGTAGTCAGATAGGAAACGCCGACCTCATCTAGTTTTAAAAAATATGATCGACATGTAAAAGTGTTTGTACAAACCAACTTACAGAAATAAAATCATTTATCCTTAAAGTACATTCGCGCAAGTTTACCAGATTTCACACCATCCCATAAAAGAAAATAAAAAGAAAGAAATAATGGAGAAAAACATTTTCATTTGCTTGATTCAGCACAACTTAGTTGCTTATTTAAAGTACTGGGACTACAGTGTCGTAAGCCCAGCACATTAAAGCTAATATTTTATTATAAGGTATAGGTAACCCGTAACATACAGTTTCGAGTAATTTATTTTTGTGTCGTATGTGCCTGAACTATATTTTATCCGTAAGTGACTTTTATGTTCATTCAATGCACTAGATGTAAATAAATAAAGCACAAACTAACGGAATAATTAACATTTATTGTTCGTGCGTTGCTGACGGTAGCCCGTATAATAAATAATTTCCACGAAAACGTGTTCATACTGCACATTTTACTACGAGTTATTTACGGTAGCACAAATTAATTGCACTATTTCCTATTATAGGTCTACAAGAATCTCATGGTAAAAGGGGCATTTTTTTTGTGTGTTATGCTGCCCAGCATTTGGATTAAACGATCTTGATAATGTTTAATTTGTATTTATATCTTTAGTATTAATGAACATGTACTATATAAGGTTTGTGTATGGAGCTGGCACACTCAATTAATGTACCCCCATAAAAGGTTGCTTGCACTTTAGTGACGAAGCGCCAAGGGGGCAACATATCCCAAGGTGCTTGAGGAGTGGAGAGGTATACCACGGCTATCAGGACAATCCCGGCAGTACGATCAAGATCTCTACCAGCATCTTACAGGATAAACTCCCTACCTCCGAGCACATTTGCTCTTGCAAATCTCCACTCAAGCCAGCCAATTAAGGCAAGAGAGAGGTGGGAGCTCTGTTCCCCGTCAGTGTTCACTACGACCAGCCAATAAAGGCAAGCCGGAGATTAGGGACAAGACTTCTCCCTGGAGATCAGGTCCGTGGAGTCGCCACTGCCCACCAATTCGCCACAAAGCTGCCCTGCGTATTGTATATCTCTTAGTTTGGCCCCTCACCTTAGGAATGTTGCGGCAAAGTAAATTATAACGGCACAGACCTAGGAATCATTGAAGCGCGCAAGTACCACCACGACGTCAACGTAGTTACAGGGGTGGGGTTATTAACATTATTATAATGATCATCACATAATGAACGAAAGAAAAATATTTATTTGTGACCCGCACCGGTGACACGAGAAATAAGCAAAAACAAAAAATAAAACCCCGTGCGAGACAAAAAGGCTCGTATCTCAGCATGCGCAGCGATATCCAAAAATGAAATAACGCTGCACTGATATTCTGTTTTATAATGTTAAATTTATTGCAATCGATTAATAAAAGTCTATTTTGATTAATATTTTACTATCCTGTAGCTTCTTACCGAAAATTCGTCTGCAAAAATTCGATTGACAAAACCGCTAACGTCCAAACTTAACCCAGCCGTTGAAAAAAACTGCAGTTAAGTGTTACATTAATAAGCTATTAGTCACTAAAAATATAACAAAAGCTACCAAGGCAACAGCAAGAGTACGGCAGTAGCGTCGAGTGCTGTAGGCGGCGTAGGCTAAGAGCGCTCACATATACATTAATGAATGTGAACGAAACAAAAGAGCCGTGCGCTCGGAAAATAGGGCTCCGTTCTCTTAGCCTAAGATAGATACAGCTAGAAATATGTACAGAAGCGAGCGATGGTTGCAGGAAAAATTCATGCCACGGTGGCAAATGTACGATATTCTACAGGTTCCTATAGTAACTCTGATTTTGTATTGAGAGCCTTGAAGGATCAACAACAAAAAGGTTTGTTTCGTGTAACTTAAAATACAGTCAAGTTGTGTTAATGATGATTCATGTTGTCTAATTTGCTGAATAGTTGATACTTTTCCATAAGATGAGAGATCTGCGTACCCCTTTAGTGCGCTAAAGGGGTACGCAGATCTCTCATTTCACTGGTTATGTTCAAGTTTCATGTTATTCGGGTAATCTATTGTGGTGTTATAGGTACCTTACCAAACAACTTGCCTATTTTAGGTAAGTACAACTAAAAAAGGGAAAAATAAAAAACATTTTTGCAAAAAAATACTACCGAATTCCAAAAATAAAGTTATTTTTCACTTTGTTGTTTTTTATTTGGAAGTCGGTAGTATTTTTTTGAAAAATGTTTTTTTTTTATATTAATATGTTGAAGGCTACAAAATTCACTATGATATATTTATTTAAGTAAGTATAATATTTATATAAGTCCCTACTTGGGTTTTAATTGTTATAGATTCGATGTCATCGCTTACCACCTAATAATTATCCAAATTAATTAACAATCTTTACAAATGAGTTATTTTTTTAAGTTAATGGAATCTGATTATCAGATGCATATATAAACTAATGGATATCTCACTCTAGATTATTATTGAATTAATTTTAATTCAATTCATCCGTTTTGATGCATTGCTCGGCGCCACTTTACATTCATCCTGTTTTATCTGGTTTTTTTTTATGTTGTCATCTGAACTTTGTGTTTTTTTATTACGTAACTAGCTGACCCGGCAAACTTTGTTTTGCCATAAAAAGACCAAACATTTATCTACCCTACCTACCCTACCTTACACTACCTACCCTACACTACCCTACCCTACCCGACCCTACACTACCCTACCCTACCCTACCCTACCCGATCCTACACTACCCTACCCTACCCTACCCTACCCTACCCTACCCGATCCTACACTACCATACACTACCCTACCCTACCTATAAACCTCACGGAGCCCGAGACCTTTCCAACGAATGCAAAACCGTGGAAATCGGTTCGTGCGTTCTGGAGTTATAGCGTCAGGGAGGAAAACCCGACTTATTTTATATAGTAGATTAATAAGAATTTAATTAAGTAACTACGTTTCCGAACAAATGATGCTCGAATTATATTAAGTAACCACGTTTCCGAACAAACAATGCTCTTTCAATATAGTCTATGGCTGTGAATGACATTGACATTCGTTACGCGCGTTTTTTTAAATATGCAAAATTAAATGTATATTTTTCAATATTTCTGAGAGATTTTCTTAATATTTTTTTCCGTAAGAACCTTCTCCTAATAATAACAAATACAACAAAAAAAGAATTAGTGAAATCGGTCCAGCCGTTCACGCGTGATGCTGTGACCAAGGAAAACGGGTTTCATTTTTATATATATAAATAATCCGTAAGAAAATATAATATCTAAATTCGTCGACTGCACTGTGCAGTATACGAATGAACGTAGTTTAGATTTATGTTTGTATGTGCAGACTGCACATACAAACCAGCATGTTTGCAATAATTAAAGTTGGTACATATTCCATAATATGAAGATAATCATAAATCAGGTGATAAATTCCTGTGGTTGCATATAAATCCCCATGCTCTGTCGGATCTGTGGTCGGGTATACCCTGAGTGCCCGGCCATTTCTTGCAAAATTTAATTATGTGGGACACTCTGGGTGGTCGGAGCATACCACAAATGCGCATTTTGTCCAAATGTTTGTTACAAACAAAACAAGGCAGAGTAATGTTATTATGTTTAATGATGAGCCCGTTTCTACGGCTGCATGTGTAAATTAATGTTTATTCGTTTGTGGACGTATTCGTGAAAATGTGGTATCGTGAAATGCAAGGTAGTTTGTCAAAGTTAATTAGTACTCATAACTGTTACAAGGAAATAATTTGAGAATCGCAAGAACAGAACACAATTAAATTATTAATGAACACTAGCTAACAAGTACTAACGTTTCCCGCGGCTTCACTTCCGCAACTTATGTCACAAGCACAGATCACTTTCCGGGCGAAAAGTTGGCTATTACACTAAGCGATAGTCTAGCTTTCCATCAATAAATCAATTCCGTTATCGGATCAAGATTATGAAAACCTTTTACAAACAGATGAACAAACAATTCTACTTATTCATTTGTATTTATTAGTTTATCCTCGCACTGGAACACCTTGCAGCAATTAATCCAATTGACCACAATTTTATAATAAACTCACTAATCCAGAGGCCTTAGTGCGAGTTTTTACTCACGGTCAATCGCATTATCGTAAACGTCAATTTGTATTGAAACTGGATAAGCGCCGTCTGGGGACGGTAAGGAGAAACCTCTTTTTTAGTATACATTTTGACATAAAAGATCGTTTAAGTAACACGAGTGAGCGTGAGTCACGCGTGAGTAAAAACTCGCACTAAGGCCTCAGGTTTCCTCACGACCTTTTCCATCACCGTTGTCAGTGATGTCTAAGATAAACTTAGAAAGTACATATGAATTGAAAGAGCCGGAGACTCGGATTCGAACCCACGAGGTCTTAGCCATTGGATCACCACGACATATCCATATTCATAACATTCCTCCACTATTACATGAGACTTAAGGGCGTAGGCTTACACCGCTTTAGTGGCGTAAAACGGTTACTTTCTAAAGCCATACTCCTTAGTAAAGGCTAAGTTAAGAGGTTTCAAAAAAAAAAATATTATTGATTCTCTTCCCATCCTTTCGGGGCCAACAGACGTCTTGTATAATATTCTTATAGTCGTCAAGTGTTGACTGTTCAGTTTCATAAACTAAACCACCCCTTCTTTTATAATAAGGAAAAAGTCATAATTAATATCTTTTTTACTGTCCACGACTTATCCTTTTTCTTTAAACTACTCAACAAGAGAAAATTAAAGGAAGACATACAAAGCAACGTACATCAGCAGAGCCAGTCTCTTAGGAAAGTAGCTTTAATAATATTGCACAACCTTTTAAAACTTGCTTTAATATTTTGTACCTCACATGTAGGCATACTGAGATATATCCAGGCCACATTCCTTTGAATAAATTTTAGAGGGATGCGGGCATCGCCGTGAGAAGCTTCTAGTGAAAATACAAAACTTTAATTAAACTGCAGAACGTAAGTTCGACTTATATTAAACTAAACGCCGCTCTGTGTTTATCTTCGATACTGATAATGAAAGGAGTTTCTGTTCAGTGAACTGTTATAACTCTTTTGTTGGAAAAGCAACTTAGTATTGTTGTTAATTTTTTTTTTAAAAAAGGAGAACTAAAAGGAAAACCGCACATAAGTTTTTGTTCATTTTCCTTTCTGGTTTATTATTTTTCTTTTTCTAGTTTTTCATGATTAGTTAATGACGAAAGGATATGTTCTCTTCTTTGTTTCCAAAGCTAGTTAATTAAAAAAAACATTTATTCCGTAGATGGATTAACAAACGTATTAAGTGGCGTTTTGGGTGTGTAACCTATGAGCACATTATTGCTAAGTCTTTCTCTAGAATACACTGAATGTAGTGTCACCATCTTGTCAACACTTTCGATACAAGTTGAAGACCATCGTGTTGACGTCCATTATACCTAACACTTACCTGGCCCCATTACTATTCAGAATGTTTTGTATATTATGTATGATTTATAAAATTAACGGCTTCTTAGGGACAAACAACACTCGAATCTCTTACAGCATCTAAATATTTAATTTGGCGGAAGCTATTTACTAACTAAAGCAGCTTGTATTGATAATATAATCAGCTGATTAAATAAAATAAAAAAATCTAAACATATTTAATGTCAATACTTATTATTGGAGGAACTGACTCCCAAGTCACAGGCAATAAGGCTTATGGTATAATGTAATGTATATTATGAATAAAATTATAAAACGCATAAAGATTTTGTGGCTATCAGCGGTGTTTAGTCATCTAAAGTAAAGAATTGCAATTAATATATAATGATGCAGGAAATTTACCATTACGATTCATACAGAGTCTTTTTGGGGCTAATACAATGTCTGTATATCTGTCGTATTAAAATTATAGATGTTTGCTTCTCTAACCTATTCATGAAATTGAGATTTGGCTGGTTTTTAATAAACAAAGTTTTCTGAAAATATGGATACTGGGTGACTATTAATTCATTGGCAATATTCCAGTAGATAAAAGCAGACATAAATATAAAAATATGAAAAAAACAGCAGATCTTGTTTTCTTATATGTCAGAGTTCACCTCCTGAAAGACTGCCATCGAATTTATAAGCCATTTATAATAGTGCTTTTCCACCATGTCTTAGGTAGCTAGGCAGTGCGAGGACATCAAGCAGCGCTGTGAAAATGCGTGATTTTGAGCTGGCGTGGTTCAAGCATGTGTACCAAATTCTGTTTAGTTGTGTGCGCTAACTTTTTTTTCACTCTCAATTTTGTTACGTACAACCAAGCTTCGCTAGCTCTTGTCTGCCACAGCTGCACCAAGCCAGGTTAGCTAGGTAACTAGCACATCTCTGGTTTAAAAAACACACTAAGTGTTTAGTGGTAACAGACCAAAATGCATGAAGAAATGCCACGTTTTACGGTGGTACTCCAGCGGTAAGCGGTAGTGTACAAACATCGTAAATCCAAAACTAACAAATCTATGCAAATCGAACCAGGATCTACATTTAACTCGGCTTAACTCGACGGCTTTTCTGATCACATACACGATTGTTGTAACTGAAACTGCTTTGTTGATCGAAACGGTTGATCATAAATCGCAAAATTGTAATTCCGCTGTATGTTTATGTGCCAGTAAATAAACAGTAAACTTGCGATTTTTACCCCACTGTCGTAATAGCCAGAGTGTCGCTATCTGACAACTGGAAGATTTTAGTTTTTTGATGCCAACAAAATCTGCGAAAAATGCTTTATCGATCTGTCTAAGTATTATTTTTCGACTATCAATAAATTATTATCAAGATTAAAAATTAAAACTGCCGAAATTTCTATGTTTATAAACCAATTTTTGATGAGAATAAGACATTGATTTAAACTAACAAACAAACTCAACTGTTCGAAAGTACGAAACTGGATCAATATTTTGATATCGCATTTATGATTTATAGTTGATAAACAGCGTCGATTTTTTATTAATACGCGGTTTCTTGTTTTTCGTCTTTAACTCAAAATAATCATTTTGTCAGATAGCACCACTTTAAGTACAAGACGGCTGCCCGCAACTATAAAACAGAGCTGTTTCATCAAAAAACATCGAGAGACAATGTTATTGAATTTGTTGAAAACCACGTTTGTATGATTTTGTTGCGGAGTTCAGTATTACAAAGTTATTTTTATTTTATTTTTTTATTGTTTTGCATTTATAAAGCCAGTTTCGAATTGATTTACAAAGTTGGAATGTTTTTCACTGTTGACTGTTCAAACCGCAGTTTTATCTGAAAATATTATTTTTATTTAATTGGTGAAAAACATGGTCACAGCAAATATAATAAACGTATAATTATTTTGATCAGCTAAGTAATTATGGTTTAAGCATCTAGATTATGCTACCAATAGTTCTTACTACTATAAACGTATTATTACAAGACCTTTTTGATGGTGCGACGCAATTTAAATTGCGTCGGTAGACGGTATCGTACACGTATTTCTAAGAAAATTTCAAGTGTAAAACGGTCGATTGGCAAAGCATTGCACCAATGTGAATGTTCACGAACTTGTAATTTCGCTTTAATGATAACTGATCAGTCTATACTAATATTATAAAGAGGTAAAGTTTGTGAGTTTGTGACGTTGTAAGGGGTAATCTCTGGATCTACTGAACCCATTTTTAAAATACTTTCACTAGTAGAAAGTTACATT
Source organism: Orthosia gothica (assembly GCA_949775005.1). Classification (NCBI taxonomy): domain Eukaryota; kingdom Metazoa; phylum Arthropoda; class Insecta; order Lepidoptera; family Noctuidae; genus Orthosia; species Orthosia gothica. The sequence goes on along the minus strand of OX459034.1, from coordinate 1,407,361 downwards.
ATTCCTTATGTCATAGGCTATAATATATTTATAAAAAAATTAGAGATCCTTATGAAAATTGCAATAATGTAACCCAAGGTAGCAAAATATTGCCTATAAAATTCATTCTTTGGCGTGCGCTGAGTCAACTATTGATAATAGATAAAAATTAGTAGGTAGGCAGGGTAAGCAGGGTAGGCAGGGTAGGCAGGGTAGGCAGGATAGGCAGGGTAGGTAGGGTAGGCAGGGTAGGCAGGGTAGGCAGGGTAGGCAGGGTAGCGAAGCCCCGAGGGTCAGCTAGTATGATATAAATGGAAACACGTCGACCAATTAGTAAGGTCGCTAACAGTCGTTTAGATGAACATTAAATTGATTCTACAATTTTATTTTTCTGTGTTCGTATTTAATCCCAATAAAATGGGAAACTAGTACTACTATTTACTATTTAGTTTTAGGCGTTTAAATGACATGGCCAGATTCTGCCCTACGAATCAATTCAGCATACGTAATGCACAGCAGTTTTTAATATGTGAAAATTACTTGTAAAATGAATTAAAATTAATGGCAACAATTACATTACTCTAGAACAGGCGACAAAAAATTCCAAAAATTAAGTATGTTAATTGTTTTTGTTCGGTTTCTGTGTAATGGATTTGCGTTTGGATACACGAATAAGACAAACACTATTTCTGAAGTACGCCTGAAGGTAGATTAAAAAATAAAACAACTACAACTGCATGAATCGTATTGCTAAGATAATTACCTCTAAAATAAAAGGTAAGGTTTTACGAATATCGCAGATACCATTATTCAAGCTACCGCTCGTCACCATAATGCTGAATGCATCGACAATATATTGCAGTGTGTATCCGAACGTCCTAGTCATTATGACGTTTCTACGCGCGCGCACTGCACTGGTGCAGTCTAATCTGTGGTGCAGTCTTGCGTTGATCATATCACGTGTTCTTGTTTGTTAATCTGTTGGATATTTTAGCGTAACCCCACGCTATCGTTTATCGGCATTTCGTTTACGCTTCTTCGTGAATATTTGTGCTGTGCTTACTGGACTTGTTTGTTTACCATTTGGATTCGGACGCTCACGAGTCACGATTTCATGATGTCAAGGTGAGTATTGTACACACTACTCGAATGCGAAGGCATATTGTAACATCTTTAACACCGCAGTTACAAAATACAGATAAAGACAGTTACTGTTACAGTTGTTGATTACAGTTCTATTTTAGTGTTTTGTTGCATATCCAATTGTATATTTTTTGCTTAGTCGCTATGAGGATGTATGATTTAAATAAAAGTCATAATATCCCAGTAATAAAAGTAAACGACGTTTCTTCACTAGCCGACTTTCGAAGCGTAATTCTATGAAAATGCTTGGAACACCGACAGTGAGAATGTTTCATACATACATTTTCTTTTTTCTTAATTTCTGAAAGGCGCTCAATTACTCATCTGTTACTGGCATTGTTAACTGTCATTGTCAACTGTCACTGTCAACTATCACACGTGCCACTTAACGACATCATTGCTATTCAAAATGATTAGGCATTTTTTTTGTTTTCTTTTTAGAGTGTCTCTCGCTTCTTCTATGATCATAAAACTTAAACTATTGTAAAGCCTTACCTCTAAGCTTTAATACGACGTACTGGGGGGTGACCACAAGCTCTTAGAGTAAGGTTATTTTAAGATCGAGTAAGGGACAGTGTTCTCATTCATGTATCTGACTTGTATACATCTGTCACTTACTCGATCTCAAAATAACCTTACTCTAAGAGCTTGTGGTTACCCCCCAGTATGTCAATGTACATGAATATTTTTTGTTAGGGCACAGCTCTATACAAATTCTGGCCATGTCCTTTAGTGTCCTCCATTCCCCGCCTTATATCGTCAGTCACTTTAAAGAGAGCTGACATGGTACTGTGTCCGGGCCTGAAACCGGATTGAAACGGGCTAATAAGGGAGTTTTGGTAACTAAAGTAGGAGAGCTGTTTATGAACACAGGCCTCAAGCACTTTGGACAGAAAGGGAAGGATGGAAATTGGGCAAAAGTGACTGGAAAGTGTGGGATTGGGGATCTTAGGCAGGGATCGAACATGGGCTTTACGCCTCAAGAAAGGGAAAACACCGGAGAAGAGAGAAAAGTTAACCATGTGGGAGATAGCAGGAAGAAGCTGAACCAGAGCTGACACGATCATATGACGACTGATGTTATCACAGCCCACAGCTATGGATTTAATAGACAGGATAATCTTTTTGATCTCTTCCGGGTCAGCTGGTGTGAAGACAAAGGCGGCAATATTGGGACGCGTGAGACCAGCAAGGTAGTTTGACGTTTGGTTAGACTATCTAGCATAGGGACAGTGGAGAAAAAGCGGTTTAGATCGACAAGCCAATTGTATTAGGAAGGTCTGAATTCTGTGACTTGCCGATACCTAGGGTTTCAAGGAACTTCCAGATATCGGCAGACGAAGAAGAATAAATGTAATTTAGAATGTGGCGGCGTTTAGCGTTACGTATCATCAGGTTACATCGATTCCTAGCAGTCTTGAACAAGGTTCAATTGTCCTCCAAGCGATCCTTTTTAAATACCCGAAACGCGCGGTCCCTCCATCGCATTGCCATCCGGACTCCCCTATTCATCCAGGGGGCAGGTGGACATTTCAGCTTTACTCTCCTGATAGGAGCATGAGTATCTTACAGTTTGGTTACAGTGTTGTTGAAAAAAAAAACTTTGTCATCACCTGTAGCAGCTTTATGTAGGAGTTTCCAGTCAATATTCGATGCATCTTTTTGAAGTAGCTCACTATCCATATGTGCAAATGCACGCCTGTACTGGAACGTAAGTTTGGGTTTAGGAGGTTTAAGAACATAGGATATGTAAATAGGGTCGTGATGGGAAAAACCAGGGGCATCATGTTGGCCATGTGAGGCAACTAGGGAAGGATTAGAGGTGAGGATCAAGTCAAGCCAGGTATCATCACCGACTTTATTATGACTATAACAAGTCATCAGGTTTAGCGTTACGCATAGCTCAGTGGAGCTAAACGTAAGCCACGTTAATAAAAATAAGTAATTATAAACTAAAAATAAGAAAAGGATATAAATATATAAACTATGGACCGGCTTCGCACGACGTGGGCAGCTAACAAGGCAGCAGGTTCGACAGGAGGACGTGGTATGCCCGAGGAAGGCAGATGAGCAGGCAATTGGGCAGGTAGGTAGTTGTGTAGACAGCAGGACGGATAGGCAGGCACATGGGGTAGATGGTCAAGGCAGGTAATCGGGCAGAATGGTAGTTTCACAGGTAGTTACGCAGGCAGCAAGGAATGTCGAGGAATCAGGACTGTGGCGTTACACGCCGTAGATTCTAAGGTTACGTTAGGCAGGATTCAGACAAATGATACACAATATATAACATACATTATATTCCACTGGAGCACTTCAGATAGTAATACTTTTACATAAGCTGGTAATTCACAGTTTTGAGAGTTTTTCAGAATAGAAAATACACTTCGTATTATAGTATACAGTAGTCCACCGACTTTCGGCGTTCAGTCTAGATTCAAAACTGAAAAGCTGACGCCCGTTTTTTACTCGTCCTGCCACCCCTTCTAAATTTCAAATTTAATGCCCTTACAATAATGTACAAATAGCTTAAGGAAAGGTCTAGGACCTAGACCTTATGTATGTCTATAGCTTAAGAAAATAAAATAGACAGACAGATGTCATGTCAGATGAAAATGTCATAGTAGAAAATATTGCAAGAATTACAAATTACCAATATAATTTAAGTTTTAGATATTAAAACAATCAGAGATAACTGAAATATGCTTTTCAGCTGTTATAATACAAAGAATACATAAAAAAGAGTTACAAAAATTGATACAATATCAAAAGATATGAAGATGGTTTGTATAGTGTTGTGAAACGTAAGTAAATGTGGAATAAATACCACACAGGTGAAGATAAAATATCTAATCGGATGATTATAGAAGCGTGTAAAACAGCCGATGAAGCGTTTTGGTTAAAAACGTTTACAACCGTTGTATTGCGGAGGGCGTATTTCCTCGTATATGGCGACGCGGATTTATGTGAAACATCTCGAAAAGTGGCGACAAACCCCCGGACGACGCGAAGTCGTACCGGCCCATAACATTACTTCCATCTTTGGGAAAACTTCTGGAGCGCCTTATCGTTCCACGTTTGCTACCGGACGGACCAAAATTTCATAATAAAGAAAGAAAAAAATCAATTCAACAAAAAAAAAACGCAGTCAAAAAAATCAATTCAGTTTTACTATTGGCAAATCTAGGGTAGACGCGGCACTTACTGTTAGGCCGCCTGAACTTTGCTCCGCACAAAACTTATAAACTCATTTTAAAAAGCAATCTTAAATCGTGTCCTACTATTAAATTTAATAACGTTCCGGTAAAAAGGAAGCAGTCCGTGTGCTATCTTGGTCTAGTGTTAGAGAGGAATTTTGCATTTATAGATCACATTCAAATAGTTGGTGAAAAAGCAAAAAATAACTTGCCTAACTATGCCTTAACGAGAATTTCTAAATCTACGTGGGGTCTGTCTTTTTTTTACTTTAAAGACTATTTATGGGGCTACTAATTTGTGTTGTATCTGCTATGGGGTGCCTGTTTGGGCTGATAGGGCCACAATAGGGGCAGTACGACGTAAATTACTTCAGAGTCAGCGTTTGGCTTTGATATTCTTATGCACAGCATACAGAACGGTTAGTACTAAGGTTTTACCGGTACTTTCTGGCGTATTTCCGGTCGACCTTGAAGTGCAGCAACGTGCTGCAATGTACTATTCCGCAAAAGAGACCATGGACGCGGACTTTTAACGCGGAGTGACCGTGAGAAAATCTCTAGATTATTTATCCGAATGGCTATGTAGGTGAGATAATTCCATCAAAGGCCGACACCTCCACCAATTCTTTCGCCATCCGTTCGCGTACGGCTGGCCAGGACGTGGCTGGAGGTGGATCACTGTGTTGCCCAATTTTTCACAGGGCATGGTAACTTTAAAAGTAAATTATTTTCCTTCAAGCTTGTTGCCTCGCTTTTATGTCAGTGTTCTACATCTGACTGCGAATATGTACAACCTGCACATCATATCTTATGGCAGTGTATTCTTTGGCAGAATGAACGCAATACTGTGTTGAATAATGTACAGGCTGTATCAGTAGCTGTTTACTATATGGATCTTGTGGAAGTTAGAACAAATCGATACTGGAAATATGAAATAACGTAAGGGACAAAACTAAGGTTTTCAGGAGAGCAAAAATAAGATATATTTCTTACAAAACCGACTACAGTTTTTTAACTTTATGTTTTACATAAAAAGTGTCTAGGACAAAGTTTCTTAGATTTCTTCGTGCTTTTAAGCTAAAATAGTAAAAAACCAATAAAGCCTATAGTTTTAAAGATAGCATGTCCCTTACGTTAATTAATAATGAACACGGCTGATATACGTTAATAAAATTTTTGATGTAAATGAACAGCATTGATGTATGGGACATTAAAGGAAATAAACATTTTGAGTTTTTCAAAGTAAAGGTATTTTAATGTTGTACCATATATTGCTTATGCTGTTAACAAATTATAAAAATATAATTTCAAACATTCGTGGCATACTATGCCTATGCCACCTATGCTATAAATTTTAAACTAATGGTCACTAACAAACAGTAAAAATGGTGAATATCCTGCTTCTAATGTTAATGTCTATGCCATATAGTTTATAGTTATGTCTGTTTTCTGGTTTAGTTTTCTTCTTCAGTACTACATCGTCTTTTTCATAATCTAGTTTCATTTTTGACGCCTGCGGGAGGCCTACCTATGTCCAGCAGTGGATGTCTTTCGGCTGAAATGATGATGATGATGTAGACATCTTCTTGATTATTGTTACTATTTGTTTTCATAGCGTTATTTTTCCTCCTCCTTGATTTGTTTTTCTTATTATCAACTGAACTGTCTGAATATTCTTCTTTTTCTGACCAAAGGGCTGAGCTTGTTGAAGAAAAATTGTTTTGTCTTTCGTCAAATTTAAAATCCATACATGATTTTGTAAATGTTAATGCCTCGCGACGTTCTTTCTTTGGTTTTAGCTCCTTTGACGAACACTTTGGACACATTAGCATATTAAGCAAAAGAACAAATAATTTTATAAGGGAAATCTCCGCGAAGGTATATTGCTACAATACCCCCTCTCCTCCCAATCAGATCATTCTGAAGAAGAACGAAACCAGGAGGAGAGTAGGTGGTAGATGGAAGTTCAGGTTTGAGCCAGGTCTCAGAAATTAGGATGGCATGAACGTTATTGTTGGCAAATGTGTCGTATAGTTCGCTATGGTATCTTGGAACACTTTAGGCATTAATGTGGCAAACGATGAACAGCCGGCCAGGATTTGGGCTGAACCCTTGACGCAATAGATCATCAAGGGTGTCCGTAAGGGAGCAAAAACTAGCACCGCAAGAAGAGGTAGTTGATTCGTTGGCAGAATTAAAAGATTCGCTGTCTGATAACATTATAATAAAAAGTAAATTACTCAAAAAAAAAGTTGAAAAAGTTAATTGAACAAAATATTTGTAATCTTGTGAATTATTCAAAATATTTTTCTTTTTATTTTCCCTCTACACTAAAGACGACGCCTGAGAAATTGTAGAAATAAACGTTTAACATAACGTTCCATCTTTCATGATCAACAATACGGTTTCACAAAAAGGCGTTGCACAACTGACGCTGGCGTCACCCTATTAAAGAACATTTTTAACGCCTGAGAAGAAGCACAAGACGCCATTGGAATCTTTTGCGACCTCTCGAATGCGTCCGATTGCGTTAACCATGAGACACTATTGTTAAAACTCGAGCACTATGGGATTAGGCATACGGCCCTTGAATTACTTAGATCATATTTGAAAGCCAGACAACTTAAAGTTCAGGTAAACGGCGTAAACTCACTAGGTTCTGAAATGACAATGGGCGTTCCTCAAGGCTCTATATTGGGTCCATTCCTCTTTTTAGTTTACATTAACGATTTGCCCCAATTATTACAAAATCAACCGAAGATCGTGTTATTTGCTGATGACACATCTTTGATATTTAAAATAGATCGACAATCACAAAATCTTGATGATGTGAATAAGTCTATTCATCAGGTCCAAACTTGGTTCACGGCAAACAATTTGTCAGTAAATGAAAAAGAAACCAAATGTATTAGATTCACATTGCCGAATGTTAGAAGTAGCGAATGTGACATCATACTGAAAGGAGAAAAGCTGGACTATGTAAATCAAACAGTTTTCCTAGGAATCACTCTAGATGACAAATTACAATGGGGGCCTCACATAACATCTCTGGCAGGACGGCTGAGCTCAGCCGCTTATGCTGTTAGAAAGATAAGACAGTTAACGGATGTAGAAACCGCGCGTTTGGTCTATTTTAGTTACGGTAGTATTTTACTGTGGGGTCGGGCGGCTGACATTGAATCAATATTTATATTGCAAAAGAGAGCTGTCAGAGCCATATATAAGTTAAGTCACCGAGAATCTCTTAGGGAGCTATTTAAAAAGATTAATATTATGACAGTTTCTTGCCAATTCATTTATGAAAATATTATGTTTGTAAGGAAAAATTTAAATCTCTTTAGTAAAGTTAGTGATAGACACAATTGTAATACCAGAAATAAAGATAAGTTAGATCAACCATCATATAGATTAGCTAAAGTACACACATCTTTCATGGGGTACTGTGTTAAATTCTATAACAAAATACCTTGTGAGATATTAAAGTTAAATGAAAGAAAATTTAAAACAATAGTTAAAAGCACACTTTGTAAACAAGCATATTACAAATTAGATGCTTATATTCAAGATAAGAATGCTTGGAAACATGCTGGTCATGCTCCATAGGCCTATCTTTGGTGTGGACAAAATCAAAATGGTTAATTTGTATTATATTCATAATTATAGTAACGCTTTATTTTTATTTTTCTTCTCTTTTTGTTTAAAAAATTGACTCGCACACTGTTTTGTTGTTGTTTAATTAGGTAATGTACCTACGTTTGCAATATTTGTAAGTACGTGAGAACCATGTTCCTATTTATCAAGTAAAGGAATTTACCTGTTAGTGCTTGTAATTCTCTCATACCTATATGTAGTATAGTAGTGCTGGGTACATCATCCTCACATATATTAATTTATTAATGTATGTACTTATATAAATATTGTATAAAACTTTTTTTTAAAAGAGTAAGTATGGAGTTTCTTGTGCGTTCTTCTCCATAACAAGCTACATTTCCGAATGCACGGTAGAATCAATTTAAAAAAAAAAAATATTTTAACGTTCAAAAGTGCCGCATTATGGCCTACTTGAAATAAACACATTTGACTTTGACTTTGACTTTAAATGTTTGTAGAGTTCTGTTAGTTCGTGGGCGTTAGTTGGTTTTAAACTTTGGAAAAACTTGAAACAAGCGAAACGTAAGGCAAAAGGTAAAAGGCAATTAAAATTAATCGATATCAAAATGATGAAATTACTGATGATTAAATGACTGCTCATTATCCTTACGCGAGAGTGCTCTCGCTTAGGCTCGGGCTATGGGTAACTGAGTTTTTTCATATGGAATTGCCCAGTAAAAGCCTAGAGACACGGTCGATAGCAATAGGCTCTCTCCTTACTGTACTTAAAAACATAACTGGCGAAAAGTGGGTTAAGCCCTTCAGGGAATACATGTTGTTATCTCTAAGAAAAGCGTCCAATAAACTTTACACTTACGTTACAAAAGTTTATGTGGAAAGACAAAAGGTTTCTACAGGAACAATTTTGTTAGTACCAGTAACTTGTATCTTGTTGTAGTCACCCAGTTCGATCTAATATTATTTTGCCCACTTTTCTTGAACAAAATTAGGATAAAATTTTCCGAAACATAAAACTATCAAAGCAATGGTTGGTAAATCCGTACCAATTTTAATCTGCCATATTTGGCAAATATTCATAACAATAAAATAGTAGTAAATAAACTCGCGCAAAAATATATGCAGTTTGACAATTTGAAGAACTCACTCTACACCAGCGAATTCAAACGCGATTATTACAAAAATAAATAGACCTCATTACAAAATGTTTGTCACTGACTAACTCAAAAGCTACAAATTATCGTTGAGTGTCCCAAGCTAGAAAAAAAAATCCCGAAAAAAAAACCACGATTCTTTTGGAAAAGGCCTCGTGAGCGAAGTCGCGGGAAAAAGGTACTAATCAGTATATATGTCGCAGGGACATGATGAAAACAGGGAATTGATCAAATCTCTAAGCGATTTGATCAAATCACGGAGGATGTTAAAATAATAACACGTTTTTATCATTTCCCTAAACAAATCTAGTGATTTGAACAAATCTCAAAATTGGTTCAGTGAAATGACAAAAATAACTTTTCTGTAGTAATTTAAAGGTTTATTTTGTACTTTGCTTTCCGAGGTAATCGGCTGCGTTATGTTATATGGTCAAAGAATCAGTCCAAGAGCGAGCGAAGCGAGCTCGGGAACTTAGGGCACCCCGACACGGACAGGTTAGGTTCGAACGAGATGACGGGAGCTGAAGTGAGCGAGCAAAGCGAGCGAACGCAGCTCCCGTCATCTCGTTCGTGTTAGGTTACTTTTGACCCTGCAGACAGAAATAGGAGCCCCGCGCAGCGGGGCTACGTCGACTTTGTTACATGTTTTATTATCTTTTCACTGAATCAATTTAGGGGTTTGTTCAAATCACTAGATTTTTATTGGGATTTGTCAAATCACCAGATTTGTTTAGGGAAATGATAAAAACGTGTTATTATTTTAACATCCTCCGTGATTTGATCAAATCGCTTAGAGATTTGATCAATTCCCTGTTTTCATCATATCACGACGACATATACAAGTTGAAAAACAATAAGCAAAATATAATTCATGATGAGGAAAAACCGGAGCAAAGAAGGGAAAAAAAGGAAGAAGAAAAAGGGAAGGAATCAAATTTTACAATTGTTACATTTAAAAAGTTTTAAAGGAAAACAGAAGATATCTACAGTAACAATTATGATAGTATCGGTAACTTGTTGTATCGAGCCATTTAGTTGTCATCCTATAACGTACTCACGCGAAGCTGTGTTTGTGTACATTCGTTTCAATTCATGTTGTCACGATTTCAATCTCAGGACACCCGCAGATTGGATTGCTCGGATAGTTAAGAACGTTTTCAGTGAACATGTCAATGTTTTTTTTTGCCATGAATTTGTTTACTAAACATTTTATTAGAAATATGGAAATGGTTTCAGCATTGCCGCTGAAAAGGATACATGATGGTGGTACCTTTTCTGGATACTGTTATCAATGTTTAGGTAATATTATATACAGGCTCTGAAATATCTGGTGGAAAGGTAATGGCTTATGCATTTGCCGTTACAAAGTCTAACAAAACAACTTATCTATGGAACCATTAAGGCAGAACATTTTATTGTTAAGAAATAGTTTGTAAGAAAATAAAATAGTATAACCTGCTGTTCCAGAACACGTTTTCTTTTTACGTCTTATTGAAGCTATCTATTTTCCGAACCTCAACAATTCCTATCTTCCGTTCTATCTATCTAAGTATCAAGAAGATAAACATCTCAAAACATATTTGTTCCTTGACAATCTCATACAGTAGGTAGCTAATGTATTTTGCCAATATACCACAAGTATCGTTTACATGGAGTGTACACACAAGGGGGATACGGGAGAATGACAATAACATCTAGTCAGCACCAGTCAACCTCACCTGCACGCTATGGAAATTTTGTACACAAGCAACCAGGGGTGATAGCCCTCCAGCTGTCGTGGTGCTCCCTGTTAGATAACTAACGAGGCAATGGTGACCGAGCTGTGGCGGTATAACCATTCACCTGCTTGGGTAATCAAGCAGAAGAGGTCTCAGCAGCCTTGGGGCCCAAATATCCCCAAAAAATACTGATGAAGTAGGCAAGGGGAAACCACTGTATTATCTTCCCAAGACAGTCACCATGAAATCATCGTGACCACGACCGCTCTATCAAGAGCGAAACGAAAAAGAAGATCGTTTACAGCCCGCATCATAGCCCGCATGAGCGATGGCTAAATATGTAGCTACCCACCGACAAAAAAAAAATTTGCGAGCCACGAATATTAGGAAAAGCTTTTACCTGAAATGGAAAGTGAAAACATACTTATATCACACATTACTAAATAGTTACTACCTTATATTTAGTATTGACACACTTACCTACTAATAAATGTGGTCCAAAATACTGTGGCAATAACGTCGGTTATTCTCTGCATTCTGCTTCACAAATTATAATGCCGGGAAAAAAAATTATTATTTCTTCGCCCGGTCTGTTGCGTCCCGATTTTAATTAATTAATATTGAATATACAGAGTATCCAAAGTAAAGTTGGGTTTTGAGGTTTGCTTTTATTTTTAATTGGGAACGATAAATTAGTTAGATCCTTTTAAGATTTATGGATGGTTTTTTCGGGTTTTTTTTTGTTAGTTCTTATTTGCTAGCATTTGGAATTGTCTCTTTCAACCAAACTTCAGACTGAAAACCCAAGGCAACAATCCAATGATCAGAGTGCATCTCTCATAAAGATACTTCTGATATCACCACATATCATATTCATATTCATTATATCATATTTTTATTACTCATCCAGTAAGAAAAATATGTGACAGTTATACAAAATTCAAAGGCATTTTCTCCTAAATAATTGATGTTAATACTTTGGTGTTACTGACAAGGTATTTTCAAAACCACACTATTCCGAGATAAGTGTTTACTCTAACATAAAAACGGTATTTCACGAGAAAATCATTTGTTTTTTATGGTTTTATTCATGCAGGTTGTACTAACAGTACAGTTTGAAGCCCTACTCTTCCGTTGACGTCTTACTGAGATGGGTAGAAATTGTGTTCAATATGGGATGTTCCTTATCCGCACTTATTGAAATAATATTTATATGGCCTATCACTGTTGACTTGTCCTGAAAGGTGGTGACATCTATTATGTGTTTGTATACATGCCTTACGATACGAAGAACTTTGGTAAAGAGACTTATCGTCTATCCAACTAAAGCACTCGAAGCGCAGCTCAGGTGGGATCCGTTACTGATTAAGACATTCCGGGACACTGTTACCCTATTGAACTTCGATGTTCAAAATATACATAGTAAACAAGTACCTGCTTTGTTTTGAAGGATCGCGTTCACAGTTCCACATCGTATGCATCTGGGAATAGTACATTACAGCAGAATCCAGTAAGTAAGCCTTCCTGGCCGAGTATGAGTTAACCGGACCGAACCGCAGGTGAGGTCCGGTTATATACGAGGCCAGGATGGCTTTCTTACTGGTTGAGGTTTGTATAATGCTTTTCTCAAAAATGAAAGAAAGTTTAACAACAAATTCGTTTAATTAATATTGAAGGTTACATTCATATTAGGGCAATTACTGATAGATATTGTGATCGATTTACCGGGGGCATTTATATTTGTTTGTTGTACATCTTGATTAACGGACTCTTTAATCCAACATGATTTATAAACTGAAATGACTAAATACAAACATAAAATCCCACACTATACTTCTACAACATTACTAAGTACAAAACGCAACGTGCATACTTTTTCTGCGTCGCGTTATGTGTCACAGACCCATAAAAAAAAAAAAAAAAAAAGTGTCACAGACAATAAAATGGATGTTTAAGGCTCCAAAATATATTATGTATCTCATAAAATGTCATACCAAAAAGAGATAGATATATATTTGGAGCCTCCCTCTAACCATGTTATAATGGCTAAACTCTAATCTGTGTCTGGTACTATGTTTTTTTTTTCTAAGCAGATCTAAAGAGGATGACCTAAACCGTGCGAAGCCATAAAAAAAAAAAGGGATGAAGGATGACCAAGTGTCCAGTAAGTAAATTACATACTTACTTACTGGACAGTAGGAGATTCCAAATTTAAAATCTCGCTTCTTACCGGACAGTTGTGAATAGTCTCCGGTAGAGTTCACTTTCTGGATACTTTTTAGAGATGTTATGTCAACATTACATACCATTTTTGAGAAATAGTACATTACAGCAGAATCCAGTAAGTAAGCCTTCCTGGCCGAGTATGAGTTAACCGGACCGAACCGCAGGTGAGGTCCGGTTATATACGAGGCCAGGATGGCTTTCTTACTGGTTGAGGTTTGTATAATGCTTTTCTCAAAAATGAAAGAAAGTTTAACAACAAATTCGTTTAATTAATATTGAAGGTTACATTCATATTAGGGCAATTACTGATAGATATTGTGATCGATTTACCGGGGGCATTTATATTTGTTTGTTGTACATCTTGATTAACGGACTCTTTAATCCAACATGATTTATAAACTGAAATGACTAAATACAAACATAAAATCCCACACTATACTTCTACAACATTACTAAGTACAAAACGCAACGTGCATACTTTTTCTGCGTCGCGTTATGTGTCACAGACCCATAAAAAAAAAAAAAAAAAAAGTGTCACAGACAATAAAATGGATGTTTAAGGCTCCAAAATATATTATGTATCTCATAAAATGTCATACCAAAAAGAGATAGATATATATTTGGAGCCTCCCTCTAACCATGTTATAATGGCTAAACTCTAATCTGTGTCTGGTACTATGTTTTTTTTTTCTAAGCAGATCTAAAGAGGATGACCTAAACCGTGCGAAGCCATAAAAAAAAAAAGGGATGAAGGATGACCAAGTGTCCAGTAAGTAAATTACATACTTACTTACTGGACAGTAGGAGATTCCAAATTTAAAATCTCGCTTCTTACCGGACAGTTGTGAATAGTCTCCGGTAGAGTTCACTTTCTGGATACTTTTTAGAGATGTTATGTCAACATTACATACCATTTTTGAGAAAATGGTATTTACGGGACAGGTCTAAACGAAAGATGCGAAAACCAGTTTTTGTATGGATATATTAGCCGTAGAACAATTTATAACATATGTTTAATGTTCATCCTACCGTTGTCGCAATGTCACGTCGAGCCAGTCTGCGGGAGCTTTTAAAATGAATCAGTTAACTTTATGGGTTCGCTGAATATGCAACAAACGAATTACTGACACTACGCTTGGCAATCCGATACGTGTCAGTTGGGTATCGGATTGCAAAGCATAGAATCGGAAATACCGATGGGCTGATCCGTGCGATGGAAATTATGGCACTTGTATAACTTCTTATACATAGAAAATTTTAACCAGATTGATACGACCCGAACGAAACGCGGACGCGACAACCAGTTGTCATAGTCTTCAATTCTTAAAAACGTTAGTAAATGTTTATTCAATCGTGTTGTCGCATTTTGCATCGCACCTGTCTGAGGTCGCAAATCGTAAGTTTTTAGATTTCACTTTACCTTCGACCGATGAGTCTCCTTTCACGGCGGACCGGATAAATGCTCGCTATTTAGCCTCGCCCCTTTAGAATTATGCACTTAAAAGGGTTGTAAGGTAGGTTATTATTAGAAACCTTACATCCGGGACTGAAAGCACCAAGTACTTATTTTGTAGGCTTAATTATGCAAGGCTTTTACAAAATGTTCTTTTGTCTTAAAATAAATATAAGTTTTTTTGGATTTTTGTTGCCTATTGGTTTAAAATGGCTTATAATTTTAGTACTAAACAAAAATTTGGGTAATTGTAAGCATCCTACGTAGGTTTTCGTTTGATTGTTAGGGATAGTCCAGCTCAGTCTCGAGGTGAATTTAGATAACTATCCTAATGTAAAAAATAATATTGCTGAGAATGCTGGACTGTTCTCAACTTTGCTTAAATTTTCTAACCTTTTGGATCTAAATGTTGCCACCCTTATATTTATAGTATGAGATACTAGTGCAAAAATCAGCAGGTAATTTGTTCTTAATGAAACTTGATATTTAACTTCCGACGGAAAAAGAGAGGTGTTATAAGTTTGACGTGACTGTGTATTTGTATATGTGCGTATTTGTGTATCTGTCTGTGGAATCATGAAGGTATGATGCCTCAGACAGATAACGCGGACAAACGGATGAACCGAAGTTTTACCGTTTTTTTGTTTGAATGGTGACTTTATCGAGAGTCTGAGCTATGTTTGATGAAAATTGGCTGAGCCGTTCAAAAGTTATTGGAGTTTTACTGTTTGAATCGGGGTGTTTTTGCAAGATATCGTGTCATAATTACGGGTTCAATAGATTGCCGAAGTGCGTCTAAATTATGTAGCATGCAAAAAAAATACACTTAATATGAATGATTCTCGATAGTAGACTAGATAACAGCAGAGTTGCCTGGTCGCATCTGGCCGCAAACAGTTTTTTGTTTCAGTTTTATTAAATTAAATTTAGGTTATTTTTTTAAATTAATTTCGTCTTACACTAGGAATTTCTTCTGTATCGTGGATGCGCATGCAACATCATCTAGCTCTCAGTAATAAAGTAGAGTACGAACAATCGACCAATCACATAGACGGAAATCCACATCGCGTCTTTCAGCTTATGTAAGCTGAAAGACGCGATGTGGATTTCCGCACCAGGCACCAGCACCGGACCAATCACATGTGTGATTGGTCAATTGTTCATACTCTTTCATGGGGTCAAACCCTTGGCCTTGCCGAATTCATTTATGCAATTAGGCTGCAGGTTTAGCAGGTAAACTGGCAACCCAAATATTGCGGCTAACTGAAAGCTGGCAATCTTATGTTTTACTATTTGTACACCAAATTCTTTGAAATGACGTTGGCCTCACTTGAAAATCTTGTATAATGGGGAATAACTATCAAACATAAATGTAAATTTATTTAATAAATGTTAGGCTAGATATTTCCAGGCAACGTTGCAGCAATCTATTATATAATCAAGTATCATTAATACAAATTAATTTTAATCAAAAACAAATATAACTGCAGATTTTGCAATTTTCGTTCAAAAAGTCAATTTTACCTTAAGATGACTTAAAAAATGTTCTCGAAATGGCTTCTTATCAATTCCCAGTATTCCATGGGAGTCCCCTCGCGTTAAGCACTTAATAAATCTGCAAAGCTATATCAGTTTGAATTTACCGGTGTGATAAATTGATATCGAAATTGCTCGTAACTCAATAGATAACGGCGCGGGAAAACGGTGAAATTAATCGCGCGGCCTAATTGGCATCTTTATTATTTTATTTTATTTTTCAGCCTTTTGATGTATTTGAATTTTAGCAGTGATCTGCTTGCTGGGTTATTAATATAAGATTATCCATTATATTGTGGTTAGCATCGGAGGAAACCTGGACTTGAAGTTGCACATCTCCAACCGGTATTGGCTAAACGTGGTGAGTAATGCTCGTGCCTTCTCTGCATGAGAAGAGGCCTTTGCCCTGCAGTGGAACAGTAATAGAATGGTATGTTTTTTTTGTTTCCTTCTGGGTAAAGCCTAAGCTTTAGCAGTATTAGTATAGAGTATGACCATTTTCTCGTAATTTTATAAGAATTTGATTGTTTGTTTCTTTGATTCGTACCTTGTAATTGTGCCATGTAATTATAAAATAATTCGCGGGATTTCCAAGAATCATGCAAGTGTAAGTTCTGTTCCTTAGCCGCCTCGAATCAGCCTTCGCATCTAGTTTATTTCGTCAGTCGTCCACCTTTTCCTGATAAATGTTTCAGTTTGAAATGAAAACTCTAAAGCAAATACTTTATAAGCCAAGTACCTATAGTTTCACAAACAATATCCAGGTGCGTTCTGTCCTGAAAAGTTACCATGTGGAAATATATACGTAACAAAATACCTGGAAATGAGTAATACGTTATCGTTGCGGTAGGCTAGAGACACATTAATGTGAGTGAGAGTGTACGAATAGCCTAAGAGCCCACTGCAAAAATCTGCAGGTACTTATTTTTTTGATTATTTTAATTTTCATGAATTACAAAAGTAGTAGAATATATTATATTATGTCTATGCATATATTGCCAGGCAACCTTGCAGCTGTATATTTTTATGAAAGATATTAGGTAGTAGCGTATATTATATTCTATTATCAAGTATCTTTCCTAAAATCAAGATTTATCTTAAAAAAATACCTGCTGATTTTAGCGGTGGGATCTAGCACTATAAGGTGGTAAAAGTATTGTGTAATGTACCGCAAGTGAAGAACCATCTGCCTTTCCTGGACCTAAAGTTTTTTTAGTCTAATTTACTGAAAATTAGACTCGTACAATTTAGATGCGAAGTGATGGAACAAAAACTGGGCTAAAAACTTAGTTAACTTCAATCATTCAGACTTTTATTAAATCAACTATAAGTTACCTTGCTGATGGTTCGCGATGTGATTTGTATAACAAACAAGCGAAATTTCAAGTACGGTCACATGGTCGCATGCGACCGATTTGCTCTTAAAATTTTCTTAGAAAATACTTGTACGTTATCGTCTATCGACGCAATTTAAATTGCGTCACGCCAACATATACCTGCATTAATGTTCGTATAAGCTTTTTCTCGCGGCTTCTCTCGGGACCGTGCATCAATCCAGTATACAAACAAAATTTAAAAAAATTAAGAACTCCTGACAGATTTTTATTTCATCCTTTTTAAACTACATAATTTATCTAGTAGTATATCTTGCGAAAATACCCTGATTGAAACAGTTAAACCCTCAGAACCGACTTTCATCAAACATTTTCAAACAAACATAGAGCAAGAACACTCTCAATAAAGTCAACTTGCGAAGTTGTCAACAGCCTCGGTCACCACGGTCTTTCATGCAGCCGAAGTGCTCGCATAGCGCGTCACGGAAACTTAAACGACATCATCCGGCGTGCTCTCGTCGCCGTCGGCGTGCCGGCTGTATTGGAACCCCATGGCCTGGCACGTGACGATGGCAAAAGACCGGATGGAATGTCTTTGTTTCCATGGAAGATGGGTAGGCCTTTAGTGCGGGACGCTACTTGTGTCGATACTCTTGCGCCATCCCATCTTCCTAGCTCGTCGTGCTGTGCTGGCGCTGCCGCTGCGGCTGCAGAGAACCTCAAGCGGCGGAACTATAATAACCTCATTGGTAGTTATATTTTCGAGCCGTTTGGGGTTGAAACTCTTGGTCCGTGGGGTCCGAGTGCTCACGCTTTGTGTAAGGATCTTGCCAAACGCCTAGTTGACACTTCGCGTGACCCAAGAGCTGGCTTTTACTTTGGTCAGAGTATTAGCATTGCCATACAACGTGGCAATGCTGCCAGTCTTTTGGCCACATTACCAGTGGTCAACGATGGAGAGGAGTTTTTCGACGCCATATTTTAGTATATTTTTAGGTTTAGTTAGTGAGTAGTTTTTTGTTTAAATGTATATGTTTGTAGTCTTAGTTAATTAAGTATTTTATACACTGTATATACTTTTATCTATGTAAATAAACCAATGTACATCCTTACTTGCAAAGAAAAACTTAATCAAAATCGGCTCATGCTCGTTTATGAGCTATGATGCCACAGACACAAACACACAGATAAACACTTCAAACTCATTCAGCGATAGTTTAGCTTTCTATTAGTGAAATTATTTTTATAATCAGATACTTTCTGCCTTTCACAAAATATAAACATACAAACAATTTTCTCTCCTTACGATAAAACTTAGGAATCTCAGCAGTATTTTTTTCGCGATTTCATAGAATCTATGACATAGATGCCTACAGTAAAAGTTGTTAACTTACCCGATGAAAGATTTCAAAAGAATTAGAATCCACCCGGTAGTGCTACTGTTTATTGCCTTTCTCCTTATCAGGTTGAACGAAAAACCAATAATTAAATTGTTCAAAATCTTTTTTAGTTTTTTCGTGTCGATGAAATCTTGAACTTTTTATTTGTATCACGAAATCCACTCATGATTAGTATGAAGGATTCTCGGGCAATTTTCACGGATAAATCGCGATATAACGGATCAAATCAGCTTAGCCATAAAGGTCACCGGTATTTTATTATTGCGTCAAGTTTATTTAGGTTCCGATGTCGTTAAAAAAGCGGGGACCTTTGATCTTATATTTTCATTCAGCGTAGGTATAGGTCAAAGTTGAGGTAGAGCGAATGTGGTTCGTTAACTGCCCCTTTGACATTATACACGGATAGGTAATGACTTCGCTTACATAATCATTCTAGTTTATGTGACAAGTTATTTGTTAGTTTGTCTGGCAAACCAAGTAAGAGAGAGGATTGAAGGCAATTTTGGACACAAGCCAAAGCTTGAATGAATCTTGTCTCTAAAAGTTTGCATAGTAACAACAGGAAAATAAACTTCAAGTAGCTATTCTATTCATTGTATTCCAAGATTCTTGAGCAAGAAAGATACTTTATAAAACTCAAGAAAAGTATTTTCTTTTATTCGCTTGCAGTAACAGAGAGCGTATAATAAACATTACTTTAAATTAGGTTACAGAGTAATGTTTGTGGACTAATTCTCTCATAATATTGAAGAAATCTTACAAAAAGATGATTGAAATGCAATCACATTTGCATAAATAAAATAATATTTTAATGAACACACAATTTTGTTTCATCAACGAAGTAACTTAGTAATAAAAATTCGCTGCGTTGTAATATTAAATTCTGTTAAAATTTTCGAAGTGCAAAAATTCTCCGTCATTAAATTTGGTCTACTTTATATTCAAATATGATTTTATCAAACTTCAGAAATAAAGATAAGGCTACGCTGAGATACAGAACTCATTCCAATGGGCATTCAAAGTCTTTTGATGTAATAAAAATAAATATGTATTTAAGTAAGTAACATCTTTGGAAAGGCAGGTAATTTTATTATTTACGTAGAGTAACATAAATAAGTGTGTGGCTTGCGTGATGGTCGGTTGCCACCCAAGCGCTCATTATGCTGCCTCTATCATGGACTGACGGTCAGAAGGGTGCGTCCTTATCAACCATCTCCATCTTCCACCTCTCCATGCTTTCTATGGGGAATTCA
Organism: Orthosia gothica; assembly: GCA_949775005.1. Classification (NCBI taxonomy): domain Eukaryota; kingdom Metazoa; phylum Arthropoda; class Insecta; order Lepidoptera; family Noctuidae; genus Orthosia; species Orthosia gothica. The sequence continues at coordinate 1,387,362 of OX459034.1, read as the reverse complement.
GAACTTAATTATTTCCGCTTAACAAGAAAACTTGGCAAACGTTCGGTTTTACCGTAAACTAAAAATAAAGTATTGCAATTTATTTTTTGAAACCACTTACAACTTTACCTGGGTATACTGTCTCCATGTTTATCGTCCAAATGAATCGTTGATGTAATTTCAAGTTTCTAATTGCTTGGAAATGGTTTTATGTTTAATTCCAAATTCAAATGTTACTTTACTTCACATTATTTCGTTATTTAAATATCAATAAATTGAATTCGTTATTATTATTTCCTTTATTTATCTTTTTTCTTATTATATATTTTTTATTATCTGCCTAGCGTTTTTCCCAATTGTTGTTGGGGTCGGCTTCCAGTCTTACCGGATTCAGCTAAGTACCAGTGTTTTACACGGAGCGACTGCCAATCTGACCTCCACAACCCAGTAACTGGGTAACACGGTACCCCTTGGCAAGACTGGTGTCAGATCTCAAGGTTCTGACTACTCGTAACGACTGTCAAAGATCTTCAAATGACAGCCGGGACCAACGGCTTAACGTGCTTTCCGAGGCACGGAGGAAACTCGGTATTATATTACATTTTTAAATATTTGAAAAAGAAAACTTAGAAACATTTAAAAATAATCAATTAGAGGCCAACTGGTATCGGGAACAGGGTCCAAGCTACCGGTGGTTAGGGCTCCAGAGACAGGAACCTCCTCACAATGCGAGCCGTATCGATGAGTACTGCCTTTTGTATCAGACCCTTGATCCAACCGCCCAATGACAGCCTCGACAGATGGTCGTCGAGGCTCTTGGCGATCAAACCGTTGGCCGTAACGACAATTGGCACAATGATCGCCGAGTCCACATTCCACATGTCGACAACCTCGTGTGCTAAGTCGAGATACTTGATTTGTTTCTCTTTCTCAGCTTTCACGAGGTTCTCGTCATGCGGGATTGTGACATCGATTATCATTGTGCGACGCGCTAATCGGTCTATCACCACTATATCCGGCTTATTGGCAACAATAGTCCTATCAGTGATGATAGACCGATCCCAGTACAACATGACATGGTCATTTTCGAGAACTGGGTCGGGCACATACTTGTAATACGGGAACTCCGATTCCACTAGATTGTACTTCAAAGCAAGTTGCCGGTGAATAATCCTGGCCACTTGGTTATGCCTGTGTAAGTACTCGCCGTTAGCCAGACGAGAACAACCAGAGATAATATGTCTGATGGATTCACCCGGACGGTGGCATGCCCGACATATGTCAACCGTCCCGTCATTCATTATATGTCTCCGGTAGTTACTCGTCAAGATAACTTCATCCATAAATGCACAGGCAAAACCTTCAGTTTCCCCGAAAAGGTCGCCGAAACGTAGCCAGGATACCGACGCTGGGAAATCTACATCGGGCCCGTGGAGAGCCCGATAGAAGCGTCCGTGTCCGTCCAGTCGTTAGTATTACAGGCTTGCGCCAGTTCTCTTTAGCCATAGACAACGGGGTGAGTCCCTTGTCCACTGCGACCACATCTCGGTGCATACCCACTTCAGCTTATAAAAAGTATTCTCTGAGGCTACACACCTCGCGGTTGTGAAGAGTCTTGGCGTTTAAAAAGCCTCGACCCCCACACTTCCGCGGGATGTACAGTCTCATCACCGATGATCGTGGGTGATGCATCCGGTTTGCGGTCAGCAGAGTCCGGACCCTCCTATCGAGGGCGTCTAGCTCGGTCTGAGTCCATTTGAGTATGCCGAAAGAGTACATCAAAACCGGCATGACCCAACTGTTGAAGGCGCGCACCCTATTTCCGCCAGACAAATGGCTATTTAATACCTTTTTCAGGCGGTCAAAGAAACGTTCCTTCAGCAGTTGCTTCATGTCAGTACTGTTGATCCCCAACGCTTCCGACATACTCAATTTATTATTATCTCCTTTATTCATATTCTTTCTTATTATTTACATTTTTAAATATTTTTATAAAACATACAAAAAAAAAAACATTTAAAAATATATAAAATAGAGGCCCACCGGTATCGGGAACAGGGTCCAAGCTACCGGCGATCAGGGCTCCAGAGAGAGGAACCTCCTAACAATACGAGCCGTGTCCAGCAATACTGCTTTCTGGATCAGGCCCTTGACCCAGCCGCCTAACGAGAGCCTCCTAAGGTGTTGGTCGAGGCTCGTGGCTATTAAGCCATTGGGTGACACGACTATAGGTACAATGATCGCTGTGTCCACATCCCACATGTCGACAACCTCGCGAGCCAAGTCAAGAAACTTGATTTGCTTATCTTTCTCGGCTTTCACGAGGTTCCCGTCATGCGGGACGGTAATGTCAACAATCATTGCACGCCTCTCGATTCGGTCCACCACCACTATATCAGGCTTATTAGCGATAATGGTCCTGTCAGTGATGATGGACCGATCCCAGTACAATGTGATATTGCCATTCTCGAGAACTGGGTCGGGCACATACCTGTAGTACGGCACCTCCGATGCCGCAAGAGTGTATTTCAGAGCAAGTTGCTGATGGATAATCCTGGCTACAAGGTTGTGCCTATGCAAGTACTCTTCGTTAGCTAGACGAGAACAACCAGAGATGATGTGGCGGATCGATTCACCCGGACGGTGACATGCCCGACAGATACAAGTACGGCACCTCCGATGCCACAAGAGTGTATTTCAGAGCAAGTTGCTGATGGATAATCCTGGCTACAAGGTTGTGCCTATGCAAGTACTCTTCGTTAGCTTGACGAGAACAACCAGAGATAATGTGGCGGATCGATTCACCCGGACGGTGACATGCCCGACAGATGTCAACCGTGCCATCCTTCACAATAAATCTATTATTATTATGTCCTTTATTTAATTTAATTTCTTATTTTATACATTTTTAAATATTTTTAAAAAACACATACAAAAAAGAAAACATTTAAAAATATAAAACATAGAGGCCCACCGGTATCGGGAACAGGATCCAAGCTACCGGCGGTCAGGGCTCCAGAGAGAGGAACCTCCTAACAATACGAGCCGTGTCCAGCAATACTGCTTTCTGGATCAGGCCCTTGACCCAGCCGTATAACGAGAGCCTCCTAAGATGTTGGTCGAGGCTCGTGGCTATTAAGCCATTGGCTGACACGACTATAGGTACAATGATCGCTGTGTCCACATCCCACATGTCGACAACCTCACGAGCCAAGTCAAGATACTTGATTTGCTTATCTTTCTCGGCTTTCACGAGGTGCCCGTCATGCGGGACGGTAATGTCAACAATCATTGCATGCCTCTCGATTCGGTCCACCACCACTATATCAGGCTTATTAGCGAAAATGGTCCTGTCAGTGATGATGGACCGATCCCAGTACAATGTGATATTGCCATTCTCGAGAACTGGGTCGGGCACATACCTGTAGTACGGCACCTCCGATGCCACAAGAGTGTATTTCAGAGCAAGTTGCTGATGGATAATCCTGGCTACAAGGTTGTGCCTATGCAAGTACTCTTCGTTAGCTAGACGAGAACAACCAGAGATAATGTGGCGGATCGATTCACCCGGACGATGACATGCCCGACAGATGTCAACCGTGCCATCCTTCACAATAAATCTCCGGTAGTTATTCGTCATGATAACTTCGTCCATAATTGCACAGAAAAAACCTTCGGTTTCCCCAAAGAGGTCACCGAAACGCAGCCAGGCTACGGACGCTGACTGATCTACATCGGACCCATGTAGGGCCCGGAAAAAGCGTCAGTGAAGCTCCTTACTCAGCCATACCTCCCTGCGGTCGTTAGTGTCAAGCACTACAGGCTTGCGCCAGTTCTCATTCGCCAAGGAGAGCGGGGTGAGTCCCTTGTCCACTGCTACTACATCTCGATGCATTCCCAAGTCGGCAAAAAAATATTATTATTATCTCCTTTATTCATTACATTTCTTATCTTGTACATTTTTAAATATTTTTATAAAATAAATTAAAAAACAAAAACATTTAAAAATATAGAAAATAGAGGCCCACCGGTATCGGGAACAGGGTCCAAGCTACCGGCGGTCAGGGCTCTAGAGAGAGGAACCTCTTAACAATACGAGCCGTGTCCAGCAATACTGCTTTCTGGATCAGGACCTTGACCCAGCCGCCTAACGAGAGTCTCCTAACAAACTAAAGCCGGCATTACCCAACCGTTGAACCGCGCACCTTGTTTCCGCCCGAAAGAAGGCTATTGAATACCTTCTTAAGGCGGCCAAAGAAGCGTTCCCTCATCGATTGCTTCATGTCAGTAGTGCCGATACCTAACGCTTCCGACATACCCAAATACTTATAGGTTTCGTTTGGAGAGAGGGATCTCAGGTTTATGGAATCCGCGAGTTGAATTCCCACGGATTCCACAATCTCTCCTCGCTTTACATGCATGACCGCACATTTGTCCACACCAAACTCCATCCTGATGGCGTTACTAAAAGTTTCAGTTACCTTCAGTAGCTCCATCAGCTGAAGATTGCTGAGGGCAAAGAGCTTCAGGTCATCCATGTAAAGGAAGTGAGATATAACCTGACCGCCTCTCTTCAACCGATAGCCTAGCCCTGAATTCTCCAGCAGCATGCTTAGAGGATTCAGGGCTAGGCAAAACCAAAGTGGACTCAAGCTATCGCCCTGAAATATACCTCGCTCGATCCTTACTGGTTCGCTATTCCACTGGATATTTCGACATCCCGGATAGCGAAGGACTGTGCTCCACTGCGCCATACACGACATCAGGAAGGTGCGTAGAGTTGTATCTATTTTATACAATTCTATCACCCTCATGAGCCATGTATGAGGCACCGAGTCATAGGCCTTCTTATAATCTATCCAACATGTCGACAGATCCTTTCGGGAACGCCGAACTTGTTTGCTAATGGCCATATCTATAAGGAGTAGCTCCTTAGTACCGCGAGACCCGTTCCTACATCCATTCTGAGATGCCGACATGATGGAGTTATCGTCGACGTGTTTATTAATTTTAACTCTCAAAATGGATGTTAAAACCTTATAGACCGTTGGTAAACATGTAATAGGTCTATAATTTTTGGGTTCCGCGGTGCTACCTGACTTGTGAAGCAGGTGGGTTATTCCTGTTGTAAGGAACTTGGGTAGCGAACCAGACTCCAAGGCTGCCTGGTACTGAGATGCCAAACGAGCGTGCGACCTTTGTAACCACTTGATCCAGAAGTTGTGCAGGCTGCACAACTTCTCTGGAAATCTCCAGGGCCGGTCGCGGCCCTGGAGATTTCCAGTTCGGCAACTGACGGACTGCACGGGCTACATCTTGGGGGCTGATCGTTATAGCCCCCATTTCTTGTATTGGATCGCACGCTCGTTCGACCTCCCGAGTCCATTCGCCTTCGGTGTGACTGACAGGCACCGACCAGATACTGCGCCAGAATGAACACATAGCGTCATCATCCGGCAGGCGCGTATCAGTCACACCTTGATCTGGTCGCTCCCAAGCCCGATAAACCCACCTTTCATTACTTTGGAACGTACGATTCTGGGTGTATCGCTCCACTCTCCGCCTGTACCTACGAATACGGTTTGCCCATGCAAACACTTTTTGTTTCAGGAAGTCGATGCGCTCTGTGACATGGGATATGTAGTTTCGGGGGCTGATATTAGTCCCCGAAAACGCTCGTCTCACAAAGCGAATCACTCTTGGGCGATTATTGCCCTCCCTGAAACAAATTAGTTTGCCAATGAGTGCTCTGGCCCCACCAATACGACGTTCGATCCTGCACTGCCAAGCCGGTACGGCTGGTTTCAGTCGTGTAGCTCTGTCATCTGCAAATTTGCCGTGAGCTACACGACATGCCGCTACTGCCGCGCAGTACATGATCGAATGTGTATCAGTGAGGTCTTCGCAGTCATCAAAATAGTTTGACAACTGCGAATCCAGAACAGCCACCAGCGCCCTATTTTTGTTATGCATGGGCAAACGAGGTAATCGTGGCCTAAGTTCGGGTGGCATGTAGCGGTACTCCCGAATAGCACACTCCACTCTCACACTTATTATTATTATTGTTACGATTGCAGAGTATCTTTCTTTGGGATTCAACGCTGAACACAAAATAACTTTCATAAGCATCTGCTTTACCGAAATTGGGGCACTAGAATGTAGTTATTATTATACGAATTCATAACTAAAGGCCTTTAAATAAACCAGATAGTGCTGTGCTTGAAAATTTAGTAAAGGAATATATTTATTTGCAAAAACTAACGTCGGTATGACAGAGTGTCAACCAATTAGTTTGCCATGGAATTGCCGACCTGAGGCTCTAGACAAGTGAAATGTTATCAATGAATGCATCGCGATAGCTAATGGAGAATGACAAAAATGTATGATGTTTGTCAAGCGCTATCCAAATGTCACCTGTTCAATCCCTGGCCATCTGCTATCTCCTACATCGAAATTGCTGACAGCGATAACGATTCGACGATCAGAATGTCCTTGGGATCGACCACGTGTTGGAAACTATATCAATCCTATGGGCTCCATTATTTGACAATCACTATCGCAGAATTATGCTGTTAAAACACATTTTGATAAAGCCTATAAATAGCACTAAACTATACTTTAACTTGACTACATTATACCTTTCAAAACAGAACAGAATTATTAACAAGAACTATTTTGCGTTAATTATAACTATCGTATATAGTAGTGATTCTCAGAAAAGGGGTTTAACAAGGAGCTCTACTGTTTCCCTGAAAACTATTATAATTACTGAACCGAATACTTAATTACACGAGATTTTCTTACTATAGCGACGTAGCAACATAAATGGGGGAGTTTCGCTTGAAACTAGCTACATTATAATTTACGCTGTCGTCGAAAATGAGTTGGTTTAATACATTAATATGGAGGGCGAACCTCTGCTTTTGAAACTTAGTTGCATTCAGCTAGTGCCTAATAACTTATATACGGGTTTGTAGCCAGTTATAGCAAGCAAGGCTAGCAGTATAGTGTGGTGACGCTTGGGGGAGGCCTATGTCCACCAGTGGACGTCTTTCGGCTGATATGATAATAGCAGTATAGTTGAGAACTCAGCATTATCATGTCCGTAGTAGAAGCTGTACCAAATCCATTTGCTCTGAAATTCGACAAGCAACCGTACGCTTCGTCTGACCGATGTATGACTTGCCACAACTAACATCTACTTTGTAAACACCGGGCTTTTCCAGCGGAAAGTTGTCCGTCGGCGATCGTAGCATCTGTGACACTTTTCTGTAAGGGGTGAAGACAGTCTTTACGGCGTATTTGCGAAGAATGTTAGCAACTTTATCTGTCACTCTCCTCACGTACGGCAAAACTGCTGGCTGCCTCTCAACCTCGCACTTCCGGTGCTTACAACCAGTTTTTGATTAGGTTGTGCAGTCTTTCCTGTATATCTGTTTCTCTGTAGGACCCTCTGGACATGTGTTAGCTCAGCACGTAAATGTCCCTCGTTGCATAGATCATATGCGCGGTTGAAGTCACTTCAGAATTCAGTTGTCGGGGATGAGAAAAGGAAAAGAGGTCCTCTCAAACTTTTATCTAAAACCTGTTGATTGTGATATAAAATAATTTAATTTAATTTAAAATTAAGAACAGTGCTAGTTATTAGATTCTTAATTATATTACTAATATTATAAGTATGTGGATGCATGTTTGTTAATCAATCACGTCAGACAGTCTGAGTGGATCTGGATGAAATTTGGCACAGTGATAGATTATAGTCTAGAATAACACATAGTCTTAAATTTATCCCGGTATAATGTTTCATTGGGATGATAAAACATTTTTCACGCGGGTGAAGCCACTGGCAGAAGTTAGTGTATGTACACATTGCGAAATTAACTGATTTCATTGAATGCTGAAGCATAATGTTGATATAATTCTTTCTCTGCGATGCATGAATCATGAAAATATAGTATCATAACATATTTCAACTTGCGTGGGTTATAAAAACTCAACATACACACGTCTACATCAAGTATAAGTGCAGCGGAACTTATACAGAGCGACTTTTCATGTTTCGCAATTCCATAGCAGGGAGTGTGACGTATGTTTGTACCAACAACTTTAGAGGACGAACATCGCTTCATGTTCTGACTTTGATACATGATTATAAAATCTTCTAGGACGGTAGCTCACTAGAAGTAATCATCCATCGAAATACCTTGGTGTTTTTTTTGCAAAAATAATTATGCCCTTGTGTCATACTTACGAAAAAAACCCCCAATTTCTTAATAAAAGTTGAGTTTTTGATGTAAAGAAAGTGACCAACTCTACTTTGCCATATTTTGAGTTTTCATTACACAACAGCTGGAAGTCATAGTGGACCATGACCAGCAGTGTGATGATTCAGGGTGATAGTAACCGGTAACCAAAGAATACAAAAATTTGTAAAAAATATACATTGTAAAGTGCGTAAGCTTTCAGCTACGATAGCGTAGCAATTCGGCTACGCCGCCTCCGTAGCAACCGCGTAGCTCCTACCATATTTTTTCTTAGAATCTTTTCTTTATCATGTAGTCCTTCGTTGTTATTTCAAAGGAGTCACGTACCGCTATTGAGTCAAAGCCTAAAACCCTGTGGCCTGTGGCCGCGTTCGGATCCCATAAGTACCTATATGCCCGTAAATAAAGATCTTCCATATATTTTTCGCTTTTTCAATATTATTATTTATATCCAATAAGTTATAAAAGGCTAAACGATGGACATTGTATGCGGCTCATGGAACATCAAATGGCCCAAGACATATGATGTTAAATTTTGTGACGCGTTGCCAATATTATAAAGATGGGCTTTTGATTTGACGAAAGTTATGGTCTTAAACAAAATAAAATTCAAGTTAGGAGGGGAGTTAGATGACGAGGGATTGTCCTTCATGTTATAGCGGGACTGAAAGAAAACTAACAGTATTTTTTTCCAAAAAGTGACAACACAAAGTTTAAGGTTCATTATCCTTAACTGAGTATGTAAGGATCGTAACAGCTAGCGTTCTGTAGTTTCTGTAGTATATGTTTGAAAGTTAAAGTCAATCAAATCAAGTAAGTACCCATGTTTCTAGTACTATTCTGATCATGATCAACATCCAGTACAAGACAAAGTAATGATTGCATAGAGTTAAAGATTATTGCACAGACAATGTTGTATAATGACGTGACTGACTTAGTACAAACACAACATCACGCCTGTTTTCCCCGACGAGTTAGACCGACAGTACACTCATCATATTAAGTCTTTAAATCAAGAGTGAATAGGTTACTTCTAGGCAAGCGTGCTCCACCGTCGACCACATCATCGCTTACCATCAGATGAGATAGTGGTCAAGCCCAAGCCTATAATGAATAAAAAAAAACAATATTTCACCAGTTTTATGTTGTCCTAGTAATTTTTTCATGCTTCTAAGGGCTCTTTCAATTTAGACGTTTGTTGTCAGACTGCTTCGGCGCCGCAGCGGTGCGGGTGTCGTACTTCGCACGACCAGTTGATTTTTCCAAACAATTTATACACACACTTACTCGTTCCGCAGTCGAGCGTGCGTGGACGCGACGCCGCACTGTACTCTTGGTGTATACATTGTATAGTAAACACAGCTGGTCGTGCGCATTACAAAAACCGCACCTCTGCGGCGCCGCAACAGTCCGACATGAAACGTATAAATTACTACGATAATCATAAAAGTTTGATATACATGCAAGCCAGCCAAAGATATATTTCATAAAAGCACACAAATATCTACAAGTTTGCGAAAAACAACTCCAGCTTTTTAAACATTAAAATCTTCTCGTAAACGAAGTTCTGAATTCAGCGTTGCAAATTTAAAGTTCTTAGCGAAAGACTTGTTTTTTTTTGGCTCTGTCACTTTCTTATCTTTACCTCTTTTGTGTTAAACAGAGAATTTTCTATGAAAACATGATTCTCTTTTCTAAAGATTCTTGCAAAGCGGTCTATGCAAAGAGTTTAAAGACTAAATGATAACAGTAACCTGCATCCCAATATTTGAAGACTGTTCCATTTATTTAGCTAGCCAAACTACGAACTATTTATTACTGTACTATTATTTAGCTGTACAAACCAAGGCTAATGATTATACTTAGAGTGCGTGGTGTGGGACAGTCAATAAACCATCTGAAATACGGTAATTCATGTCAGCACATTCATTTATCAGAGATTTAATTAAGCTTTTAAGAACCGTGGGTTAGTAGATTCTCCTTGAATATAAACAATACAAAGTTATTTCTATCCGAAAGTGCAGTTTAATTTTAAGTATTCCAAATTAATATTTTATTTTGATACGGTTTCCAGGAACAACGTTTAACATATCCAATTTTAACATCATTTTTATCCCTCGAAAATTCTATCGTAAAGATAACATATAATAAATTTTAATTCCAAGAATATCATAATTCAGCATCGTCGTAGCCAACCCCAAATTTTATATACTTGAGAAAATCGAGGTCACCTAGATTTATTCGTTACGTTGCGACGAAAACAATCTAGTTATGACTTGCGAGTGTATGTGAACAGAGACAAAGGAGAATCTAAGAAGTATGAAGACTAAATCAGAGCCGGAAGAGAGACCCATATGTAACGCGGTGAACGTGTTCAGAGAAAGAGGGTATGTTAAACAAATAAAGCTAAAGTGCCGCACTTTGGAATGTAGTGACAAATTGTCTATTTGGGACTGTTGTTTATTTTCGTGATTTACTTCAACTTCTGTCTCAGGTAAGTGACGATGCGAAGAGATGCTATAATATTAACAACAGCTAGGCTAGCTAGCTAGCCTGTTTATGATAAAATACCTTGCACATAAATGAAACATTTTCATGTTCCTTAATTTTGTAATATATGTGATCGTACAAGACAGAGAAGATAAGAAGGAGAAAGGGAAGACCCTTGTCCAGACGTGGGACTCAAATTAGGCTAGAAAAATTATAAAAGCATCTTTGAACTGCATTCTGTGACGTATTCAATCACAAAATATAGGATACAAGATACATAACACATATTTTGTTAAGTCGCATAAAAACAGGGGCTCAACTTGATCGGCCTGCGGTAGAGTGATCAGGATCCCTCATACAATAAAGTCACAATGTACATAAGCGGCGGCGCGCATGAAGTCATGGAGTGTCATTGATCGGCCCCATTATTTGTCCCGTCCCGTATAACGGAAAGCCACTAGAGCCTACCTGCCAATTCATGTTATATTGCGCAGACTATGATTGATTACTTCATTTAGCACCGAGTTAATTAAAAAAAGGATCTGACCGTATATTCTTTCAATTCCTTTTTCAGTGGTATATGTACGAGTACATAGGTTACGAATGAAGAGCATGTGGCTTAATAAATAACAGTCTCTCGAGTTGATCTTTACGGTTTAGCAAAGTTTGCCTAGGTCGGTTCGTGGATGGGTGACCATCCATTAAATACCGAGACTGAAGCTGTAAATCCCGGCTGTCATTTTTAGATCAATGACTGTAGTTATGGATAGTCAGATGCCAGATCATCTGTCATTACATTTGCCAAAGGTTATCGTGTTACCCAGTTTCTGGGTTGTGGAGGTCAGATAGGTAGTCGCTCCATGTAAAAAACTGGTGTTCAGCTGCATTAGGTAGACTGGAAGCCGAACTTAACATATTTGGGAAGAGGCTAGTTTGATTTGACATAGGTAGTGGATAACCTAAACAGATTTGTGGTTATACTGGTCATCCTGTAAATGCAGTGCTCTAAATAATATGGCCTGTACACAACACTGACCTCATGCTCATACGTTATAGCCCTGTGGTTTTGAGCAGAATGAACACAGCTACTTATTCCGTTAATAGTCATACGTATAATCTCTATTACCATCAATAGTTTTAGAATTAGTGCCAAATCACTGTTTCAGCTGGAATTTGACGTAAAAATGGTCTGTTGAAAGTTTATAAAACCGCAGCGTGGCTGTAATGAGCTAAGTTCATAGTTGTATATTAAACTAGTAGCTTCGTAACCACATGTTCTTGAATGGGATAATAGTAATGAGAAACTAATTATTAATTTCGAATAAATCAACTTGAAACCCTGTGGTTTCAAGTTTTTTTTTTTTTTGAACAAAGCAGAATAATATTTGCCAAGCCTAAAGTATGGATTGTTTCTTTGTACATGGGTTCCAGTGTATATCTGATTGTACCTCTGGACAGAGGTATCGGTGCATGCTTTTCTCCGTCATGTCGTTGATTTCATTAAAAAGGTAAGTTTAATGAGATGATGTGACTTACGACAGCAAACGCTCACACAACCCGAAATGGCAGGCAATCCCACTGCCTAGCATTTTTAACCGACTTCCCAAAAAAGGAGGAGGTTCTCAATTCGGCCGGTATGTTTTTTTTTTCTGTATATGTATATATGTAAATGTGTGTATGTTCATCGATTACGCCGCGGTTAATGAACCGATTCGCGTGATTCTTTTTTTGTTCGACGCGAAATAGGTGCCAGGTGGTTCCATAAAAAAATATTTCAGTTTGGTTTAGTAGTTTTTATTTTATAAGCATTATTGTTATTTGGACGATGTCATTTTGACGATACTATGTATATGTCGCATCGAGGCTGGCCGACAGATGCAAACCATCGGGAAGTCAGGATGTATTCCCTTAGGTTAAGACATCTTGTGTGGGCAGGTCGTTGGGTACAATCGTGCAAATGAAATCACAGAAGTTATTCGATACACTGGGTTTATTTAAATAGTCACAACTCAGTTACAATCTTGCTTACTAATATTACGGATCGACACTGATTCTAAGACGTGTTAGCTCTAAGGCTGTCAGTACTCAACTGCCATATTCTATGTTCCCCACCACGCAAGTGGTTAGAAATAGCGCGCCAATGCGTCGTTTTCTTGCTTTGCCGCCAGATGGCGTGCCTGCGATTTGTTTTAACGTCCGTACTATTGACTAAACTCGACACGGCCATCCTGCGAGACAGGCGTCCTCGTCTGTTTCTCATTGTCAGGGTTAACAGTGTATCGAATCATGTGGAAATTCTCATGAATGTCCTCAGCCCTTGGGGGAAGCTGAGGGGTCTGTCAGACTCCTACTGACTAAAACCACATGGTGTTCTCTAGGCCGTAATTTATCTTGAGAGGCGAGCGTGGAACACAGCACGTCGCCTTCTCGGGCCTCTCTCAGGTGACAGATCCCCAAATCTATCACCCGCAGGCATCATTTTCTTGTCCTTGCTCACTGCCATCTCATGTCGTGTTGCGCCACACGTCCTCTTAGTCTACTCCGACACGCCAGTCTCCCATCATACAAGGGATGTTTTTCTGAAACACAAAATTTCCAAACAGTATTCACTCTTCCAATCCTGACTCATACTCTAGAGTGAGGAATCATTTCGAAACAAACAAACATGATCATTAAATCTCTCTGTTCACCATTGCAAGGAACAAGTAATTCTATTTTCAATTTAAAGAAAATAGCAACTTAATCATCGATCTGGTAACTAAAAGCACTCAATCTTCGTGATTACAAAGTCCAAGTACCACTGATAGTCATTAATGTCACATTAAATGAAACATAAGAAAAAAAGACACCAGGTATCTTATTCACGACCTTTAGCCATCACATAGCTCTCCTAGCTATCTCATAGCTCTCTTCTCAATTGCTCTAGTCGCACATCCCTACGATGTCGAGTCAACTCAACTCTCTGAACTTAGAACCAGTTCCACACAGACATTTAGCCTGTCGTATGTTACGTCGATTCGCCATCTACCACCTCAATTGGTACTTGAGCCTTGTGTATCTTACTAACACAATCTACGCATAGCAATCAAAATTAGAAACTCTAAAATTATTTCAGTTTTCGTAATGAGGGTATGACGAGTCGAACGTCATCAACGATAACATGGTGACCTCACCACTCGCGTGACTATGTGAGTTTACTTTCTTTTAACCTCATAACTCAATAGAAACCTTCTGTATGGTTCCTTAAACACCAGACAAAGTGTCATACAGGCCTACAGTTGCTACAAAGGCCTCCAATTGCCACACAGCGCTCGGCTACTTCTGACCAAAGTAGATCATAGGGTTCGTGAAAATAGAGAAATTTTTGAACTCTACTCTTTAACTAAATCATTGCCCTGGGCCGTGCACCACAGTCATTCCAGACAAACTTTAAAACTTATTCTGCAGCAAAAACTGCCAAGCTTACAGAAACCCTCGAGTAAAACCTCTAACGCCACGGCTCTCTAGCCAACCAGCAATTATATTGCTCTCACACAACGGTCTCTCTAGACCCCAACCTCCGCCAGAATCCACTGGTACGGTCAAACATAATACGGCTGATAGACTCAATTACTCGACATCTTAAGCTTGCTCATTATCATTTAAATCTTTTTGACATCAACATCGACTGGTACATAACCCGCTGGCATCTTTCTTAACCTTCAGTGTGCATACTTGAAGGTTCTAAGTGTACCTATTTAAAACTTTCGGTGTATAACGCTCACCGTCCTGTCATAATCACCTATCGCGGTCTTAATACAGGGCCTTTTTAGTTTTTGTCCTAGTTGCCCACACAACACTTCATTAAAAAAGGTCCGCCGATCAACAAGTTCAACGACTAAACAAAGTAATTGTTACAATTCTGTTACAGTTTGTTATGATTCATAGGCAATGCATACTCAACTCATGAAACCTTCATTGTGACTTGTGCACCAACACAAGCCAGAATCGTATCTACCAACGATTCTCTACATATCTGCCGCCACATATGCTACACCACATCATGAGGGGCCCTTGTGCACCAACACAAGCCAGAATCGTATCTACCAACGATTCTTTACATATCTGCCGCCACATATGCTACACCACATCATGAGGGGCTCTGTGCACCAACACAGACAAGAATCGCACCAACGATTCTCAAAAATCTTGCGCAATATGTGCTACACCACATGAAGCGCTCTGTGCACCAACACAGACAGAAATCGCACCAACGATTCCTTCTAGACCCATCGCCACATGTTACGCATGAGGTGCGGTCTAAAGTTTCGAGTATGAGTGTATAAGCCATTCTTAATCAGATTTGGTCTCATTATCACTGTCATCAACTATGACGTCTAACTCTCAAGGAACTTGGTGATCGGGTATCCTTCTCACAAGATTCGCGCCTTTCACTCTAAGATCTTGTAACATACCGACTGTTAATATGAGGGTAACAATTAGGCCTGATCATATTTGCTTCTTAATAGCTCGCGTGAAGGACCTTCACGAATAACTCTGATCAATATCGTTTAAACCAGATTATCAACAGTAACCCTTCTTTATCGCTCACAAACTCAGTTTTCAAGTACGCAAAACGATCGCGAGATCTACTGCTATCATAATATTACTTTGAAAGTAAGCAAGTGAATTCAGATCTGAAGACGGTGGTTGTACATCGTTACGCAACAAGATCCGTCCTGAATACACGCAAATGACCAGTACCGTTACTAACTCGATACAATTACGATAGCCCAACGACATCACTAACTCGCTTTGCCACTGAAAACGACTAGTTATTCAGTCATTTTGGATAACTCATCTCCTTCATATGGGATATCTCATCCTAAAGTTCGTACTGAACCAAATGTTAAAACTAGGAAAGTACTAACAAGCCAATAGGTAACTTATTAGCTACTTGCTTTTTACTAGGTGTGTCTTAATTACCTAGTGATGGTGCTAGGTATAACCACTACCAACCAATTCAGTGTTCCAACATGAACACTTAAAACTCGAAATAGCATCTCATCACTAGAGAACATTCGACTTCACTATCGAAATAAAATGGAAGCGACTCACCGAGTATTCCATTCCAAACTTGCGCGCGCTCGTAACGTTTGGCTACGACCTGCGAACTGCTTGCCTGCCGTTCCTCTTAACCTCTCAGATAGTGATACGTCAGCCTTCACATACAGCATCTGAACCACTAGCCGATAGCCTTCACGCTCAGCATCTGAATCGCTAGCCTTCAGCAGAGGCTTCAGGCTGCAACACAATATGGTATCTGAAACATGAAAAATATTACGAGAGTATATGTTCACACGGTTATCTTAACCATACACAGCTTTGATGGAAATTAACCTGTACACCGGTGTAGTAACCTAAACCAATCAATCTGCCTAGCCTTTTTCCAACTACATTGGGTCGGCTTCCTGTCCTACCGGATTCAGCTGAGTACCCGTGTTTTACATGGAGCGCCTGCCTATCTGACCTCCACAACCCAATAACTGGGTAACACGGTACCCCTTGGCAAGACTGGTGTCAGATCCCAGGCGTCTGACCACCCGTAACAACTGTCAAAGATCTTCAAATGACAGCCGGGACCAACGGCTTAACGTGCTTTCCAAGGCACGGAGGAAACCCGGTATGTTGAAATGGTTACCCATCCACAGACCGACCTCGTCAAGCGTTGCTTAACCTTGATGATCGATCAGTGCGGCTGTCATTATTTAGCCACGAGCTCCTAGTAATAGAAGTAACCTTAACCTGCAATATGTGTTGTTATGGACACCGAATGTGAGTGCAGAGTCCCTGTCCAAAACATGAATCACACATTACAGTGTCCCAAGTGCCCAGGTAGGTATATGAGCTTTAGAGAATCAAATAAATGCCATAGAATGTTAAGTCGCAATTCACGACCTGGTAGGGTTTACCACTTTTAGAAAGTTTGGCCCTCCAACTACAAAAGAAGAATACTATGCTTCTTCTCAAACTTAGTTAATTCTCACTACATAAAACTGTCACGCTACAAAACTAATCAAAATATTTCATTTGGAATTTTCATAATTTCCAGACTGAAGTGTAAGGCAGGTACGTCACTGTCACCATATCGTTCTAACTTCCAAACAATGATAGTCAGCCAAGGCCAGTCAAGGATCATTGCCCGTCATAGTAGAATAATAACCCCTCAACAACACCAAAACTTGACCATCAATAACTGGCATGAAACTATGACCTGACACGGGCCACCCCGACGAACCACTGACCACCATACCGTACACAAAACCAGAATTTTGAATAATGAACACCAGATTGGCATAAAGATCAGTGAGTATGGATCTTTTCACATGTCCACACGCTCCTCCTTGACCTGTCCAGCTCCTTAGTTGTTGCTAGCTTTCTTGCAGCTCCGTTCCAGACTGGTTTTTTATTATTGTAGACTGAGGGTAGTCGCAACTGACACCGCGATTTTTTTTTTGCAAGTATGTAACCGCCACTTTCACTACCATTGTTTCAATGTGTGATCTCATTAGCACGACCGAATCCCAATTCTGATGTCGCATCGAGGCTGGCCGACAGATGCAAACCATCGGGAAGTCAGGATGTATTAAGGTTTAGACATCTTGTGTGGGCAGGTCGTTGGGTACAATCGTGCAAATGAAATCACAGAAGTTATTCGATACACTGGGTTTATTTAAATAGTCACAACTCAGTTACAATCTTGCTTACTAATATTACGGATCGACACTGATTCTAAGACGTGTTAGCTCTAAGGCTGTCAGTACTCAACTGCCATATTCTATGTTCTTCACCACGCTAGTGGTTAGAAATAGCGCGCCAATGCGTCGTTGTCTTGCTTTGCCGCCAGATGGCGTGCCTGCGATTTGTTTTAACGTCCGTACTATTGACTAAACCCGACATATATTAGTATGTCGATAACTTTAACATTTCGAATCCGATTTGCGTAATTCTTTTTTTTTTCGTTAGGGTACATATTCAAGATGGTACCCTGGTCATCTAGTCAGCATATGATGATGGGATCCCAAGGATATCGAGAAGAACACTCAATTTATAAGCATATAACTGTTACGTTTCAGAAAATATCATACAGTTTGTTCAATTATTTGCGTTTGATGATGGTATTATCATCAATAATGCAATCATTTGCACTCAAATAGTATCATTTGGCGAAGTGGAACTGATGAAGAAGACCACAGATGGCCACTAGAACTAAATGCTAATTATGTCACGGGCATAAGATATCTCGAATAGTTAACCGACTATAATGAAGCAAATACTTATAAATAAATGGTACCGATAAAAATGGCACCATCGAACTGATCTGATGATGAAGCCGGCAGGTAGGCACTGGAACTCTAAAATAAAACAATGTATCCTAGTCATGTTTGGGCTTATTGGAATCGCCATGAGATGTACTTTGACCATAAATGATAATTATGTTAATTAGAAGTGACTACCAAAACTAAAAAGAGAAAAATAAAAAACTTTTAACAAAAAATCAAACCGAATTCCAGAACAAAAAACAACAAAGCAAAAAATATATTTCTTTTCCAAAGTCGGTGTCATAAAACGGAAAACAATGGATTCAATAGACACCGACTTTGAAAAAGAAATTTATTTTTTGCTTTGTAGTTTTTTGTTCTGGAAGTCGATTTGATTTTTTGTTAAAAAGTTTTTTTATCAACTATGTTTGAATAAGCTGTCAGTTTGTTATCTGTTATTATTTACCCATGAACAGGGTGACGTGGGATAATATTATGAACCTAATCAACATAATTATAAAAAATCCAACTTTCCGATTTGCTACCCTATTCAAGCAGTTCTAACCGACTCGTTTTTCCAGTAATTACTTACAACGCTTGGAACTCTTCGAGAAATCCACGCAAGCATACAATGAAGCTCTCCGGTGGAATGTGAGTTAAAAACAAACAACTTGAGATTCTATTTCCAGCCAGTAAACATGCAATTAGACGCACAAAACCGTTGATAATGTTTGCTTGGATAACTTAAAGTTCTAGTTTGAACTTTGGATTCGCGTTTCTATCGTCTATAATATTTTACTTCCACGTGATTAGATTGTGGTTTTGTGCGGATAAAGTGGCTGTCGCTGAACTGCTGTATAGATGTTTCTTTAAGGATCTTTTTAAAATAAAACAATAAAGCTTGTGATAACAATATTTGAGATTAGTTTATTACTTTACTTTTACAAAAAATCGAGTCAACCGCTCCTTCCGTCGCCACCGCCAAAAGTCATGCGTGACGTTACATTTTTTTTATTCTATAACTACCCGACATATTATTACCACAGATCATAAAGAAGTTTATATTAAAATCGATTACAATTTAAAATCTGGTATTTCTATTAGATACAATTTGCAAATGTTAACAGTCGGCCATCCTGTAACGGTGTCTGTCCCAGACACAAATTATGGAAAATATGATTTGATGTGCATACAATAGCAATTTTATATAATTACATAAGATTGAAAGTTTGAGTATAACAATACTTCATGACTGATATTGATAACTATTAGAAACAAAATAGAAAAAAAATACCATTAGGTACTTAATATTAAGTTATAATTTTAAAAAAATCTAGTTATAAGTTTATACATAATATAGGCAGCACATATCTTAGGTGAACATAATAATATAATTTTTAAGTTATATTTATTCAATTCTTATTACCAGATAAGAGAAAAATTAAATAAACTTTAAACTTCTACCTCTCGGCCATCCTATTTAAAAGGAATGACCTCATTCCGAGTTATGATTACTTACATAAATATTGTACAATTTAAACAATAAAGCAATTCAATACTTTTCTTTAAATAATTTCAACTAATCAACGTGCCAAATAAAGAAAGGAAATAGGTATCCTAGTTAATAATGCGCCTATCTACATAATAGTAAAATTATGGTTTTATAATCTCGAGTGAAGTAAATTTCTGCCGTAAGTAAAAAAGAATTACACCAAACCGCACAATTCTTGCTTCCGTATTGTCGTCATAGTCTTCATTAGAGCTGGGCATGTGTGGCTATGATTTTGTCATGATACACAAGGAGGCATACCGTCTTCGACTTATGATGTCCAATGCCCATAAGGTAATTGCCGCATTGCGCACACACAGGGTCGTTGTCTGACGTCAGTCAGCACCAGGCACCAATTTCTTCAACCAGATCACTGCACATGAAGGTCCTCGGCCTTCATAGATGGATAGGTATCCAAACAGCTTATTGCATTCCCACACAAGGAGATCGGGCTACAACCAACTGCCCATCGAATGCCCACACAAGGAGCTTTGGTCTTAACAATCTGCTTACCGCTTGCCCACACAAGGAGCTACGGCCTACAGACAGAGCACCGCTTGCCCACACAAGGAGCTTCGGCCTTAATAATCTGCTTACCGCTTGCCCACACAAGGAGCTACGGCCTACAGACAGAACACCGCTTGCCCACACAAGGAGCTTCGGCCTTAATAATCTGCTTACCGCTTGCCCACACAAGGAGCTACGGCCTACAGATAGTATACCGCTTGCTCACACAAGGAGCTTCGGTCTTAATAATCTGCTTACCGCTTGCCCACACAAGGAGCTACGGCCTACAGACAGAACACCGCTTGCCCACACAAGGAGCTTCGGCCGTAATAATCTGCTTACCGCTTGCCCACACAAGGAGCTACGGCCTACAGACAGTACACAGCTTGCCCACACAAGGAGCTACGGCCTACAGACAGTACACCGCTTGCCCACAAAAAGGGGCTTCGTGCGCTTCAGGCTGCTCACCGCTTGCCCACACAAGGAGCTTCGGCTGCTTCAGACTCCAGTTGAGGATTGCTAGCACACACCAGGTGCTCGGACGTCCTCCAGGTTGTTCATTGGCTCAAAAGGTTAGAAGGAAAGTAGGAAGTTAAAAATGACAGAAAAGGATGGGTAATGATTACTATGTATGTGAACTTTAGTTGTCACTATCATCGTACTCGGACGATTCAGATTCTGTGAATCTGATCCATGGTTTAATTTTATCAACCGAAAAAACATTGCAATACTTTTTTTTTGAATAACCATCAACACTACTTACTTCATAACGGTCATGATCCAAAACTGTAGTTATTCTATAGGGACCGCTAAACGCGGGTGCCAGTTTATTACTCTCACCAGGCGTCTTAATGATTTTCTGGACCATCACCAAATCTCCAATTCTATATAACCTAGCTCTACATCTCTTCTTATCATATCTTCGTTTCATATCGTCTTGCTGTTGCCTAATATTAGTGCTAGCATCTTCCCGAATTTTTTGTAGAGTATCGCTCGGTATACCTTCATTAGGACTTATCTCATGTAGATGGCCTTCAGTTACGTTAACGCTGGGTTTTCCAAAAATAATTTCAGTGGGCGATTTTCCGGTACCTTGATTAACCGTGTTATTTAAACTCCATTGAACTTTCATTATATGAATGTCCCAGTTTTTATCATCATTTCCGTGACACAATGCAATCAATGATGACAAAATTGAACGATTGTATCTTTCAATTTATCCATTTGCCCTGGGCGTAGCGACCGCATTAAGTGTATGTTTTATTCCGTTAGTCTGGACATATGTTTGAAACTCTTTGGAAGTGAAACTTGTACCTCTGTCAGAAATTAAATTTTTAGGCGTGCCAAAAAGAGAAAATACATCATTAAGCACGTTTATCGATGTTTTGCTTTTCGTATTTTTAACGGCACGAAGAACTATAAACTTTGTGAAACTATCTATAATTCCTAAAATATATGTGTTTCCCTTCTTGCTTTTTATAAAAGGTCCTAAGTGGTCTATGTGGAGACTATGGAAAGGGACATCGGGTTTTGGAATTGGATGGAGAAGCCCTTGTTTCTTCCCACCAGATTGCTTAGAGTAGGCACATGGGATACACGCTCTTACATATTTTTTAATAAATTGCGTCATTCTTGGAAACCAGTAATCACGTTTAACCTTTTCCATAGTCTTCTCATATGAGAAATGACCAGCATCATCGTGACATAATTGGCAAATTTTCCACCGGGCATCTTTAGGTACAGCCCAACGTAATTCTACCCCTATTTTCCTAAATATTTTACCATCCTTTAATTCATATTTGCTGCGAACATCTTTAGCTTCAATTGAATTTGTATTTAAAATGGCTTTTACGTGACACAACCGAGGATCGCTCATCTGTACGGACTGCAGCCAGTGAACATCACTGATATGCATCACTGGCTCGCATTCAGATACCTCCAAAGAGTTACGACTCAGTGCGTCAGCGTGAGCCAATTGGGTTCCTGCTCTATATTCGATGGTGAACGAATATTCTTGAACAGTCAGCCACCATCGGGCTATTCTTGGAATTAAGTCTCTTTTTGTTAATGTCGTCCGAAGCGCATTACAATCGGTAACGACCTTAAAGTCAATTCCGATAAGATAAACCCTAAAACGATTAAGTGATGCGACCACGGCAAGGGTCTCTAGCTCATAAGAGTGGAAGTGGTGTTCGTCAGCAGTCGTCTGCCGACTAAAATAGGCCACAGCTTGTAATGGTTTCGAATCGCTCGCCCTTTGAAGCAAAATCCCACCTAAACCAGAGGAGCTTGCATCGGTGTGAAGCTCCGTCTTATATTCAGGATTATAAATAGCAAGAATGGGTCTCTGAGTCAACATCTTTTTTAGTGTCGTAAACGACATCTCTTGCTCAGTTTCCCATCTCCAAGCGGTATTGGCTTTCGTGAGAGAGGTTAACGGTCTTGCAATAGTAGCAAATCCGGCAACAAATCGGCGAAAGAAACTCGCTAGACCTATAAATTGCCGCACTTCATGGACATTTTGAGGTGTCTTAAACGCACTAACCGCCTCAATCTTTTTGAGCCCGGGACGAACACCCTCTGGAGAGATCTCAAAGCCCAAATAATCTATTGTTCTTTTAAAGAAATGGCATTTAGTCAAATTCAGAGTAAGATTCGCTTCCCGAACAAGTTCAAGAACCGCTGTTAGTTTTGCTAGCCCCTCATCAATGGTTTTTGACGCTAATATAATGTCATCCATATATGCTAGTACACCAGGTATATTGCGCCGTTTCAGAAGGTTCAAAACAAGACTTTGAAAACCGGCTGGTGCGTTTGTCAATCCAAAGGGCATACGGTTATATTCGTAATGCCCATCGGGTGTCACAAACGCTGTAAGATGCTTTGAAAGCTCCGAAACTGGTACTTGATGATAACCGGATTTCAGATCAAGTGTGGTAAAGAAAACCTGACCCGAAAGGCTATCGATTTGATCATCTATTAAGGGCATTGGAAATTTCTCTCTTAATGTCTTTCGATTCAGCGCCCTGTAATCCACGCATAATCTAGTCTCACCGTTCTTCTTAGCAACAAGAATAATGGGGCTAGCATATTCCGATGTGGATTCACGAATTATACCCGTGTCAAGCAGTTGATTAACGATAGTATTTACTTGTCCGCGTTCAGACAATGAAAGACGATAGGGTCTATACGTAACTGGATTATGGTCTTTTAACTGAATATGCATCTCAGCCAGTGACGTTTTACCCAATTCTTCTAAGGAGAAAGCAAAACAGTCACGCTTAGCATTTAACAGTACACGTAGTTTCTCACGGGTTTCATTGTCTAATTCATCGTCAACTATAATTTGATCAGAAGTGATAGCTTGATCCACACTATCAATGTGTAATATATTATTCGCATTTGAAAGAATGTCTCTATTAGTAACTTGTGCATTCGGCGGCAAATTGCCAGTCAAATAAAGTGCCCTAGCTAATAATGTACCTGAAGTTAATATAAAGGGCTCCAAACTCAGTCCGATTACAATAATATACCCTACCCCTTTATCAATAGTGTAAAGACCAGGAAGGATTAAATACTCTTTTCCACTTTTCATACAAGACTCGGTATTGATATAAATTAGACCTGTTACTTTAGAGTCTGTGCATACCTGAATAGTAGCCATTCCATGTATTAAACTATTTTCATAACACGCTACCGCAACTTTTCCGTTACTTGATGGTGGTTCCTTGTAAAGAAAAAGAGATGTATCCGACTTGTAAACCCTGACACCCGGTAACTCAGTTAATGAATGTCCTATAAGAGCATCTGTTGTAAGTAAGTGAGCCTCAACTAGATACACTACAACATTCTCATCGAGACCATCAAGTCTAATTCTGACCGTAACACGACCACTTGGCAGGACGGTTCCCTTACCAAATCCATTCAATGTCGGTAAGTTACTGTAATCAATGGGAATGCCGAGTTGTTCTCCGATATCCTTTCTTAATAATGTACAGTGACTACCGAAATCGACAAATGCTCTAATAGACCTATCGTTTATAGATATATGTTTAAGATATTTATCGCCCTTATTACTACCCTGGGATATACTGAGTATATTTTTTGATACGTTATTAGTTGTATTCGTGGTCTGTCGTGTGTCAATCGCGGTGCCCGAAACAATAGTACAATTCTGCTCTAAATGGCCGTATTGACGACATCTCTTACATCTAATAACGGGTTTTGTGCAGTTGGTTACTACATGCCCTTGTTCCTTACAATTATAACAAGTTACTGCCGATCTAAACTGGCGCTTCGATTGTGAACTTACCGCTTTACCGAGATTAGAGTTAGACTGGCTAACATCACGCGTATTGGATACAATTTTATTGGATGGTTCGTTCAATTTAGAATAAATATTCCGAAAATATTTTAATATTTCTTCGGGCTCCTGGAAATTCGCTCCCTGAACATTCATTCGAATATTATTATCATAAATGCCATGACTAAGACAATCTACTGCTTTCTTGCCTTTCAGTTCACATCTATTTATAAACATGACTTTATCATAATAATACTCTTCTAGGGATTCATTCCTTCTGGAACGTCTATTAAGCATTTCGAGGAGAAGTTCACCGTAAAACCGCTAACCAATTTTTCATTGTCTGTGTTTTGGTCTGAGGGTCAAAGTTTGGTATTACGTTTTGAGATCCGTGAAGGCCAGATTCACCAAGAGACCCAGCGATATTGCGATCGTTTAGAGCAACCACTAATTTTTCCAAAACAGATGTTTCCGAATGACTGGTTGTAGATTCACAACGTTTCCGTTCTAACTTTCGATGTTTATGTCTAATCGGTGATGAATCACTCGAGCTTGATGGAGATTCGCTCGAATAGTATTTTGATCTCTTATGACGTCTTCTTGATTTGCCCGATTGTTTACGAGATTTACGCTTACTATCACGTGAACGAGACCGCGTACTCTTATGAGATAAGTTTTTGCGGGTACTACGGCTCCGTGATCGAGACCTAACAGGAGAAGGTGTACCCATTTTGGATTGGTAAGGTGAGGATAGCAAAGGAAAAGGAACGACAATGATAGATTACTGTAAATGTTATTTGGTATTAGTGCAACATTCACTCATTTCATATAGACATATTTAAATTAAAGATTATTAAATGGTCGCATAACTAAGAAATTATTATTAAACTTTGTAGTTATTTGAGTATAAATATTGTAACACAATCGTTTTGTGTTATCTGATTACAGATACAAGTTACCAGATAACTAAACGTTTGGAAATATTTAAGTAGTTAAATGGATAATTAAAAATAATTCTGGCGGTAGGTGAAAATATGCTAATATACACCAAATTCTGTTTTTGTTTGTAGTACCAGCCAATGTAGGTCCATAAGTGTTAAACATATAATGGATGCTTTCCTTCATATAAACATAAGTACCTAACGAAAACAATGTATCATAGGTACTTACTTGGTACACAATGTTTGCTGAAATAATTTTGACAAGAGCATTCATAAAATCAAGCGAACGATTTAAATATTTTGTAATAAAATTGAAGGTAGGTATAAAAATGCTCGAAACAAAAGAACATCCCATAATGCATTATAATGTACTTACATAATAATTACTCTTAGTTCGGTTGTTATTAAAATATTAGACACATAATGAGGCAACATCAATACTTTTTATAACAGAATAAGCAGTTTTGAATGTTAGTCGAGCAAAACACACTCGCATAACAACAAAAAAAAATATCATTAAAGACTCACCCAATTTTCTGCAACCTTTACCTTAGACCGCTCGGTTGACGCGGTTTATCCAACTTCTGAACTTTTAAAATAAAACAATAAAGCTTGTGATAACAATATTTGAGATTAGTTTATTACTTTACTTTTACAAAAAATCGAGTCAACCGCTCCTTCCGTCGCCACCGCCAAAAGTCATGCGTGACGTTACATTTTTTTTATTCTATAACTACCCGACATATTATTACCACAGATCATAAAGAAGTTTATATTAAAATCGATTACAATTTAAAATCTGGTATTTCTATTAGATACAATTTGCAAATGTTAACAATCTTCTATCTATCTTTAGAACCTATCCAATATTTAGGTTATTACTCCGTAGTGTCAAATATGCAAAAGAAGTATTTAAGAATCGTAGCAGGGGGCGTTCTGTAGTTTCTGCCTACCCACCCCCATGGGAAAAAGGCGTGATTTTGTCAAATATGCCGAAGTACTAGGTATTAGACAAACAAAAGTTATGACTTGCAAGCGTCTTCTGTTGTTTGAAACAAATCAGTGGTGAACATTTTTTTCGATTGTTTTTAAGTGTATTGTTTAAACGGGTGTACTGTGGATGCGCCTCTGCATTACCTTTCGTTGCATACAAGTTTGATTTATGTTTTAGTTGATAATAGATAAATAAGTGACTTAGTTTATTGAAAATCTTTAGAGCAAAATTATATGCGTAGGTAACTTACTTATCGTCGTAATATTCAAAGTAGTAAATCCATACAAACGTATTTCTCTGTTAAGGCCACAAAAAGGAAGCGGATATATAATCAAAACTTCAAACAATGTATTCAAATCAACATTATACATACATACAAACAAACATAATCTCACGGTTTTTCCCATGGGGGTAGGCAGAAACTACAGAACGCCAAATCATCATTATCTTATCAAAAATTCAATTACTGCAATAAAAGGGGCTGTTGGTGGAATAAACGTTCATGGTCGTCATATAGTACGAAGCAATCAGGCGTGTTGATTGTTTAATACTCAATGTGCTGCGTCTATTGTGTTTGTGACAGGTGCCGCCATCTGTCTACTTTCCATGGCGTCACTAATTGAGAGAGTCATTCTTGAAGGACTGAAATAATAAATAGAATTATGAATTAGTTAACGTTTGGCTAGTTAGTGTTATTATACATATTCCTTTCACAACTGTTAAAACTGCTTAAAATCGTAGCATATTTTTTTAGTGTCAATTACATAATTATAATCATATTTTTTTCTATAAATATTTTTTTCATGATATTATTTAGCACTAAGTAGACACATACCAGAAATAGTTCTGTCAAAACGGTTGAAAGGCCTTAATCTTGCTTTAAAGGTTATTCAATTGTAAAGCATGAGTACCTACTATTGGATCAGCAGATCACAGTTTATAAAATTATATCCTCGAAAAAACCATCCACAAAAGCACAGAAAAGCGGAAGACTAAAGCCACCTAATATCCGTCCGGTTATTTGTTCATCTGCAGATAAAACATACATAATATTTAAGTATGTTTTTGACGTTAAAACTGTACCTACTCCGGTAGCAGCTAAAACATGAACATATATTTTATTTACAGCCTTCTGATATTCGGTCGCTGCTCGGGCGAAGTTTGGTTCGAGCGAAATCAACACATTACACCGGTGCTTTGGCGGACGCGGCACAAGCAGCTGGTACTACTACACATTAACCTATGTACCTGTATTAGCTATCAGCCAGTTAGCTACTATAACGGCCAATAAAAGTTTATGTGAATTTCACACTTAAAAGTTCCAAGACAAAGATTTTCTTCGAAGTAGGTCTTTCAATTTTCATATTGCTTGAAAGTTTTAAAAGTCCGGCAAGAAGAAAATCACTAAGGTAGAGGTACTTACAAGCCATTATTTAAACAAAGAACAATAAATGTTCATTGCTTAAATAATGAAGTTACCTATTTTTTATGTATGCACGAAGCTTTTATCAAATATTTACATAGATAATTTGTACTTCGATTCTTATAACTATTGTGGATAGAAATATCATAAATTGTATCTGACATAACTACTTGTATATTAATTTGACTGTATATTTAACGGACTGAACATCGTATTCATCTGCTCTTCTTTTTTTTGCTTGCTGATAAGTTTTAAATATAATAATAATTAGATTTGCTGCATGCAGCGTTAAAATACTGACTATATTTTGACGACGATTACGATTTAAGTGATTGAGTGAATTTTATCTTAATTAAATTGTTTGGTTTACACTAGACGTACCTTTTTTTTTCCGGGTTGGAAAATCCTCATTGGATGTCCTCCGCCGTGGGGAGGGGGGGAGACTAGACTCTAATGACTTAAACCATACCCTGGTGTTCCATCACAAACCTACGCCAGGGCTCGTGGGCAGTAGTATGTCCCTCCGTTAACAAAATAAATGTAATCCTAACCAATTTATCCTCACAAAGATAGTCTCAGCAGTTTGATCGATTATTATTAAGACTGATTACGTAATATGTAGAGATAATAGCTCCAAATTATAATATAAAATTTTCTCCCCAGCATTAGAACCTAAAAATTCAAGGGCTTTACAAATTCGCGCGCAGACGGAGTACGAAAAATGTGCGTTCGAACGTTCCTTAGTACTGGCGCACCGAGGACAGCGCATGAGAAGGTTCCCACCGGATTTTGCTGAATGTGCAAGATGTGCTGAAGAAACGGTAAAATGTGTACAAACGTATTGAAAACATATAAAAAAAATTGTGGGGAACTTAAAAAGTTGAACATAGTCCATTCTATTTTAGGGGGATTAATTAATTTCACCTAATAGGCGAAATTAATTAATCACTTGATTTCATAGCTACAAAGGAGTTGATTAATTATTTTAGCATTAATTCGAATCTTAATCCTCAGCCATATAGAGAACTCAAAGCCTAAAACAAGATTTATCTTTTTAACTGTCTCGTACGTACTGTATTAGAATACTGCGCGGTTTTGTGGCGTCCCCACTATGCAACACATAGTCTTAGGTTAGAGAGGATCCAGAATAGTTATTTGTGCAACAAGAGAGCAAAGTTGGTTTTTGCCGCGAGTGTTGATTTTGAATCACGAGTAAGCGAAGGATTCTACATTTGAATCACGAGCGTAGTGAGTGATTCTAGGTTAGAATCCTGAGTGCAGCGAGGCATTCAAAGACACGAGATGCAAATAACTTTGGTCTCGTGTAGCACATACAACTTTTCACTTCAGCAGCGAGAACAAATAATCTAAAGGTAAAAAATACAACTTGGTAATATTTAAACCACATGTATATTTGTAAAAATTAAAAGTTAAAAGTAAAATTATTGCAGTTTTGCAAATTAAAAGTACCTACCAGTTTTGTTTGGAACCAATGGAACCGATATTGTTGTTTTAGCGACTTCAGTTTGAGTATTCACTGATTCGCTTTTTACATACTGCTTCAATTCTTCCGGTGTTAAATTGCAGACATCATCACTGGATTCACTCATATTTATTTATTATTATTTTAATAATATCCAACGTGTATCGCACTTTGTAGCTAGCGAACAGAAGAAGAAAACAATAAAAATTTAAAGATGCGTTCGGAAATTGCACTATTACTAAATTATTCTGTCACAATAAAGATTATTAAAACTTTAAATAATTATGTAGATACATGATAAACTTCGTATTTTTTACTTCAACATCTGTTTATTTGATTATAAAAAAATATAATTCGATTATTAAGAGAAAAGTATAATAATTACATTTAAACCTTGATTTGAAATTTTATATATGACGTGTTTCCGAACGTTTTATTGTTGGTTTCTTTTTTGAGCCTATTATATATGGAATTTGAAAATCGAACTTCGAATTGACTTGTTTCTATCTCTCGCTCTTTTCGTATCGAAGTGAAAGTGACAGAACAAAGTAAAGTTCAAATCTTTCGAATGTTGTGAGTAGACCCAGCACTGACTCGGCATTTAAAAAAAATAATTAAAAAGTTACTTTGTCTCACGCTCGCAGCAAAATCGAATTTTGCTCACTGTCTTTAAGCAGCAAAACCTGCTTGTTTGAGGTGCTGAGGTGAAAAAGATTTTTATACCATCTTTCCTATTGTGCAAGATAAGCCAAAAAAGTTCCGAGCTATGCAAAACGTCTTGAAAAATTTAGCATAGCTTCACTCGAAAAACGAAGAGATATTATAGATTTATGGCCGATTTCTGAATTAAGTATTCGACGCTAAGTACGTGCTGATCACATGAAGCATCTGTCACCCTTGATCATCTGCCACTTTAAGTTTTCTGCGATGCTGAGCAAGGTTTGAGTATACGTAGTCAAGTCATGCCAAAGTATACCTTATGTCATACAAAAAACCTTCATTGACGATCAATTGGGTTTCCCAACTGAGAAAAACACATTTGATCATTCTCGAATTCTCAAACCGTTGTCAACGTTACATCATCAGTGTAGCCAGATTGGGCGCCTTTTTGCCATTTAGGCTACTTGGAAGGGTGCCGGGGCGACCAATTTTTACGAGCGGCGCCAATTAGATTACCTCCAAAAGAAATAAGGCGATTTTAGGCGATTTCGGAATGAGACTATCTAATACAACATTATCTGAGGAATGATGTAAATAACTGGAAAATAAAAGGTTTTTTTCATTATAGGTACTTCAGTCGCAACAACACAGGGAAATAAAGAAATGCAGAAAAGGTTTTATGTGGAACCAATAATGATTATTGTGGCTAATGCATTTATGTTTCGAAGAATGTTTCGTGGTTTTAGTGAATAATGGTCGTCTTGAGTTATTTATAAATGGAAAAACTAAATTTTCGGCGACTTGGGGCTCGTCGAATCTGGCTACACTGGTTACATTTGGCAGTTGATAGTTGACAAGTCTGTGCTTAAACGGTGATCAAGCGAAATAAACACAAAATAATATATAAACTTATAAAACGAGTGACGAAGAAGACCTTGTCTTCCTTGGAGATGCCTCCACGAAGACCGATGCGTGGAAGAAGACTGTTCGCCCTGAATTATCGAAAACATTAGATCGGATGCAAATATTTCACGCCTGATAGATCTCAGATGCTCGAAGAAAGGATGGTCAATGGGGCTGTTAAGTTCTGGAGTTGCGACCGCGTGGCGGAATACGCAGCGCTTTAAGGCCGCCCTCTGTAGACCGATGACCTGATTAAGGTCATGAAAATATGGATGTATGAAAGACGCACAGGACCGGTTGATGTGGTGACGCTGGGGAAGACCTGTATCCAGCAGTCTTTCGGCAGATATGATGACGATGATGAGTGAGATCTTCAAGAAAAATATTCAAGAAGTGCCAGTTTTTGTGTTTGTGGTCGCTAGTATATAGCTTTCTGCGAAAACCGACAGTTATCCAACAGGAATTATGTGTAAAGTGGAGATAGACCGGGCATATGATGCGTGATAAGCAAGGGACATGGAGAAAAGTGACAAAATGGAACACAAGAGATGGGTGACAGAGAAGCCATGGAAGAAAGTGTCATAGATGGGAATGGGTTATGGGAAAGCCCGCTGGTCCTAGATGTAGGCAAAAATGGTAAGCGATGGTGCGCTGTGGTGTCGGCGAGTAGCTCAGGACAGACCCCAGTGGAAACTGTTAGTGGAGGCCTATGCCAAGCACACTGAGATTAGGGACATTTTATAAACTATAATGTATTGAATAGACTTCAGTTTTATATCTCTGATTTCATAATAAAAGGCTTTGTTATTCCGTTTATTTATTTTTATATCTATTATTTAATATATTTGTTTTTGTTATTATATCCTAGGTTATTCTGGTCATTGTGTATTTTTCAAAGTATATAGGTACTTCCAAATACGTTCAACCATTGAGGTGAGATTAACAAATATCCAAACATACAGACTTTCATACCTATATAGAATAGGTTTTAGTAGGATCCACAAGACAAGAAGAGTTTACAACGATGAAATTGTGTACGGAATTTGGCTTTTGTATGATACGATTTTGGTATCAGAACAATAAAAGTTGATAAAAACAACATGACAAGTCTCATTTATTTATTATTTTACAAAATAAGTAGGTAGAACACAGTCCTCCTTCATAATACCCGACACATATCCAATGGCACCGACACTGGCTAATATTGTTTATCTTTGGAGGCGCTTCGATGGCTAGCAAAGCCTTCGGTCTTGAAAACACAGGTCACTCATTAAAAATTGCATCACAATAGTCCACATTTGTTGGTTAATCACAATTGCAATCAGATTCAAATGCAGATGCACAAGTGCCCTCTTGAGAGATCTTGTGAAATTGTGAGTAAAATATTCCGTAGTTCTATGAGGTATCACAAGAACCAGCAACAGCTCGCTCTGAACACATTCACTTGTTAACCCCCGCCGAAAAAAAAGGGGTGTTATAAGTTTCACGTGTGTTGCTGTGTATCTGTGTATCTGTGTGTCTGTCTGTGGCATCATAGCGCTTAAACGGATGAACCGATTTCGATTTTGTTTTTTTTGTTTGAAAGGTAATTTTGTCGAGAGTGTTCTTAGCTATGTTTGAATAAAATTGGTTCAGCCGTTCAAAAGTTATGGGCATTTTACTGTTTGAATCGGGGTGTTTTCGCAAGATAAATGCGTCGGGGGTTTTTTAAATTGTGAAATTTTACTTGTTCACTTGTAGTAATTATATGCTTCAATTATTGATTTTGGCAATAACAAATTATTATGTATCATTAGTACATTATTACTGAGAATCTGTCCTTATGAAAACAAAGGATTATTACTCAATGTTATTTATCAGCTCAACTGTCCATATTTCCGAATCGGATTAAAACAATGGTAATTTCTATTGTGTCTGGAAATTGACACTTTGAGGGGTATAATATTTTCTTACGATAAGACAACATTGACAAAATAATTACGGTTGCCATGACAATCTTGAAGTAATTGACTAGTACCTACGATCCATTTCATAGATTCATAATAAGGATGTATATATTTCAGATCAGATCTTTAAAATTGCTTAGATATGAAAAATCAAGTTATTATAGATTATAATATATTTTTAATTACTTGAGTTTTTTAATTCTGGATGATGTAATATAATACTTACATACTTTTTATAGCTGTATAAAATTTAAATTAATTAATTTTATGCAATCTTGTGATGTCTCTTTTTCGCTTGTAAAATGGAACGTAAGGGTGAAAGAGAAAGTGAATGGAACTTTGACAGGTCCATACATAAATAGGTACTTACTTAACTGATCTAGGTAGATTCTCAATTGTGAAACGTAAAATACTCAAACGCTTCCTAAATTATTTGACAATACTTAACTGATTATTGCTGCTTTACTCAACTCAGAAACCGGCCATTAATTTTTGTTTTCAAAATACTTCAGAGTAAACTAGACTGTCCCCAGTTGTTAAGTAACTTTAATTTTAACCTACTCTACAATTATCCGCGTCAACCTATCAAACTATTACGTCCTCAATTCCGCAAAACTGTATCGGGATCCAAATCCCCTATCCCCAGACTTTGCAGGCTTTTAAATAATTGCGATGAATCAATAGATATTTATTCAACAACACTTCAAAAATTCAAAAGCCAGGTCCATCAAAAGTCCCGGGTGTCACCATTGTGTGGACCGCCCGGAGGACACGGTAGAGCATACGGTGGAGATCTGTCCCGCTTGGGCGGAGCACCACCGTGTCCTCATGGAGGCGATCGGCGGTGGCGACCTCGTACGTCCGGCCCTGGTCCAGGCCATGGTACGGAGCGAGATGGCATGGGAAGCTGTCTCCTCCTTCTGCGAAGCAGTAATGCTCGCAAAGGAGGAGGCGGTTTTCGTGAGACAGACGCAAAGGAGGCGCCCTCACACCCACAGCCACCGCAGGAGACGCCCCAGGCGTCGGGAGTCGCAAGCCGATTCCCGGTCACCGTAGGCGCGGGGTTACGGACGGCAAGTTATGGGTTGCCTACCGTCCGATAAGGACTAAGCCCGAGTTTACGGCGCGTAGTGTTCCACGCGCGCCTCAAAGAGATGTCAGCAAAAGTGACGGGGTCTGATAGGGCCGATGCCTGTCTGGGTCGCGGTTAAATTTGAAAGAGAGTTACCGCGGCCCTGGCACAAGCAACTGAAGGAACGCGGGTGGGTTTTAGTCAGTAAAACTCTGACATGCCCTCCCGCCACACCCAGAGCGGAGAAGTCATTGGATGATTTACCACACAAAAAAAAAAAAAAACCATCAAAAGTAGTTACCATATTTTTATTTATTTTTCTTGTCATCTTTGTACCTATTGTGTTTCTAAAACTACCCACTAGTTGTTGTTAGTGTTATTTCTGCACTATTATATTATTTTATGGATGTTGTAATTTTTGTTTTTGCTTTCTGTGTCTATCGCATCATATTGTATACTATGCTTGTATCATATTGCTTGTATTACTAGAATAAATAGTGTAACAATTGTAGATAGGCCAATAAATAAATAAAAAAACTCCATAGATATCATAGGAAATCACTTAATGTGATTTGTTGTGTCTTTGAATCATGTTCCATTCGTAAGTAACTCAAGTTAAACATTGAACTAGTAATCTAAACATTAAATCTGCGGACAATTTAGTTGTAACATTTTAACAACCAATTTTAAATCGTCTGATAAAATAATCTAGAAGCGACCCGCTTTCAATTTGTTGAATGTTTTCTCACAAAGAGGCAACGCAAATTTTCTTTAAAAAAAATAGTTTTCCGCTTTGCCTACTCTTTTGAGCGAACAAATACTTTTTGGCACGGTACGGTATTATGAATCAAAAGTGCTGGTAATGATAAATACCTCAATGTAGATAAATAGGTATGAAGATAGTACCTAATATAGAAGACTGTTGTGAGAAATTTTTGAGTGTATGTCCAAACTTTACAGGAATACAGACATGTTGATATGTGTACCTACATGAATGATTATTTTAAAGAAAAAAAAATGTTTATAGGACTATTCCTCCTCTCACTCTTCATGATCTTATATTATTTGCTATTAAAAGTCTTCCGCCGATTCCAGCTAGCATAGAGAATACCTACTCAACATTTGCCATTCAGTCCATCTGTCAACTTAACAAACCTAACATGTACCATCCGTATCATTTAGATCATGACTCTTCTTCAGTCGGTCCCTCATTACTGAGGATCGTGGTCACTGGACCCCTTTAAGCGGACAATCTGCCTCCATCGATTCCTATTCAAAGTTGCCATCACCACCTACTGGAATTGGTTGAGGACGTTAAATTCCCGGCTTTTTTCAATAATTTGGCAAACGTTCAGGATTTGTTCCCGCGTGCTTTTGCCTTTAACAAACCCGGCCTGTTCTTCTGGAATTTGTGGGCCTAGAAAGTGTTTTAGCCTGTTTCTAATGACGTACAGAAGTATCTTACTGACATGTGGGATAAGTGCCAGTGTCCTATAGTTACTGCAGTCTTTGGTAGAGCCTTTTTTATAAAGCGGAACGAACACGGACTCTGTCCACTCTTCAGGCCATCTCCTGGTCTTCCAGATGCAGTTGCAGATGCAAAGAATCCAGGTTTTTGAGTAACTCGGCTGGCATTCCATCTTTACCTGGAGATTTTCTAAACTTGAGACATTCAATGGCATGTTCGACCTCTGACTGCAGAATTTCGGAATCTTGTGGTGATAAGTCTGTTTGCGCGGTTTGTGAATGGTTGACCGGTGGCATAAAATGTTGTGCAATACTGTTTCCAGCGTTCCAGAACCTGACCTTTCTCAGTGAGTACGTTACCTGCTTCATCTGCGATCGTGCAGGTTCTCGTACTACGAGATTTATACAGCTCCTTGACTCTGCGGAAAAGATCTCTAGACTCGTGTTTAGCAGAATTCTGTTCGAGATCAGCACAGATGTTATTGATGTACTGGTCATAATCTTTGCGGCAACTTCTCTGGAGCTCTGTGCTGAGTTGGTTATAATATAACCTTCTGTTTTCCTGTATGGTCAGACCTTTTCACTTTAATTCACGTCTACGAAGAATTAGGTCAGCTGTTCCCGAAGATATAAAGGGCTTCATGGTTGGTTTAGGTAGCATATTTTCTTCGGCAGTTTGCACAACAATTTTTTGCAAGGCCTTCCAGGTGACGTTTGGGTCAGTAGCGTCACTTAGAGAACATTCAGGCACTTTATGTTCAATCGCTTTCCTGAAGGCTTGTAGGTCAACATGGCGCATGTTCAGTGTGCGTTCTTGCTTGACGAGTTTTCACAGCTGAAGTCGGATTGTGGTGACTTAAAGCTGGTGATCGGAGCCACAGCCCACCCCCGGGTATATTGTGGTATTCTTAACAGACGATTTCCATCGGCTCTGGATGAGGGTGTAGTCTATCTGGTTTCTAAAACAGTCGCCAGGAGAAATCCAGGTATACAATCGTCGGATCATCATCATCATCATCATTTCAGCTGAAAGACGTCCACTGCTGGACATAAGCCTCCCCCAGGCGTCGCCACATTGACCGATCCCGTGCGTCTCGCATCCGGCGCCTTCCCGCAACCTTAATCAGGTCATCGGTCCACCTAGTGGGAGGCCTTCCAACGTATCGTCTTCCAGTTCGCGGTCGCCACTCCAGAACTTTTCGGCCCCATCGGCCATCCGTTCTGCGAGCAATGTGCCCTGCCCACTGCCACTTAAGTTTGGCAATTCTTCGGGCTATGTCGGTAACTTTGGTTCTCCTGCGGATATCATCATTTCTGACGTGATCACGCAAGGAAATTCCGAGCATAGCCCTCTCCATTGCCTTTTGGGTGACTTTAAGCTTTCTGATAAGGCCCATTGTGAGCGACCACGTCTCGGTTCCATAGGTGATCACTGGCAACACACACTGGTCTTAGACTTTTGTCTTGAGACACTGCGGTAAATTGGAAATCGTCGGATATGTTGTTTAAAACAGGTGTTGGTTACGGTAAAATTTTCCTCATTACAGAACTGAAGGATACGTTCGCCTCTCTCGTTTCTGTTACCGATTCCATACTTCCCGATTACCCGCCGAAGATGTTCGTTGCTATCTGTTTTACCGATTTTGGCATTAAAATCACCTAAAACTACTGTTGGGAGATAATGGTATAGTTTTAGGTATTTCTTGGAGAGATTTTGACAAATCACTATAAAAAATCTCAATTTCATCCTCGCTAGATTGGAAGGTAGGCATATACCTGTATGATGTTCAGCTTACAGGGCACTTGTGTTAAATTTGATGGCGATTATTTGGTCGTTAATCGGCTTGTAACCGCTGACATACTTATCTAAGCAAAGTGGTACCACAAAGGCAACACCTTTCGAGCTCTCATTCTCAGGTCCTGAAAAGTAGACTTTATTTGACTGGTCAGTCAAAAAGTAACTGGAATTTCTCCAGTGTGTTTCGCTGAGTCCGAGGATAGTGACTCCCTTCCTTTGCATTTCACTCTCTATCTGGAGTTTGCCCGGTTGGTTTAGGCCGCGTACATTCCAGGTGTCAAAGCGGTAAGGTTGCCTGATCTGACAGAATCACATGGCGGGTAGCACATTTCACACCACCATCAACGGTTTTGTGGCGCCGGGCTTCAGCCGGATCGCTCAACAGATCTGCATCGCTAAACCTTAAATCCATTGTGACTCTCGTGGGAAATAGTGCAGTGGTTTCCTGTTGCCTTCTGCACCAGACATTTTAAGGGTTATTTAAACCCTAAGGCCACTGCAGTCTCTTCCAAACCAGTTGCCCAGACGGGTGTATAGTTATCCCGCTATTGCTCGGTCACCATAGCCTCGTTCGTTATCTAGCAGAGAGCACAACAGCTGTCAGATGACAGCCGCCGCTTTGCAACGCGTGCAGGTGAGGATGACATGTGGGGCCGGAATGGTGTTATGTCCGCTCTCCCCCTTACTCCCCTAGGTCTAGGTCATGACACGACACAATTTAAGATGAAGCTACAGCGTCTCACTAATTTACTTGTTAGGTGCGAGAATGTGCCGGTGAGACGGCGAGCAAAGTGTTGCAAACAGCTGTGAAGTTGCTTAGCAACGTGGAAATGAAGAGGGAGTCCAAAGACGAAGATGCTCCTAAAGTCCCACTGCATCGTAGACGTATGCAACCGCAGAAGGAACAAGAGGTTCGGCACTTTACTCATATTTTATACCAACTGCGAGTTTATTGTATTTGTTAGAATAATAGTGGCAACATAAAACATTTATAGTAATTTTGTATGTTAAAAGGGTGGCAACTCTTTTTGCATATGTAAGTGTGTCTATGTGTGTACTACTGTGTAACTAATAACTCTCTGTCATACGTGGTCTGTTGAATATATTAAAACGACAATTATTCTTAATACAGTTTCTTTGTTTAACAACAGGTTATGGGCCCTGATATGCCTACCTGTTAGCTAACTAAAGTAAAATAGATTGTGGAGTGTAAAAATAAAAACATACATCAAGCGGATTGACTATCAGCGAAAAGTGAGGTTAGGCCTAACCGGCGTGTCGTCAATAAAATTTTCGTTGAGTAAAATATACTTGTTTGAGTCACTATAAAACAAGGCAGGGAGGCAAGATGGACGTGAATAACACTCACAATGTGATGAAACTGGAAGGTACAAGAAATTGGAATGTTTGGAAGTTTCAAACTACAGTACTATTGAGGGGTCAGGGATGGCTGGATACCGTGGAAGGACGAACTGTAAAACTCGAAGACGCAACTGCACGAATCGCCTGGGAGTCTACAGATGCTAAGGCTCAGACATTACTGGTCACACGAATGACTGAAGATGTTATGTTACATCTCATATCATGTAAAACGTCTGCTGAAATGTGGAGAAAACTTTTAAGTGTTTACGAACAAAAGTCAGAAACCAGTATCCATATCCTACAACAGCGCTTTTTCAAATATAAATATGAGAGTGGAATCGAAATGTCGGTGTTCTTGTCGAAAATCCAGGAAATGCAGAACCAATCAAAGCAAATGGGTGAGGAGGTTTCAGAAAAGTTCACGATAACTAAAGTATTGATGTGTTTGCCGGATGAGTACAAACATTTTGTGTCGGCGTGGGAGTCTGCACCTGATGATAGGCAAACATTCGACAATCTGGTGTCCAGATTACTGATCGAAGAAGAGAGAGTGAAAGAAAAGACAAAGGAAGTCCAGGCAATTTCATCCTCATCGGCGTTTGTAGCTAAGAGAAACGTCAAGTGTTTCAAGTGTGGTAAACCTGAACACTTTCAAACGGAGTGTAGAAGTGTTAAGGACAATGAGAAAAAGTTGAATGATAACAAGTGCTATTACTGTGGTAAAGTTGGACATTTTAAGGCGCAGTGTCGTTTTAAAAAATCGAAGGACAATAAGAAAATGAGTAATGCGTTTGTGATTTCGAACTCGGTTTATGAACAATATGAAGAAACAAAGTGGCTAGTGGACTCGGGAGCAAGCGAGCACATGTGTCGTGATCGTTCATTGTTTTCGTCATTTTCATCAAGCGTTTCGCAAAGGTCGGTAATTGTTGGTGACGGCACTGCCATTAGTGTGCAAGGCTGTGGACAGATGGCGGTACAAGTCAAGAACGGAAGTGAATGGATTGATACGACAATAAACAATGTGTTGTTCGTTCCCGATCTAAAGACAAATTTATTCTCTGTGAACCGCGCTTCTGACCGGGGTTATGTCATGGTGACAAATGACACTTCGTGCAAATTTTATAAAAAGGGCGTTGTTTGTGCTATCGCAAAAAGAATTGAGAACTCTTATTACTTGGATTTTCGCTTTAAATGCGAGGTGGCGAGTGTTGCAAAAACGTCAAAGAACGATTTATACGAGTGGCATGAAAAACTAGCTCATCAAAACTTCGATCGCGTGAAGAAAGTTTTGGAGAAAAATAACATTGAGATAAAACAAACTCGTGTGCCTCAATGCGAGAGTTGTTTGAAGGGAAAGATACACCGGTTACCATTTAAGAAAAGTGAAAACGTAAGCACCAGGGCATGTGAAATAATACATGGGGACACTTGTGGGCCCATGGAGGAAGAATCGGTCGGCGGGTCGAGATATTTTGTTGTTTTAAAGGATGACTATTCGAACTTCCGAACTGTTTACTTTGTCAAAGCTAAAGATGAAATTAAGTTTTGTCTAGAGGACTTTTTCAACAAGGCAGAGAATATTACTGGCAACAGGGTCAAGACACTAAGAACGGACAATGGATTGGAATTCGTAAACAAAGAAATGATGGAAATATGTTCGACAAGAGGGATAATTCATCAAACTACGGTAACCTACACTCCTGAACAAAATGGCAAAACTGAAAGGGAAAATAGAACGCTGGTTGAGGCGGCAAGGACAATGATACATTCTAAGAACCTACCTAAGAAACTGTGGGCAGAAGCAGTGCTGCTTTTGTTCTGAACAGAACAGGTAAAGAAAAAGAAGGGAAATCACCTTATGAATTATGGACAAATAAAACCTATGATATACATCAACTGCAGGTTTTTGGTTCTCCAGTATATGTACATATTCCAAAGGAGAAAAGAAGAAAATGGGATAAGAAAGGAGAAAAAGGATTGATGGTTGGATATGGGGCAAATTGCAAAGGTTATAGAATATATTTTCCAGAGAAAAATTGTGTTTATACAAAGAGAGATGTCATTTTATTAAACGAAGAGAGAAATGAAGAAAATGAATTGACGGTGATTGTACGACGAAGGTCTATACACTTAGTTCAAGTGCACGATGATAGTTCTGTACACTTGAGATGATGAAAACCCGGGGATAATGAAATAAACCGCCCGTGTTGAGTGTGGTAAAATCACTGATTTATTTTACTAAGCGAGTGGACTAAAATGATGGCGCGTATGCAAACGCTGATGTAGCTTAACCTACTTAATATTACGAAATGTTCGGGTTCACCGTACATTCTGCCAACTCTGAAGGAGAAGACTAGGGAATATGTTAAACCTAGATGAAGCCTAGTGTGTCTAAATACAATACAAATGATGACTTAGGATAGATGATACAATTTTTGTTGGAAGCTGGTACAAGGTGATATCAACAATATCTACTCTAAGTACTATGTATACCTAACACTAAATTGTCTGATTATGTTCTTGTTAATATTGCACCATAGGAGAGGTCCCTTTATTTACACTTTTACTAATTTCACTAAACTCACTGATCACTGACACTGGCACGGTTTCACGCACGCACTCAGTAGATCCCAGACCTGTGGGTTCAGCTTGCGCCTCCACCCCCGGGGCTCGCTCGCCCTCCGGTACACGTACCGCCAACATCTCACGCTGCTGCGGCGCAGGTGTGGTGCGGCATTTACTTTTGATAAATAAGTATACGCATATGCCGCCTAAGATGAGTACCAAGGACAAGGTAACGTACACGACGGAATAATGGTGGATGTCGTGGACGTTTAGTTGTGTAGAAGATTGTTCCTTTATATTGGCTATTTGGTCTCTCAGCTGATTCCACATATGGGTGTGGTTTTCCGGAACGTCGAAATCGTTGGGCAAGGTTGTATTTATTAGAGAGTTCAAGATGGAAACCTCTGGGACTTCGATTTTTGATCGCAAGTTCAAATAGCGTAAGTAGTTGTTGTGGGTGTGAATACTGTACGAATCGGATTTCAGTGTGCATCCATAACCTAGGTCAATGATACCACTGCCCCGTATAACTGTCGTTGTTGTATCAGCAATACAGGAAATACGGAGTTCGCATGACTCACAACAGGTGTAAAACCAGGAATTCAAGTTGTGTAACTTAACCCAATAATTGTGGCACGTGGACACTTCTTGTTTACATGCGCTCAAATTACTTACAGTCTGGATATCGCATAACGACTGTTTTATTCCTAGATTGTAAATAGGTTTATCAATGGAGCACAGTAGGCGATTTTTACTTGTTATATGGAAGCATGCTTGCAGGTCGCTATCTGATAGGAGAAGAGCGAGGTCCTTTTGTATGTTGTAGGCAATATACGGTGAGCTTGGGACAGTGCGAACGTGATTCGAGCCCCTTTTCTGGGGAACAGGTATTATTCTATCCAACTCGAAGATATCGTTGCTCACAAGCGGCATTTTTATCTCTATAATAAGATAGCCATCATACAGCGTTGCAGACGCCTTCATAATCTTGTACAACTCAGATAGGTTTGATGACTCTATTGGGGTCATTAGATTTCCCTGCAATTGTCCGGAAATAATATTGATCTGACGAGCCAGCTGTTCAGGAGTCATAAGGTACGGGTCGATGCGACCGTGGCTGATGTCTGTCACGGTGTCGATTAGTGTGTGTTGGATTCGCATTAGGTTTGACAATATGATACTCGCAGCTAGGGCGGATGATGTAACATAAATGCCGTTTCTGTTGTCTAGACGCACCTTATTGATTTCGTCAGAGACGTTTTGCAGATGTTGTTTTAAAAATTTGAACTGTTTGTTCATAGTCTCCTCGCTGCGTCGCAGAATGTTATATTCCGATTCCAAGACCAAGGTTTGATTCTTCAGTAGCCTTTGAAGATGATTTTCATTATTAGTTATTATTTCTATGTCCTGCTTATACTGTCGAGCGAAGTTTTCATCTAATACTCCGAACAATGTGTTTGCCAGGTACCCTACTCCGTTGATTAAACCACGTTTTTGCCTTCTTGCGTTTGGGTTTTCAAGGAGTTTTTGATAATGCTCAAGTTCCTTTACTTCGTGCTCTAATTGTAGGATGACGCTGTCGTATTGCGAACCCATGCAATCGGCGGTTTGTTTCAAGTGTTTGACATAGTTTTTAATGTTCGATACTCCGTGATAGAACGTGGACATGTTATAAAACACGATGAGTTTCCAATCGTCCTTGATAACTTGGAGGTTGGACATCTTGTCGAAGTAAAGTCCTTGGTTTGCGGTAATTTGCGTAACGTTGTACGTCACCTTCTGTTGTAGACTAGGAGATGCAAATAAAAGCATTAGTAAAACACTGATGAAAAAGGCTTGCAACGTTTTCTGCTTTCGTGGTCGCGGAGACCGCCTTTTGTTTTTAATATGATCTGAAGACGGAGTGGAAGACTCATCCATACTCTGGTTCATGGGTTCAGATGGGGATACCTCCTCATTTACAGGCAAGTATACAAGCTTGTTGACTGGACGCTGTATGGTGTTATTGCTTGTCTTGACAGTAACTACTCTGACATACCCGTCCTTTCCAGGATGAAGTAGGTGTACTCGACCCATTGCCCATTTACCCGGAGGTAAGTTCTCTTCACGTATGAGGACGAAGTCATCGACTTTAAGATTATGTCGTGCCTTTTGCCACTTGGTTCTGGTTTGTAGCTGTTGCAGATACTCCGATGAC
Organism: Orthosia gothica; assembly: GCA_949775005.1. Taxonomy (NCBI): domain Eukaryota; kingdom Metazoa; phylum Arthropoda; class Insecta; order Lepidoptera; family Noctuidae; genus Orthosia; species Orthosia gothica. The sequence goes on along the minus strand of OX459034.1, from coordinate 1,344,155 downwards.
CACCGTTGCCAGATATTCTTTGTCATAGCTTGGACGAGTTGCCATCGCGCTTTAAGCGTTGATGATTCCGGTTCAGTTTGAGGCCGTGATAAAATCGGTGCCCCAGTCAGGAAGTGTCCCGGAGTAAGGCAGTCGTCGTCTGAATTTTCCGTGAGTTGACACAGTGGTCTGGAGTTCAGACACGCCTCTATTTGGCAAAGTAACGTCGAAAACTCTTCGTACGTAAGGCGTTGATCGCCTATGACCCTTTTCAAATGGTATTTCAAGCTCTTCACAGCCGCCTCCCAAAGTCCACCAGCGTTAGGCCAGGCTGGTGCATTAAAGTGCCACTGGATGTTCATTTCACCGATTTTGTTAAAGAAGTCCGGGTTGATATTCTGAATAATCTCCTTATACTCCTTCTTCATGAGTCGATTAGCGCCTACAAAGTTTGTACCATTGTCACTATACATGTGGCCTGGTGATCCACGTCGGGAGCAGAATCTACGAAAGGCTGCTAGAAAGGCGGCCGTACTCAGGTCTGAAACCAGTTCCAGGTGGACCGCTTTGGTTGACAGGCAGACGAAGACTGCGACGTATCCTTTCGTCGTTTTGATCCCGAGTCCTTTACTGTTTTTCAACTCTACGTGGCCCGTGAAATCGACACCAGTATGAGTGAATGGCCTTGACGGAGTGACTCTGGCTCGTGGTAAGTCTGCCATAATTTGCTGTTGAACTTCGCTGTTAAATCGGCGACACTTAACGCACAGTCTTAACTGCCGTTTTACCGTCCTGATTCCGCTAATGATCCAGTATCTATCCCTTATGTAAGAAAGTGTTAGTCGGGGACCACCGTGCAAAGTTGTTATGTGTGCCTGGCTAATGACAAGATCAGTAAGTCGACTGTGGCTTGGTAGGATGATGGGATGCTTTGCCAATGTACTTATACTGGCGTGTTTTAAACGTCCACCAACTCTTAATAAACCATTTTCATCTAGCCAAGGGTTTAAACTGCAAATCTTGCTTTTTGAGCTCACGTGTTGTTTACACTTGATATGTTGTAATTCTTGATGAAATTCCTGTGATTGCACTTCTTTAATAATTAAATTGTAAGCGTTGTTTATTTCTGATGACTTCAGAAAACCATGTGTTGCAATCTGTTTGTTGCGAATTCGCTTGATGAAACGTGAAACCCAGCCAGTAATCCGCACAATTCGTGTCAACGAACTGTAATTTTGCAGTTATTCAGTAATAAATGTAACATTGTTTTTCACTAAGGCTGTGTTCACACAAACTGCTTTTGTTTCTATTGTTGGGGGCTGGTATACGATCTTTACTGCATCTTTCCTCTCGCAACCTTTTAGCCATTCAGGCCCTTCCCACCACAAAGATTGGTTTAACAATTGATGAGACGTTATGCCTCGTGTAGCACAATCAGCTGCGTTTTCTTCAGAGCTGACATGACTCCAGAATTCTGCCGGAACGATGTTGGTTATCTGCTCAACCCGGTTAGCTACAAATGACTTCCATCTGGTTGCATCTCCGTGTAGCCAGCCCAAAACTATCATAGAATCTGTCCATGCATGAAGCGTCATACCTATATTTGGTAAGGACTCAATGACCTTCTTTACAAGTTGAGATAGAAGTAGCGCGCCGCAGAGTTCCAGTCTAGGGAGCGATGTTTTCTTTGCGACCGGTGCCAGCTTTGTTTTTGCAGCAACAATTGTCGATGTGTACTCGCCCTTATTGTTCTTGGTGACGAGGTAAATAACGCAAGCGTAAGCTTTGTCTGATGCATCGCAAAATGCATGTAATTGACAGGTTTTTTCTGTGTTACCTAAGAATCTTGGTATGCGAAATTTGTCGATGCTGTTGATGTCTTCTTTTAATTTAAGCCAATATTCTTGCATGTCCTTTGGTAGTTCTTGATCCCAGTTGGTTTCAATGGACCACGTTTTTTGAAACAGTAGCTTCGCTCTGATTGTAAGCGGTGATAACCAACCAAGAGGATCGAAGAGCTTAGATACTTCGGACAATAATTTACGCTTTGTAATTACTGCATTACTCTTAGGGATTACATGACTTTGGAACATGAATGTATCGGACGATGGGTTCCATTTTAAGCCTAGAGTCTTTCTCGATTCGAGACATTTAAATTCGTACGGACTGTTCAATTGGTCGGTTGTTAAATGTTGCAGGAGTTCTGGAGCGTTACTTGACCATTTTCGCAGGTTCATACCAGCACCGTGGAGCATTTTGATAAGTTGTAGTTGTAGCTCTTTTGCTTGATCGGCGGTATTCTGTCCACTCAGCAAATCATCCATGTAAAAGGAGTTCTGTACAGCTGCTGCTGCTAGTGGATATTTTTCTGCGTCATCTGCCGCGAGTTGTTTTAGAGTCCGCATAGCCAAAAATGGAGCTGCCTTGGTCCCGTACGTTACAGTGGTTAATTGATATTGATTTAATTGATCATCCATTGAATCTCTCCAAATGATCGTTTGCAGAGGCTGATCTTGCTCTCTAACGAGTATCTGACGAAACATTTTTTCAATATCCGCAGTGATTACATATTGGTATTGCCTCCAATTTATGATAAGTGCTAATAGGTCTTGTTGTAAGTTGGGTCCACTGTACATTAAGTCGTTCAGACTGTTACCGGATGTAGTCTTGGATGAGGCATTAAAAACTACTCTCAACTTTGTTGTTGTGGAGTCAAGTTTCCATACAGCATGATGCGGTAAGTAGTACGCTTGATCGGTTGTACTTTTGACCTGCCGCATGTGACCTAATTCTAGGTATTCGTTCATAAATTGTTTGTATTGACTTGAAAACGATGTATTTTTGGCTATTTTTGATTCCAATTGTTTAAATTGCGCTATAGCTTTATACTTTGATGACCCGAGTTGCTGTTCAAAGCCTGGCGTCATGGGTATCCCAACTTCATACATGCCATTATCTAAGCGTCTCGTGGTGGTTTTGTAGAAATCTTCACAAAATTGATCACCAATAGTCACGTTTGATGATGATGAGTCGTGAATATCCTCCAACTCCCAAAATTTGGCTATTTCTTCAATGTTGTTGATGGCGACATGACAGTTGAACCTTTTGACATTGCCTGATAAGATCCAACCCATTTTGGTTTGTTGAGCTATTGGGGCCTGCGCTGGGCCTTTGATAAGACCGCTTAGTATAATTTCCGAATATACACTGGCATCCAGAAGAAGATCAATAGGTCTTGATACGTTGTACTCCGGGTCTGCTAACTGAAGATGTTGCAAGTGAGACCAGCTCTGTTTGCGGAATGATGAGTTCGGTAGGCTGCTTATGACTTTTGATACAACTAACGCCTGAGTCTTCAGGGTATAATCTCCGTAGATGGACTTGCAGTCTAGTGTTACAATTCCTTTGCTTTGTTTGGAGACTGGACCTACCCCTGAAATGGAGGCATGATATTGTCGACGTTGCAAGCCTAACATTTGCGTCGCATTTTCTGAAATCAATGAAATTTGAGACCCTTGATCTAGAAGCGCTCGTAGTGTGATATATGTACCATTTTTTGATAATACAGTTAACGACAACGTGGTTAGCAGTACCTCTTCGTTATCAGCTGCGACGTGGTTGACGTTATGCTGTGCTGGTGATGGTTGCACGGTAGCGCACGTCGTCGCTGCAGCTTGTTGATGTGGTACACACGCATCATGCAGAAGAGTGTTGTGTTCACTGTTACACTTTTTGCAACGTTTTGTGCTGTTGCACTCACTGTCAGGATGATAATGAAGGCAATTTTTGCAATATTGACTCCTTGTTACCAAGGTCAATTTATCACCCGGGGTCATTTTCATAAATTTCCAGCAACGGACTAAAGGGTGGCGTATATTACAAACCGGACAGTCGGGCCGTTGAGTAGCGACGACTTGGTAATGTTTCTTGTAGTAGTTTCCAAGATTTGCAGGTTTGTCACGCAGTTGACCAGACTCCCGTTTAAAGGCAGGCTTCGTTGTTTCTCTCTCTCTTCGCTGTAAGGGTTCCAGGGCTGTGAACTTATTTTCGAGGAATGTCATAAATTCCGACAAGGATGGGAGCTCCCTGGGTGATGTACGCGCCTCTTTGTAGTCACAGTAAGTCTCCTGGTCCAGTTTCTTACTGAGAAGATGTACTAACAACGGATCCCATGTGTTTGTGTTCACCCCAAGGTTGTGTATAGCGTGGATACACTCCGTGGTGGTATCATATAACCGCTTCAATTCATAAGCTGTTTGTTTGGAGATAGAAGGCTGATTTAAAAATATCTCTATTTGATTTGTAAAGAGAACTTGAGCATTATTATATCGGTGATTAAGGATTTCCCAAGCTGTGTCATAATTTTCAGACGAAATATGAAGATGTTGAATAAGGCGTTCGGCCTCTCCCTTGATCTTTCCTTTCAAGTGTTGCATCTTCTGAGCCTTGGTTATGGTGTTGTTGTCATGAATAGCTTCTGTAAACAGGTCACAAAATGTTGGCCACTGCGTGTATTTCCCCGTAAAGGTAGGAATTTCGAGCTTCGGCGTTGCCTGTTGTATATGAACCATGGACGATATTTTCTTATTTAGAGAACGCTTCATATCTTTATAGCTACGCTCGTACATGCTAAACTCATTTTCGTACGAAATATCTCCACCCTGAAGTATGTGGTCGATTCTAAGATGTAAAGTATCGATAGTGTTCCACTTGGCTTGTATAGCCCTAAGCTCGTCTTCAAGTTCCCATTTTTAGCCTATTTCGTCTACGTTGATGCTCCTCACCGACCTGTTGAAAGCCCTAAAATTGGTTCTCTGTTGAGCCAACAGTTCAGTGGCTTCAGGGTTTGACTGCGTACCCTTTTCATCCGAACCAAAGGCAGTAAGTAAGCTTAGAGTAGACTGGTAGAGGCTCTTACCCTGTTGATAAAAGTTAGATGCGAAGTATTGAGGTTCCCTATCCGGAAACTCAGAGAGTTTCAAATGATTTTGTTCGAACTCTCCCCAGAGGTTATCCAAAGACTCTATTCTCTTTTGGATGTATTCTGGCGTTTTTCTCGACAACGGATCCTTACCGAAGTTGACCTTAATCCTATTGATACCTTCTAATATTTCCGATTGACGAGCGCTTAAAACGGCCATTATGATTTAATATAGGAACAATCTTACTTGGACACTGACGATTTGCGATACCAACTGTAGGCTGCCAACGCCGTGTGTAGTACTGTTGTAGATTCAGCTCCACCGATGTCTTCTTGGAACAATTCACTGATGGTTCACTGAATGGACTGAGTTGAACTATTTACGGAACTGTCGCGAAACACTCAACGAATATAATCAAGTGTGTGGCTGCGATTTCAACACACCTTGATCTATACACCCGATTGATTGATTAATTCGCGTGATCACAGTTTCTCGAAGGACCAAAAAAATGTACGACGAAGGTCTATACACTTAGTTCAAGTGCACGATGATAGTTCTGTACACTTGAGATGATGAAAACCCGGGGATAATGAAATAAACCGCCCGTGTTGAGTGTGGTAAAATCACTGATTTATTTTACTAAGCGAGTGGACTAAAATGATGGCGCGTATGCAAACGCTGATGTAGCTTAACCTACTTAATATTACGAAATGTGCGGGTTCACCGTACAGTGATGTTGAATTTGAATAATAGTGAATCGATGAATGACGATTTACCAGAAACTGTGACAGCAAGTGAAGAAGCTGAATGTGAAAAGTTTCAAGATACTCAAACTAGTATCAATCATAGTGAGAGTGAGTCACAGAGTGAATATGAACCCTCTGATGACAGCTTATTGGAGGATAGTAAAACACAAGTGCAAAATGAAAGACCCGAGCGTATAAGGAAACAGACATCATTCTATAGGTGTCACAATGTTGTAAGTGAAGACAATGACCCCATTTCATATAAAGAAGCAATGAAAAGTAGGGAAGCAAGTAAGTGGAGAGAGGCAGTTAATAGAGAATTGCAAACTTTAAAAGATAATGACACCTGCGACTTTTGTGATGTACCGGTAAGTGAAAAGGTAATTAGTAGCAAATGGGTTTTCAAGTTAAAGGGAAGTGGCAATGATAAGCAATTTAAGGCTAGATTTGTTGCTAGAGGGTTTCAGCAGAATAGTTATTTTGATTTGGGGGATATTTATGCACCTGTAGCAAGGTTACCATCTTTTAGAGTTTTTGTTGTTGTATCTACTATGTTAAGGCTCCCCATACATCAAATGGATGTTACTGGGGCATTTTTGTATGGGGACATAGATGATGAAGTGTACATTAGATTGCCAGAAGGGGCTTATTCTGGAGAAAACAATATTGTAAAATTGAAAAAGGCATTATGTGGTTTAAAAAGTTCACCGAAGTGCTGGAATACAAAGTTTAATAATGTAATAGTTAAAGAAGGCTTTGTAAGGTCAAACTCTGATTCATGTTTGTTTATGAGGTGTAGTGGTAAAGATAGAATGTATATGTTGTTATATGTCGATGACATTTTGATTTTTGGTACAAATGAGAAGCATATTTTGCAATTAAAGGCTAGTTTAAATAAAGAATTTAAAATGAAAGATATGGGACCAATATCAAAATTTCTAGGCATAACTGTGAAACAAAATGTGGAAAGTGGTATTACTGAACTGGATCAAACAAAGTATTTAGAAAATATTCTCAAAAGGTTTAATATGGAAAACTGTAAAGGTATGTCCACTCCTATGGACCCGAATTTTAATGCCAAAATACTTGCACATGGTACTGTTTCTATAGATAAAGGCATTGAAAAGTTATGCAGGCAAATAATAGGATGCTTAATGTATGCGGCATCGGGTACTAGGCCTGATTTATGCTATTCAGTTTCTATGTTAAGTAGGTACCAAACAAGCGCAAATAATGAGTTATTAAGTGCATTAAAGAGAGTGTTAAGATATGTGAAGTATAGTCTGGATTATAAATTGGTTTATAAGTGTAAAGATATTATTCTGACAGGATATTGTGATGCTAATTGGGGAGGAGATCTCAAGGACAGGAAGTCCACCTCAGGTTATATGTTTAAATTGTCAAATTGTCTTGTTTTATGGTGTTCTAAGAAGCAGGCTTCTGTAAGTCTGTCCTCCACAGAATCCGAGTATGTATCCTTAAGTATGGCTGCTAGTGATGCGTCATGGCTTATAAATTTACTAACTGATTTTGGTTATGAAAATGTTTGCCCAGTTGTGATATCCTGCGACAATCGGCTATAATAAATGCAAAAACAGATAACATAAAGCGATTAAAACATGTGGACATACGTTATCATTTTGTAAAAGAGCTGGTCAGAGAAAATAAAATTTGTATTAATTAAATCAACACAAGTGAGCAACCAGCTGACATGTTAACAAAGGCTTTAGGTAAAGAGCTAATTGAAAGACATTTGGATAAGTGTGACATTATAAAGATAACTGTAAAGTAGTGTTAAAGTTTTAGATTTGATTCTGTTCTTTTTATAATTGTTTTTATGTTGAGAAGGGGTGTTAGAATAATAGTGGCAACATAAAACATTTATAGTAATTTTGTATGTTAAAAGGGTGGCAACTCTGTTTGCATATGTAAGTGTGTCTATGTGTGTACTACTGTGTAACTAATAACTCTCTGTCATACGTGGTCTGTTGAATATAATAAAACGACAATTATTCTTAATACAGTTTCTTTATTTAACAACAGTATTATAGTCGTTGGAGTACTTATGAAGAGATATTTTATTGTAAACCACGTTTGCAGCTACTAACAATACGTCTTATTGTCAAAATTAATTATTCTGTAGATAATAAATATTCTCAAAGATTTATTTTACTACTTCCCTGTAAATAACGTCTTTGTCTCGTTTACTAAAGTGCAGATACGTCTTTGTGTATAACTGAAATAAAAAATATGTTGGCAATAACCGTTATTCTAGGTCCAAGAAACATCTCACGCGAAAAAACAGAGAGCCGAACAAATCTCCCGTTTAATGGCTTCGAAATATTTGGAGCGAATGGCACATGACAAATATTTCTTAACTGCCTTATGTAAGGACGAACGATTGCTCTCTGCCAATAAACAAGGATCACTAAAGCTGCAAGAACTGGCCAATAAAGCTCTAGCCGATGTGGAGAAACGACAAGTACGCTCACACTATCTAACTTAATAAAATTAACCTCTGACCCGCTGGCCCTTAAAACATAATACGTTGCACGCCGTCGTTCTATAAAAATGGCCGCTAAATTGAAATTTATAGCACTTGTTTAGATTGAAATCTAACCCTGTAGTTGATTCGGTGTTCACAAAATTCACGGCATAGCTGTAAGATTAATTGGATACAGCGGTATTTTTAACCGACTTACAAAAAAGGAGGAGGTTCTATGTTCGACTTCTTGTGTTTTTTTTTTTTTTTTTTTTTATGTTTGTTCACCGATATCTCCGTCAATTGTGGACCGATTTTGAAAATTCTTTTTTTGTTTGAAAGAGTATGTTTCGAAATTGGTCCCATTTTAATTTGGTAACGGTCTGATGAAGAACTTCGGAGATACACAACAGAACTCTTCAATAAATAACGGCAAAACTCTCGGGATTGCTGCAATCGCATGTCTGTTTATTGTATATACCATTTCATAACATAACATCATGCCAGTACGCACTAAAGGGGTACGCAGATCTCTCATTTCACCGGTTATGTTCAAGTTTCATGTTATTCGGGTAATCAATTCTGGCGTTATAGGTACCTACCTTACTAAACAACTTGCCTATTTTATTTAGGTACAACTAAAAAGGGAAAAATAAAAAACTTTTTTGCAAAAAAATACTACCGACTTCCAAATAAAAAACTACAAAGTGAAAAATAACTTTAATTTTGGAAGTCGGTGTCCATATCGCAAAAAAATGGGAAAAAAGAAAGACACCGACTTCCAAAATTAAAGTTATTATTCACTTTGTAGTTTTTTATTTGGAAGTCGGTAGTATTTTTTTGCAAAAAAGTTTTTATTTGGAACAAAATATGACACGACAGCTGAGTATTATATTCCAGCATTATTTAGAATATTTTTTTATGTTGTCTGTGTTTTCGTCTAGTCTATTTTTTCAGACAGATATTATGATCATTTAAATTGCGTGAGTTTGTCAGGCTGTTCTACGTGAGCGTAGGCCACTGTACGCTGCACGCGCGCTAGAAGCTGCCGCGCGTGCTCGCCTGTCACGAGCACGGAAGGAGCAATTGACGCGCACGCAATCGCAACACGTTACCGACGCACGTCGCCTCATACAGACAACTCAATCCATCTACGAAGAACGAGACACCGCCAAGTGTCTAGAACAAGCCGAGTTTGCAATGGAACAAATAACAAGAAAGCCAGCTAGTTTATTACCGCAAAAGATAAATTCCTGCAAAGCTACACGATATAGTTGGAAACGCTTTCCTGGACCAGGTAGGTTCATTTCTGTATTTTATTATAAATTGTGTAGCCATGGGCATTACGAAGCTGGGAAGTTTAATGGAGCTTGTTTACCAAGTCACGTAGATCGTACAAAATCTCTCTTATTTTGTGTTCAGAAACGTGTTCGAGAAAGTATGAGCGAGTCGGATCGGGAACAAAGGGCGTTTATTCTCCTGGGCATGTCGGTGTCCCGGGAGCCGAGCCGCGACTCCGTGCTGCGAGTGCGACCACCCGCTCCGCCTCGAGACGCTAAGTAATTTTAGTATTCGACATATACCTGCAGTTTTCTTAATAGCCTCCGGCGAGAAATTTGGTGTTGTTGGCCGTTTTTATTTCAAACCAATTTGATAAAGGGAACTTTACCAATGTGCTTAGTCGTTAATTTATGTTTTAATTTAAATTTCTCGACATGCAATTCTAGTACCTACTTGCATAAATTAAAGCACACTAGGTCCCTCGTAATACATGGTACTAGACTGGCTAAGTATTACGTAAGTTTCTCTTGACCTAAATGTCCGTGGTGACTTATCTCACCATTATATGTCTTTAGATAACCAGTCATCAAAAATAATATGGGGTTTGCCGAATGTAGGTCTTTAAGTATTTTTATTATGCCCCTTTATTATTTAGATTAAATAGCCATATTTTTTAACTGGTTAAGTCTGCGGGAATTCGGTGAATGCAAGACGCATAGGACTGGTCGATGTGGCGACACTTGGGGGAGGCCTATGTTCAGCAGTGGACGTCTTTCGGCTGAAATGATGATGTTGATCAATACTTTTTATTTTCAGTGATGAGGCAGTCAGTCAATTTGTTAAAAAAAAGGTTTATTGCAGAAACTTGTACACTTTTACAGTAAATCTTACAAAGATGTACATAATATTTTTTCTTTTATGTAAAATATATACATGTGATACGAGTAAGTGGACCCGCTCTTCAATGACAAATTAGGAAATGGTAAAAATTATGTATAAAAGCAAAACAGAATCTAAACAAAAAATTATAAGTAAAATCTCATATCATATAATAAAATATATCAAATTAAATAAGATAACGCTTGATTCGTTACTTTTTAAACTGGTACAATATAGAAAAACACCATTTAGTACATTTTTGTAAGTGTTCCAACCCAACCCTACACCACTTTAAGTGTTTGTGAAAATGTCCATCAAAACTCTTGAATGAATTTATTTTTTTATAATAATATAGGATTCAATCATAAAGATCGTTGGGAAATGGCTAAGCGTGGCTACTATATGAACTGTTGCAATGAACCGTACAGAGTAGGTAGCTATGTCGTATTTTTTAACACTAAAGTAGAAAATTAATTGACTTGCGAAGAGTTGTTGGCCATGACTTTGGTCGGCCTCAACCCCATACTAAATACGTTGTTACCAAGTGGCTAATAGCCTCAAGCCCATTCTAAATCTGTTGTTACTAAATGGCTATGAAATCTAAAACTATAGTTTGTCCTCAGGGTTCGCCTGCGCACCCTGGAACGTTCACTGACGATGAGCACACGAGCTTCAGAACGCTGTTACTTGTTGCACGAACTGGCACGTCTCAATGTTGACACTAAGCAACCTTTAAAAGCCAGAGTCTACGCCTACAAATGTCAAACCGGTAAGACACTTTCAGTGGAACGGAATTTAGCACTTTGATGGCACTAAAATACTCGTGCCCCACGAATTTATAGCCCAGTGAACGGGTCGTTGATTCGAGGAAATAAATTAGCCCCCCTCCAACGAAAGAATGTCTTTTTATTCGTAAATTATTTGATTTCCTTTGAAAATATTTTTTCAAAGACCCCTCCGTACTTGCAGTCGTTTTAACCGACTTTCCAAAAAAGAGGAGGTTATTAATTCGACTGTTTTGTTTTTTTTTATGTTTGTTACCTCAGAACTTTTTACTGGGTGAACCGATATCGATGATTCTTTTTTTATTTGAAAGCTGGTGCTTGTCATGTGGTCCCATTTAAATTTCATCAAGATCTGATGAAAAACTTTGGAGATATACATCAAAACTCTTCAATAAATGACTGCAAATCACTCAGGATAGCTGCAATCGCATGTCTGTTTATTGTTTTTACCATTACATTACATAAAATCACACTAGTACGCTCTAAAAAGGGTACGCAAGTGTGAACAGTTAACCCTGGTATACTCTCATTCCACCGGGTTTGTTTAAGTTTCATGTTATTGGGATAATCAATTCTGGGTTCACTTTGGGCATTATAGGTACCTAACCTATAAAACTGGGCCATTATGTACCACAACAAAAAAGTGAAAAATAAAAAAAAACTTTTTACAAAAAATACAACCGACTTCCAAAGAAAAACACTACAAAGTGAAAAATAAATTTAATTTCGGAAGTCGGTGTCAAAAAACGAAGAAACGAAAATAGGAACACCGACTTCCGAAATTGAATTTATTTTTCACTTTGTAGTGTTTTTATTTGGAAGTCGGTTGTATTTTTTGTAAAAAGATTTTTTTATCTCTATACTCTCTTTAGATAATTCACTTTCAAGTATAGATTCTAAAGTCGTATTAGCTTAGACGAGAGTTCGAGAGTATGGGAAGCGTGATAATATAGGTACGTAAAGCCCGTGGTTAACTTTTTAACTCGTTTTATTTTCTTTTGTTTAAATAATATGTAATCTTTTTTTTTTGTTTTCTTACGACTTATTGTCGGGCCTACGTTGTCCCCACATATCTAAGTACTAATGCTGTAACAAGGAAATATTGTAAAACCAAACCATTTTTTTAAAAGAGTAACCATGGAGTTTCTTGCCGGTTCTTCTCCATAGGAAACGACCAACCCGAACCGTGCACATTGTCGACGTTTTATAAGTGCCCATGTAGGCCTATGTGAAATAAAAAAATTGATTTTGATTTTGATTTTGAATGTAACGCAGCTCAAGCTTGAAATCGCAGGTCTGCATTGAGGGCATAAAAGTAATGAATAAACTTCGCAACGTTATACACACAAGAATATCAGGCTTTTTATTTATTTTTTAAACGTTTTACGAGATTTATCCATAACTGATATGGTACACATGCGCATAGAGTACAAAGAGTATGTGGTCTGTTTAATTAATAATGGCAGACACACAGAAGGGTGAATCAGTTAAACAATTAATTATTCGATCCAATGATTCGCTGTATTCTGAGCTTTCAGACAACATCGTGAACAGTATTGCTTATTCCAACTATACAAGTGACCTGTCAAAACTTTTTCCCTTTGATTCGATACTGACTGCAGTGGTTAATACAAATTTAGAGGACGCTCTGTGACTTTGAATTGATTATTGAGCTTTGATTTCGAGAGACACCCCTTTAGCGTATTAGGTTTGAATACAACGTAGTTCGTCAGAGGTGATGAATGCTTGGTTCCTTTATATCTGTTATACCATTTACGGTAGTGAATGTGGTTCTCCAAGCGTACCATAGACAGCTCATCCATGCCTTATTCATGTCGGTAGGAAGATTCTTGTGTGAATATAAACACATTAACAATACCTTTCACTGCACTGCCTCTAATCTCACTTATTAAATCAAGTTTTCCTTTGGAACCGGCTTCTGTTGATAATTATTAATAACTAGCTGTGCCCGCGGCTTTGCGCCGATCAACTGCCTACTCTACCCTACCCTTCTTACCTTCCTGCCTACCCTATCTAGCATTTTTTTCTAGGGTCATTCTCTCGCGGAGAATCTTAACACTGCCATTCAGAACGATTACTTCAAATGCACAACGTCATGTATCGAATAAGGAGTTCAACTGTCGGAGTATCTGAATAGCGTGTGTTGTGATAATTTTACTTCTTGAACACTTTAAATTCATCTATATTTTGATATTGTGAACCGCTTGTGATGAAACAAAAACTGAGTAATATTTAAAGTTACGAACAATGTTTATGTACATTTTAAGTAATACGTTCATAAACAGACAAAATTACATACAGAAAAACACAAAATTTCCAAAAATGCTGGAAATGGGTTCTGTTGGTTATCCTTTAACACCCTGACTATTTCGACTTTTCGACTTTTCTACAGATTTATTATATTTATAGATCTTGTTCCATTGGTATGTGTGCTATAAAAGTACACACAGATTATACAAATTATCTAGTTGCTTTATAATAACACGAATTCTTCCTTTCAAAACATCAGTTTATTTTAAAACAACTACACGCCCATATTGCCTGATTACATTTACAGATCAGGCAGAGAATCAGAATCATTTATTCGTAAAACATAGGTTATAATTACATCATCTTAAAAAAATAAGTATTGCCAAATAACATAAAAATTATAAAAAAAATACTATTGAAAAGAGATTAAAAATAAAATAGAACGACGACTAGTGAATTAAAATGTACATTTATTATAATATTTTTTTTACGTATTTAAGTACCAGATTGAATAAAACATTCATGCAAGTTACAGTTTTTATTCATAATCAATAAATAATCAAATTTAACACAAAAACAGATGAACCAATAAGTACACAATTCCGACTCCGAGCTGCTGTTGAATAATTCCAGATAGAAAAACCCAATAATGCTGCTTGACACGGGAATCAAACCCAGGACTTCACGCTCAACAGTAGCGTTTACGACCAACGAGGCAGTATTAGTTTATTAACAAGTTCTAAATTCAACAGAGGCTCGCTCGTCCAACCAGCGTCAATGGCTCCTAAACGCCCTATTCCTGATGGCTCGCTGTCACCTCCTGCAGAACAATCGCCCTGAAACTCGTGCGGTCCTGTTAGAAGTAGCTGGCCTCGCTCGTTCCTACGGCTACCATGAAGTTGCCGACTTCTATGACACAGTAAGCTCCTTAAAACTTTGAGCACATTATTTTAATCATAAATTTCATAGCGTAGAGAATATTGTTCGACGTTTAAGCCAGTTAGACGGTTGTTTTGCTATAGTTTTTTAACCTAAACTATATTGCCTTGTGACTCTTGAAGCGTACCTTAATCTATATATTTTAAAAGGATTATTTGAAGTTGCTTTGTTTTAAAGATTCTGTGAAACCTTTTATTATAATGGCCCAGACTTTTTGAAGTTAAAATCTGTCGTACTCATCCAATTAGACTCTAAAAGAAATTCAATACAAACAAGCTTGATAAACAACAAAAAGGACAAAAAATATTTGCCTAAAATCCTCTCGTAATTTGCTTTTGATAAGCTAAGTGCTTCATGGCGGACCTAAGCCGGACAAGTCTGATTGAAAGTATCAGAAAATAAAAGAAAACGGTTAACATTTTTAAAACCTAATTTCTGTCCAGTGAATTTAATGCTTCTGTTTTTGTATACGAAATACTTTTGCCGACGAAAATATAATGTGCGATTGGGAACTCAGTTTTTTTTGACAGATTTTATTATCATAAATAGCCGCTTTATTAGGAGGTTTATTAACGGCCAAATACAGGTTTAAAATAAATAAGGGTATTGCAGGAGTTAAATTATTTTGGGGACTGTTTTAATAGCCAATCAACATTCATACAGATTGAAATATGTATAGCATTTTTAAAGAGTGTAAGTGCCAGGTAAAACAAGACAAATACGACATTTAGCTTCAGCGTCTTTTAGGCCAGTTATGTGCAAAATTTGAGGTATCTTGCACAAAATGCCACCAGTGTAACCAACACTTAGTACTTAGCTAATCAACAACCTAAATGTTTTACTATTAGAAAAATAATACACAAAATCAAATAACCAAACAATTATTTACCAGTGTGTGAACGTATCATTGGAAGGCGAAGTTCTTGCTTCAGCTGCTCCTCTGGAGAAACGCGAGAAGGAGCTGGTCAGCTTGATGCAAGACGATGACCTACGATCAGCTGTCCAACATCTCTTCAAACGGATGTCTCTCATACCAGCGTCCAGGTAAATATTCTTTACTTATTGGTGTGAAAGGGAGTCATTTGTGAATTTTCAAATTAAAGAATCAATAACATGAGTGAAAAACAGTCCGGTTCCTATAAACTTAAGCTTTCTCCAAGGTCTGTTATACAGATAAAGTTGATATAGTAATCTTTTCGAACGATATTTATAGCTGGGTAAAATTACGATAGTTTATAACGTGATGTTATTTATATTTCTAACTGAACACACTAAACACACAGAAATAGCAGAACCATTTGTAACATTTTATTATTTGATTTTGTGTGATTTGAATAATTCCTAAACTAGGTATAAAATAACATCCTATTATGTATCCCAGCCTATAATATGTTATTATAAAATGTTAATAATCATTTGATTTAATTTTAACTACTCTTAATCATCATTACTTCAAATCAAAAGACAAACGAATCAAATCTTCAAATCTACGCTCGTATATCACCGATCAAGTTGTTACCACTAATTGACAATTATAGGCCTAATACACACGCCAACTGTTCTCAGTAACCATGAGACTGCCTCAAACATAGCACATGACAGCATATCAACCCAAAACAAATGGGTACAGAAGGTCGGCTACATACAACGTGTGAAAACGTAGATGCATTACACGATTGCAAGCGCAATTGTGAGTGTCTTGCTACCATGTATGGTACGTGAGTGGTCTAATGTGCAGATGTACTTGCGCATGTAAGGGTTTATATCAGAACGTAATTGAATGGACCTGTGCAGTTCCTGACATATGCGGTACGTTGTCAACCTGCGTTGTGCGTTGCGTTAACTACGGCATTAATTGCTTCTTCCTCCATGCGCCGGTGCTTTTCTGATGGATCATGGTGGAGAGTGTGGAGGGCTTGTTTCAAAACCCAAAAAATAAGTTTTTATGCACATTCTCACCTACACAAGTACACCTTTCCGGAAGACCAAAGGGTCTATAGCTTACATTTGTGGTATCTTAAGATTTCTGTGTCATCTTTGTGACCTTCTGTTCTTATCCATTCTGTGCCTTCGACCAATTAATCTTATATGGTGTTGATGACAGGCGTTTCTCGATAATGCCCGGTGCTCGGGTTGAAGACAGTGCACGGAGCTCGGGCCGAGGTGCCAATAGACGGATATCTATCATGCCAAGAGCTGCGATGCCATCAATGATGGCCAGGAGGAGTCAACATCCATTGGGCTTCCAGGATTTTGACTTTTGATTCATGTTTATAAAAGATTAGGACATAGGTGATGTTTATCATTACAGTATTAAATGTTATTGAAGATGATCAACTATGCAAGATATCACAGTTTTATAGGAACTTACACGAATATTTTATAGATAAATTTTTAAAACCCGTGGACTAGCGAAACTTTTATTTTAATATATTCAACAGGTTTTAGGATTATTATTAACATCAGTTTTAATAAGACAAACAAGCCTCTCAATTATATCTTCTAAAATTTTTACTCGAGTCTTCCAAAGATACTCTCCATATTCCAACTAAAGTATGTTAAAAATGATATAACAAAATCTTTAAAATGTATAAAGAGATGAATTACCATTAAACATATGAAAAGAAAAGGGCACGAGGATTTTTACTTGAAAACTTTTACTTCCATACAATATTAATGAACCTGTCGCGTATAATAAGGCTTTAATTTTGTATTTAAACATTTTATGATACACTTTTTTGCCTTGCAATGAAATCTAAATTGATGATGGCATTATTTTATAAGTAGCTTGGATCTTTTAAACATTATTCGGTTTGTTATTCTCGTATTAAATTTTATAAATTTTAAGTGACTTTTATTATCTTCATATCTTCTTGATATTTACTATATTCATTTATTCAAAACTTAACATTTTAAATGAACTTAATTGAAGAAATTTGGGCAAACATTTTTCAAACATATTTTTTATAGGTGTATCTTAAATGTATTTTGTGTCAGTCTAGTTTTTAACCGACTTACAAAAAAAGGAGGAGGTTCTATGTTCGACTTTATGTTTGTTTTTTTTTTTTTTTTTTTCTTTTGTATGTTCACTGATATCTCTGTCAATTGTGGACCGATTTCGAAAACTCTTTTTTTGTTTGAAAGAGTATGTTTCGAAATTGGTCCCATTTTAATTTGGTGAAGGTCTGATGAAGAACTTCGGAGATACACAACAGAACTCTTCAATAAATAACGGCAAAACTCTCGGGATTGCTGCAATCGCATGTCTGTTTGTTGTTTATACCATTTCATAACATAACATCACGCCAGTACGCTCTAAAGGGGTACACAGATCTCTCATTTCACCGGTTATGTTCAAGTTTCATATTATTCGGTTAATCTATTCTGGAGTTATAGGGACCTTAATAAACAACTTGCTATTAGGAAGGTAAAACTAAAAAGGGAAAAATAAAAAAACTTTTTTGCAAAAAAATACTACCGACTTCCAAATGAAAAACTACAAAGTGAAAAATAACTTAACTTTTGGAAGTCGGTGTCTTTCGTAGGTACCATTTTTTTTTGCGATATGGACACCGACTTCCAAAAGTTAAGTTATTTTTCACTTTGTAGTTTTTCATTTGGAAGTCGGTAGTATTTTTTTGCAAAAAAGTTTTTTTTCTTATAGAGCACATTGGTGGCCCAGTAGTAATGGCCGGACTCATAAGTTGTATGTCTTGGGCCCAGGCAGGTGCTTTGTACCCGACTGCCGAAGGAGGGTAATGTGTTTATCAGTCTATGTATGTATGTATGTTTGTTTGTTACTATTTGGCGTTCCAGAGACCAAACGCGTTGGCCGATTTTGATGATTCAAAATCGGCCTCGAATTCAAATTCAGAACCAAAAATTCGACGACATGTGGCATCCACCAACCCCGCACTGGGCCCGCGTGGTGAATAACGGCTTATTCTCTCTCACAGAGTTGAGGCCTGTGTCCCAGCAGTGGGAACATTAAAAGGCTGATAATGGTAGTTTCCTTTTATTAAAAGAATGCGTTGGTGGTAAGTTTACGACTTTTGGCTGTGCATGTGTGTTGTACAAACACAAATCTCATTTAAGTTACTACTATTAGTTCAGTTATTCTTCAAAGCTAAACCTCTCTGCTAGACCGTAACGTGTTAGACTTGCTTCATCGCTTTCAGAAAACACCTCTGCTGTCCGGAATACACATGACTGGGCCCTGTTTTTAACCGACTTACCAAAAAGGAGGAGGTTCTATGTTCGACTTCTTGTATGTTTTTTTTTTTTTTTTTTTTTATGTTCACCGATATCTCCGTCAATTGTGGACCGATTTTGAAAATTCTTTTTTTGTTTGGAAGAGTATGTTTCGTTATTGGTCCCATTTTAATTTGGTGAAGGTCTGATGAAGAACTTCGGAGATACACAACAGAACTCTTCAATAAATAACGGCAAAACTCTTGGGATTGCTGCAATCGCATGTCTGTTTGTTGTTTACCGCTCTGGCGTAACATCACGCCAGTACGCTCTAAAGGGGTACGCAGATCTCTCATTTCACCGGTTATGTTCAAGTTTCGGTTAATCTATTTTGGAGTTATAGGGACCTTAATAAACAACTTGCTATTAGGTAGGTAAAACTAAAAAGGGAAAAATAAAAAAACTTTTTTGCAAAAAAATACTACCGACTTCCAAATGAAAAACTACAAAGTGAAAAATAACTTAACTTTTGGAAGTCGGTGTCCATATGGCAAAAAAATGGTTCCTACGAAAGACACCGACTTCCTAAAGTTAAGTTATTTTTCACTTTGTAGTTTTTTATTTGGAAGTCGGTAGTATTTTTTTGCAAAAAAGTTTTTTTATTGAAAAACTGGGGGTTGACCACAAGCTCTTAGAGTAAGGTTATTTTGATATCGAGTAAGTGACAGATGTATACATGTCATATACATCTGTCCCTTACACACACTCAAAATAACCTTACTCTAAGAGCTTGTGGTCACCCCCCTGTTCTCATATCGTATGTGTTGTGATTTTGTTGCGTGGTTGTTTTATTTATTTATTTAACTTCATTTACAAAGTGAGTATGTACCCATGTTGCCAAAATGCATTCTCTGCCAATCATTGAACAACACACATTATTAATTTTTATTTCCACTTTTGAATTAAAAATTTGTACCGCATTGATTGCTGTTTTAATTTTGGCTAACCAATAACAGCAGAACAGTTACATAACATTTGAAGGGATATTAATTAATCTATGCATTGATCCGTCTTTTAGAAACCGGAGGCGTTATCATGACGTGTCAACACTACATGGTGTGACTTACATGGTGCTACGTCTCTCTCACACATTGAAACCATGATAGTTTTGACAGGTCATGGTAAGGCTCCTGGTCCTATAAACAGATATATTTAGATATCATCTTTCGACTCATGTACTCACTACACTTAGATAATCAACACACAATTAAACTTTAAACACCTATCATAAAATCATGTGCGTGTAATCAGTTCTGCATTAAATAAACAACATACATGAGGCAGCACTTTAATTGATTGACATTCTATTTAGCGTCGCGTCACGTTGATAGAGGCAGACGGCGCGAGTATGATACATTGAAAGTCTCTTTTAAATCAGCTGTTAAGCAACGGGTTAGCTTTGAATTGCGACTACACCTAGATTTAGAGCGCTTGGATTAGGTAGCGGGAATGCAGTTAGTTAAAAGTAGGTGTGGGGTGGTGCAGTTTGATTGAAAGTTTTCTTCAAGTTTTTGTCTCTTCGATCGGAACGCTGCAGTATACGGTGTCGCATATAATCGTAGAAAACGGTCTAGAATACCTATCTGAGGCTGAAGACGTCAAAAACTTTACGACAGCGATTGGTAGAAAAGTAAAAAATGTAATATACATACCAAACACTATCGAAATGTCATGTTATCAATCTCAATAATTTTGACCATCGCCATTGTTGATGGAATGACTAGAGCATCTGGTTGTTTTCACGTCTATTTTGTTCCATTACATTATGCATCAGCGGTGAAATATTAAATGTATCTAGGACCACATACTGTATCTCTTCATATTCGTTTTCTTCAATTCTGAAGGTCGTGCCCGTCTTGCAGCGCGCTAACGGAGTGACTGACGAGCTGCTTCCACGCCACAATGTCTCTGCTCTTTTCAGGGACACTGTTAGTCCTGTAATCACTTTTATCTAGTCTGACCAGCGAGTAAGTAAACGTCCGCGTGGTCTTTTACCATCCACTTTTACCATCCACATTTCCCACCACAACCAGTTTTTGGAGGTTATCTGGCTGTTTCCGAGCGATATGATCAAAGTAATTCAGGACTCTCTGGTATGCTACCATTATATCTTCATATCGTGTAGAGTCTGGACTTGCATACAGCATACTGGAGCGTTTTGCGTCCCGATCATGAGACTAAACTTTTACCAAAAGTAATTTTAGCAACTACTTTGTATATACTTACTTGTAACATTTAACTTATTTATTAATGTTTGTTTTTTGGTGGTACAATAATGTTTACCTAGTTTATTTAAGTATCCAAATAATATTTATCAAATCAAGACACAATTGATTACTTCAAAACCTCATTGAAGAACCATAGAGCTTGATATGACTACATTGCTTTCAGTTAAAATAAGAGGCATCCGATTTCTTTGCTAACTGCAGCCAACTAAGTGTATGACTACTCGGATCAACCCACTTAAAACTAAGGTAAGATATAGTTTCATAACAACTTTTCATCTTGCAGCAAACATGGGACACAGAGTAACTTGGTATGTAAATATTAATAGATTTAATCACTAAGTGCCTATCTGCCAACTTGCGTTCTATGTAGAAAGCGTATGTTTTGAACTAAGAGGATAGAAAATGGAGATGTGCATTGTGCAAGTTTTTGACACATTACTATGGGAAAATACATCCAACTAAAAGAAAAATAGACGTGTGGCACTCGGGGACTGCCGCGGTAAAGCTATTGCATAGCATTTTGTATCAACTTATGCAATTATTTTTTTTTTTTTTTTTTTTTTTTATTCATGCAGTATTGCTTTTTCTTTGATATTAATTCAAGTTACACTTTTTGAGCGTGGTGACCGATAATAAAACAATTTTTTCTATTATTAAATAAATAAAAAAAGTTAAGATTGTTTATTTATTTAAAATATTTTTATTATTTTACAATACATGTGGGTTTTATTATTTTACAGTAGCTGTTGGTTATTCAGGAATATTTATCATTGAAACTATAGGTTTATGATAACTGAAATAAGAAACATAAGTTTGCGACTTAATATCTTCTAAATACCTAGAAAATACCGCGTCAATGGTGGTCCCATATTTTGTTGTGGACTCTTGTGGATCATTATTCATTTTCAAATTCAATGTTTTTGATAGAAAAGTTGTCAACCGCTCTGATTTCTTATCAGCGAAGTTAATGTTGTTACTTTCATTGTACGCACAGCTAAGGAGTGGAATTCCCTGCCAGAGTCTTTGTTTCCTGATAGCTACAACCTTGGGGTCTTTAAGTCAAGAGTGAATAGGTTACTTCTAGGCAAGCGTGCTTCACCGTCGACCACATCATCACTTACCATCAGGCGAGATAGTGGTCAAACGCGAGCCTATAGATAAATAAATAAAAAAAAAAATCGCCAGCCAAGATAATTGGAAATTTATTACCATTTGTACCAAGTATTTTCGACCCTTCTTCAGTGTACTCCAGTAAAGTGCGATGAATAAAATGCTCTACCTCGTCCAATTTTGGATTCGGAGAAATGAAAATTGCTACCATAACTATTTGTAGGCCATTTCTAAGTTTGCATAAGCACGCACAAATATCTCCAACAACTGAGCGCCTAACATTAAAATCGCTAACGTGTGCAATATTTATTTCAATATTCGTAGTCATAATATTAGTAATATCATTTTCATTTTGGTAAATAGCTACCCCACCTTTTGAAACAGTATCTCGTTTGAACTGAACAATACAATTAAAATTAGGTATTTCAATCGGATTATCATGCGTCATGCAAGTTTCGGTAAGAAGTAACACATTTGTTTGTCTCGTAACTGAATCTTGTAAATCGTATTTATGACTATTTAGACTTTGGCAGTTGAAAGTCATTATTGAAATGCCATTTCTATTCCTAATGAAATCTAATACACTTTGAGCTATCGTCTGGACACTATTTAAAGACAGTCTTTTGAATTCTTGCAACAAAAATGCAGTCGATGCAGCTTGCTTTCGATTATGATAAGACTTGAATGTAGAATTATCGTTTTTTGTCGTAATATACAATTTTTCAATATTAGTCACCCGAGAGAGCGCAACATAAACGAGTTCCTGAGAATGTGCTTTACTATACTCATATACTATTTCGTCAAAAGTTCCACCTTGCGACTTATGTATAGTTAGAGCAAGAGCTGAAGTTAATAACAAAAAAATAAATAAAAAAAATAAAAACATAATAAAATAAATTTAAGCGTCTAGAAAATCTTATAATATAGAAAGAGTTTAATGATTTTTTTAATGATTTTTCAAATAAAAAAGTATTTTAATAGACCCACAGAAAAATACAAACATTTATGGGAATATCAAATGATTAAAATAATGATCAGAACCATTTTACACTTTCAAGTGTTACCATTTACTAAATTCATACTATTTTCGTATATTTTTGTAAGACCACTTATAGGTTCAATATATTTTTCATAGGAAGTTATTATTACTAATAACCATACTATCAGTAATAATCAAAAATAAAAATGTTATGGTTGAAAAAAGGTTTCATAAGAAATATTTCATGCAATTATTAATTACCTCAAACATAATAATAGTAACAATTACATTTAATATTATGGCAACACTAAATGAAACACTAAAAATGAAATGTCACTGTCACGAAAAAAGTGGTCCGGTTTGACACATGCTCCCGTGCTTTTCGTATCGGTTGTGTTCGTTTTGTTTGTTGCTATTTTTCTTATTTCTATTTGACTTGGCTTGCTTACGGACTGATATTCGTTTCGCTTTGTGTGACTTGACTTGTGCTTGCCTAAAGGATTCTGATCTTGCCCTGTGTGACTGTGCTATCAAGAGGAAGTGGTTTGACAACATTAATAAGAGGAAGAATAAAATCACGCCACGTAGCAAGAAGACAGTATTACGTCTATATTTTAATAGATAATGATATACCTGGCCGTACCGGTATAGTAGAATATTGTTGTAGCTGTTTAGTTGGTCGGCGGACTTTAGGGTGTTGCGCCCATGTTATGACTCTGGTGTGGTATTTAGGATGGGCCAGACATCAAGATACTATCACAGCGCCAGTAAAATTTTTAGATTCAATAATTATAAGAGAAGATGATGAGGAGGAATAAAAATGTAAAAAATGTAGAATTGTTTCATTTTTTATTCATTACAAGTACCTATGATAAATGCTGTATACATATCGGCAAATCACGCCTTTTCCCCGTAGATGTGGGCAGAGAAATCATCCTTCCTCTTGGTACCTACGATCCTGTCTAAACTCTTTCGCTTAACCTATAACGCAACTATTGAGTGTTAAAGAAACCATACAAGCGTACTTTTGACCCAACGATGTAAGTGCGCATAAATATTTTCCTAGTGGGCACCTTGCCCACTAAAGGTTGACTGACTGTTACAATTAAGCTAAAAATGTAGGCACTTACATATATTATATAAAAACCTTACAAAGCTCTATTATGTGAGTACATTAAGTACAGAATTTACAAAACGACAACAGCATGCAGTACTTTATCTAAGTGACATAAGACATAACCTAAAAAAGTTCAAAATGTTCAAATCCAAATATCTTTTTTTCTAGGCCCTCTCAGGACAAAATTCTTTAACTAAGTTACTCAGGCACTGACGCAACGCATTTTAAGATTTTTTTGACGTCTAGACGCTACCATTTCTGTTCAACTAATTTTATATATGAAAGGCTGCCATTGTTCTTTTACAAGTACAGCTATTCACTGTTGTACATAAATACCTATACACCTATATACTTTCTCATAAACAGCTGCTTATGTATTCGTCCGATTTCGGAGCAGCTCGTCTCGATTCGTGCGAGTTTCGTAGAGTCGTACAATACGTCTAATCGCACACAACGCCGTGTCGAAGACTACCGAACTGAAACGACGTTAGACGATGCACGGCCTTCAAGCCACACCTCCTTGCCCGTCGGAGTGGGGAGCGTAAGGTTTTTTCGTAACGGAATTTCTCGATTCGGTCCCCGCGATCAAGGCCCGCGATAGAAGCTATGCAATAGCTTAAAAAAACTATAGTCGTTCTATGAATAGCAAGGGGCATATAAGGAACACAATAACTGACAAAAATTTAATCATACTTCGATATCTTTATGTACCAACGCAAACATGTTATTATTCCCAACAAGATTAAACGCAAGTCAAGATATACCAGGCCCCTCAGAAAGTATTGCGAAAAAAAGTTTTTATATATGGGAGACTGGCCAGTTATAATGTTTTTCGAAAATATGATTATTTATAAGTAAAAATAAGTAAGTTCCAATTTCAAAATTTCCCTCCACATTTTTTGCGAGTTAATTCAAAGTATTGTGTCTCACTGAAATATGGATCTGCGCCGGGAACATTTTAGAGCTATGATTTTATACGATTTCAAGTGTCGCCTGAAACCGGATGAATCGTACGATAGACTTCAAATGGCATTCATGGATGAAGGCCCTTCCAAGGCAACCGTGTATCGTTGGTATAACGAATTCAAGCGCGGTCGACCAACTTTGGGGGATGACGAAAGAAGCGGTCGCCCTTTGACGGCTGTTACCGAAGAAAACGTGCTAGCAGTGAAAAATTTAATCCAAGACAATAGGCGAATTACATATCAGGAGATTCAACACATATTGAAGATTGGATCGGGAAGCGTTCACGAGATTCTACACAGCCATCTTCGCGTGAGGAGGATAGTATCACGCTGGGTGCCGCACAACCTCACCGATGCTCAGAAGCAGGCCCGGGTGGAATGGTGCCGTGATATGCTTAACAAATTTGAAGCAGGCTCGTCTCGGCGTGTTTACGACATCGTTACAGGTGATGAGTCCTGGATTTATCAATACGACCCAGAAACCAAGCGCCAGTCGACTGTTTGGGTGTTTCAAAATGAGCCAACGCCTACCAAAGTGAAGCGATCTAGAAGCGGGGGTAAGATTTTGATCGCTAGCTTTTTTAATTTGACTGGCCACTTGGTATCAATTCCCTTACGGGATCAAAGAAGCATTAATGCCGAATGGTATACTACCAAATGTTTGCCAGAAGTTTTCTCTGTTATAAGCAACAAGCGACCAAACACAGGGCTCCGCGGGCTACTGCTCCACCACGACAATGCACCTGCGCACACCGCACTCAAAACGAGGGACTTCCTGGACAGCACGCCAGTCAAACTCCTGGGTCACCCTCCTTACAGCCCTGATCTAGCACCGTGTGACTTCTTTTTATTCCCAAAAATAAAAAATCAGCTCAAAGGGATACAATTTTCGTCGCCGGAAGATGCGCTGGCTGCGTTCGAGCAGGCTGTAAACGAGGTGTCTGCGGCGGACTGGAAAAAGTGTTTTGAAAACTGGTTTAGGCGCATGAATCTTTGTATAGAGGCTGGTGGAAAGTACTTTGAAAAGATTTAATAAAAATATATGTACGTATAGAACAATTTTTTTTAGTTTCGCAAAACTTTCTGAGTGTCCCACGTATTATGCGATTGGTTATTGAAAATTTATTTAATAAATCAGCAACTCACGCGCGATTTATCTTTTAGCACATTTATTTTGCTGAACTGAGACTTTGTAAAAAATTCCACTATAACAACCATTTCCTTTCTATAAAAGTTAAAGAAATAGTATGTAAGTCTTTAGAATAATATTATATTCATTGTGCCAAACTTTGTCATTTCAGCGGTTTCTGCGAAGCGGTCGTGATTGTAACCGACAATACATTTTTATCTCATCCCGCAAGCATCGCTGGTACATAATTACGGATGTATGTAAAACCTCCGCGTCTTATCTCCCTTATTTCTATGATCCGAGGCTTGAATCATTCCCCACCCGTGGCTTGACAACGAACACGCAATTAACTTCCGGGTACAGTCGCAATTATGTTGCGAGCTTTCGTTTCGCATGAAGAACTTACATATACAACCTCTATGACCCTTATGACATGGTAACAAAGATCAAAATCTAAAGCTGTCCAACATAATTAGCTGTTGTGAGCTGTGAAACATTGTGAAGGGTTTTTATTATTCAACCGGCGGTAGGTATGTCTTATCTGATGACGTAATGCGTAATTCGTGTTTAGAGGATTTATGTTTTATACAATAATGTGACGTTTCACATACAGAGTGTGATGATATTTCAGTGTGGAATTGTGTTGTGGATTATACTTCGGTCTTTTGTTATGTAATATTTGTAAATCATGAACGAGTTTCATCATTTCATTAAAATAAAAATTATACTCGCTATTTGACGACAGGCGAGTTGCTTCCGTGGATAAAAAAATCCTCCTGTGGTGTTCACTAATTAGGGGTTGGGGTTTATAATAATACACTCAAATTATCAGTAAGCACAGAGCTCCACATGGATACGTCCTGTCACCGATGTGGGTGACAGCTTAATAATAATAAGTAGGTAGACGCAGGCACGTATTGCTCTGTCGTTTATTATAGGATACCACATCTCTTCCTTTTTATAATAATAGTTATTTTGCAAGTGTAATTACATTAAAGATATTTATTGAGACAAGACAAAAGATATTTATTTCAACTGGGCCACCAAGCGGCACTTTTGAATGTCACAATTTAAATTTACATGGAATAAAAGTTGATTCTACCGTGCATTCGGAAAGTAGCTTGTTATGGAGAAGAATGCACAAGAAACTCCATACTTACTCTTTTAAAAAGAATTTTTACAATATTTAGGTACACGAGTACATACATTAATAAATTCACATATGTGAGGACAATGCACCCAGAATAGCACTACACACTATACTACGTAAAGTATAAAGTATTAAAAGTACTCACACATTATTTTACATGTACTAATAACCTACTTTAGATTATAGAAATACTCAGCATTTAGTATTTGCATTAAATTTTAATTTACACTAAACTAACATATTATATAATATGTTAGTTTTTAATCGATAACCTTCCGGCCTATGTGGCCTACAGGTTGTTTTTTTTTTTTTTTTTTTTTTTACTAATTAATGACATAAATTATCTGCCGTTGTTAGATGTTATAATTTTACGATTCACGGCTTTTGAAATATATTTCATAACACTATTATTGTGTTTTGTCTAGAAGTTTCACAATTTCGATCTTGTGTAAAATATTTAGATTTTACATTAGTAGTCCTTATGGATTTAAACATATTTCATATTTAAATACTCTGGACTCATGATTAAACTAGGTCTTTGTTTTTATTTGGCCAAAGAACCAGTTTAAGAGTTCGTTTCTCTTTTTTTCTTTTTTGTACAAAGACTAATATCGTCTCGTTATATTTTTTTTTCTCTGACAGTACACTGTCAAACTTTAGTTTCCACATGAGTGAAATTAATTGTTTTTGTTTGTCGAACTGAACCAGTACAGTCACTAAAGTAACAGAACTGGTGTCAGCGACTACTTGGGTGCAATACAAACTTTTGTGTCATTGTAGCCAAGGGTAGGCAATGTAGAGACACAATATTTTAGTTTCAAAACTATAGATCGATTTTATAGTTGTGAAATTAAGGATCCACTTGCCAACAAAATTGATCCAGAAAACTGGATTACTTTTATACTTTCCAAGTACTTGAGCGTTTGTGTTTAACCGTCGATTTCACCAACCGGTTAAATTATTATAAACGCATCACAATTAAACGTCAGTCAAGTGATGCAAATTTTGGATTCGATCAATCGCAGTAGCAGACGCGTGCGTTTGACAATTCCCTTTTTTCTTTCATCGTTTTTATTACATTTGTTGTTTATAAGTTTTAGCACTCCTTCGCCAAGCAATATATGTATATTATATATATATATATATATATTTATATTCTATATTTAATATGCATGAACAAAAGCATTTTTGATTTTAACTTTATAGAAAAATATTGCTGTCTGGAATTTAGGAGTGATAATCATGTGTGGTTTTCTTAGCAACACTACCTTAGTATTATATATTATCTAAGGCTATATGCATGTCCAAATTATAAGAATGTCATTATCAGACTTTAAAACTTGGAGAAACCTTAGATTATGGTTTTATTTACGGGTTCCATGATGTCTTTAGCTCGTATTGTGTTTTTACCTTTGATTCCAGGAATTGGGACTTAACTATGAGGTTGTCAAATTGTTTTGAAAATAGAGATCTCTAGATTTAATTTTGCGAAATTGAACATTTGTTTATTTTCAGTGGCATTCAGACCAAGTGTTTGTTTTAGTACATTAACGAAAATGGTAGCTTTCATCCACAAGATTCGTTGACCAAATTGATTGAATTGTTTTGAAAAGGGTGGTATTTAATACTTTAACTGTAATTCCCCTTTTTTCAATCAAAATATTCGAAATTACTACCAAAAATACTGAATTGCACACTAAATTTGCTCATCAAATAAATGAATTATACTATACTGCTAGATCTTTAAAGCTTAACTGTTTTACTGAATAACTATCTGTTAACTAAAAGTAAATCTAATAATTCTTCGAGTGCAACAAAATATTTAAGTTTTAAGGGAGGGGGGGAAACGAAACAAAGTCGACGGAGCCCCGCTGCGCAGGGCTCCTATTTCTGTCTGCAGGGTCTAAAGTAACCTAACATGAAGGAGATGACGGGAGCTGAGTTCGCTCGCTCACTTCAGCTCCCGTCATCTCCTTCGAACCTAACCTATCCGTGTCGGGGTGCCCTAAGCTCCCGAGCTCGCTTCGCTCGCTCTTGGACTAATTCACATTTATTTTATATTTAATTGAATAATTTGTGTGCAAATCAGTATTTTTGTTTTACGGTGAGTAATATTGTTTTGCAGTAGGTTATTAGTGGAGATATTTTGTTTGCTTAAATTTCTAAATAGAGGTGCAGTTAAAAATTCCCCTTTTGAAAATAGAAATCTCTAGATAAACCTTTTCGAATTTGGAAATTTGTTTATTTTTAGTGGAATTCAGACCAAAACCTTTTGTAGTAGGTACATTAGGGTCAATGGCAGCTTTTACCCAAATTATTAGTTTTTTCCACTAATCATTTAGAGCCAGTTTTACTGTCTTAACTGTTCATCCAATAAGCTTTGCACATGCAAATTAGTAATCAATTGTTGCATCGTCATTGACTTGAAAAATATAGTCTAGAAAAGTGGACCTTTTAAGCTTCTCATTTAAGCTTTTATTATCTTCTCATTTGACAAGAGGTTGAGTCTCTAAAGTGGACATTTTTAGCTTCTTTTTTTTTAGCTTTTTGTAACTTGTCATTTGACTAGAGGTTGAGTCTCTAAAGTGGACATTTTTAGTTTATTATTTAAGCTTTTATTATCTTGTCATTTGACAGGATTTTGAGTTAAAAAGTGGACCATTTTAGCTTCTTTTTTGAGATTTTGTATCTTGTCATTTGACAAAAGTTGGGACTTTTTCTTTTATTGGCCTTTGTTTTGTACTGTTTTTGGAAATAACATTAGAAAACTCCTTTTATTCTGTTCTCATTCATTGTACTAGGAATTGGTAACTGAGCATTATCTTTGTAACTCAGGAGCAGTTTACTGCATTAAGTTTTAAGTGCCAAAGTGCTCATCTCTACATTGGCATAAATACGGCAGAAACCGTTAGTTATCACGTTTGTGATTGTATTGCCATATCGACAAAAGAGGTTATACCTCTTGTTCATGTATAAATTTTAATTAGGCAAGTACTTGTTGCATTTTGGCTCTGACAACGTTATGCTGACTCTAGTGTTTGCTTTTGCTACTTACATTTAAATTGACCGTGCATGTTGCATTAGCTGCATTCAAATTAACTTCTTGCAATAATTATAACATTTTTAAAATAATCAAAATGCTAATTATAAAATTAACAATTGAGTTTATATTTAAACTGATTAAGCTCTATTCATAACAAGAGTTCAGTGTGGCTCTGTTTACGTTGGAATGTTTAAATAAACAAACTCTAGCTAGCAAGCCGCACAAAAGTCCCTCAAGTACCTGTTAAGTGCCAGACTGCCAGTTAACTCGAGTTCCAGTCTATCACCTCAGGAAACGGTTCTTTATTTTTTTTCATATTTGAATATAATAGTCAGTACAAAATGCATTCGATTTGATTCTTATTTAGCCTTAACAAATTTCATGATACTTTTTTAATTTTAACAACAAGTTTATACCTAATTTGGCATCACATTGCTTCGAATTTATCGAAGTGGAACTTTTTCATTTTTATCATTCAATAAAATAACTGAATGAATGAATTTACGATTCATCGCTGAAACATCTTGTTTTGACCTAATAATTCGTTTCGATTAATTGGCATCAATTAACGGTTCACCGTTCAAATATTTTGTTTTAGATCCAATAATATCTTTCGATATGATTGACATCATTTATTTCGGCCTTTCATTTTAGATCCAATAATATCTTTCGATATGATTGACATCATTTATTTCGACCTTTCACTTTAGATCCAATAATATTTTTCGATATGATTGACATCATTTTTTTTTTTTTTTTTTTTTCACTTTATATCCAATAATATCTTTCGATATGATTGAAATCATTTTTTTTTTTTTTTTTTTTTTCACTTTAGGTCCAATAATATCTTTCGATATGATTGACATCATTTATTTCGGCCTTTCACTTTAGATCCAATAATATCTTTCGATATGATTGACATCATTTATTTCGACCTTTCACTTTAGATCCAATAATATCTTTCGATATGATTGACATCATTTATTTCGACCTTTCACTTTAGATCCAATAATATCTTTCGATATGATTAACATCATATTTTTTTTTTTTTTTTTTTTCACTTTAGATCCAATAATATCTTTCGATATGATTGACATCATTTTTTTTTTTTTTTTCACTTTAGGTCCAATAAAATCTTTCGATATGATTGACATCATTTATTTCGGCCTTTCACTTTAGATCCAATAATATCTTTCGATATGATTGACATCATTTATTTCGACCTTTCACTTTAGATCCAATAATATCTTTCGATATGATTGACATCATTTTTTTTTTTTTTTTTTTTTCACTTTATCTATAATATAAAAATGAATCGCAAAATGTGTTGGTAAGCGCATAACTCCACAACGCCTGGACCAATTTGGCCAATTCTTTGTTTTTAATGTTCGTTGAAGTTCAAAGATGGTTTTTACGGCGAGAAAAATTCTAATAATTGCCGGCAAAACACTAAAAACAGCAATTTTCTTTTTCCCATACAAAAGTTTTCTAACTAAAACGTATAGTCAATTTGAGCTTTATTGCTATTGTTTAAAGTTCATATTAAATTAAGCTAGCTATTTTTGCTTAGTGAAGGGTAGGGTAGTGTAGGGTAGGGTAGTGTAGGGTAGTGTAGGGTAGGGTAGTGTAGGGTAGGGTAGGGTAGTGAAGGGTAGGGTAGGGTAGGGTAGGGTAGGGTAGTGTAGAGTAGGGTAGTGTAGGATAGGGTAGGGTAGTGTAGCGTAGGGTAGAGAAGGTAGTGTAGGGTAGGGTAGGGTAGGGTAGTGTAGGGTAGTGTAGGGTAGTGTAGGGTAGGGTAGGGTAGTGTAGGGTAGTGTAGGGTCGGGTAGGGTAGGGTAGTGTAGGGTAGTGTAGGGTAGTGTAGGGTAGGGTAGTGTAGGGTAGTGTAGGGTAGGGTAGGGAAGGTAATGTAAGGTAGGGTAGGTAGGGTAGATAAATTTTTGGTGTTTTTATGGCAAAACAAAGTTTGCCGGGTCAGCTAGTATCCAATAATATCTTTCGATATGATTGACAATTGATGTGTCGTTATCGTTTTTTAAACAACGTAACGACACCGTTGATCATTGGTCAACCTTTGACAAAACTATCTATTTTGGCAACTATCCATTTCTAAATGTTTAATGTGTTACCCTACGGTTTAACTTAAACACGTTTACCAAACGATTTTTATAGTATTCGATGAACTGCCCTTAGTACATTACCAAGCTTAAGACTGGCTGGATTCCACGTCCTGCTATTAACATTGCATTTATGTGATTGCTAGTACATATCGAGATAGTAAATCGAAATTCGAAACAATTGTGTCGCAGGTTACAATCGCAACGTATGCGACAAAGTCAAAGTTCAAAACGAAGTTTTACATAATAATAATATCGTCCTAAGTTACTTAGGAATAAGCTTCATTATCGCATTGTCAAATTCAGCTTATCATCCACCCTAAAGAATATAGCTCTCTTACTCGCACGCATCAAAACGCTCTATCTGGCTTATTCTCTTCAACCAGCTACGTTGACAAATTCAAGTGGGTATGTTATAGTTTGCGGGGATTTATAGCGTTGTGACACAGCTTTGGTTTCGTTTCATAAGTAACGAGTGATGTTTGAGAAATATATCGTTTTGAAAATTAGACAGTTTAGAAAATAGATAGTTTTGCTTTGCTTGAATAACTGTTGAACTTGAATAAGTGATTATTGTTTTGTGCGATGGATCGTTTTATAACTATATACGTTGGTAACGCTCCATCGCTTTATTAGCAAACGGATTTGGTCAACCGGATTAAACCGGGTTTGAGTTTTTTATTGCTGTCGAAATGTAGTTTTTATTTGAATTTCATAACCACATTTCGGTACACGGTTTTGTTTATTTACACAAGTCAAGTAATGATTTCAATGATTTATGTAGCACATCCCTCAGCTTATCGCCGATGCGGATCGCTCATGAATAGGCAAATAATTATAAAAATAACATTCTGCTAAATTTCACATTTCCATTACTTACTACCCTCATTATCTTTTATTTTTTCTAAAACACATGCAATAAAATAATACTTTTGTTGCTGACCAATTTCCGTAAGTGGGACATTATTTGATATAATCACTTTACTCACTGCGCTTTTACTCGTCGCCAATGTGGTGTTCACTAATTAGGGGTTGGGGTTTATAATAATAATAATAATAGATCTTTTAGCGTCCGTGGCCTGGCTGCGATTTGGTGACCTTTTCGGGGAAACCGAAGGTTTTGTCTTTGCGATTATGGACGAAGTTATGATGACGAACAACTACCGGAAATACATTGTGAAGGACGGCACGGTTGACATCTGTCGGGCATGTCACCGGCCGGGAGAATCAATCCGACACATTATTTCCGGTTGTTCTAGTCTGGCTAACGGAGACTATTTGCATAGACACAACCTTGTAGCCAGGATTATCCACCAGCAACTTGCTCTTAAATACAATCTTGTGGAATCGGAAGTGCCTTACTATAAGTACGTGCCCGACCCAGTTCTCGAAAATGGCAATGTCACGTTGTATTGGGATCGGTCTATCATCACTGACAGGACTATTGTTGCCAATAAGCCTGACATAGTGGTGATAGACCGATTAGAGCGTCGCGCAATGATTGTTGATATAGCGGTCCCCCATGACGAGAACCTCGTGAAGGCTGAGAGAGATAAGAAAAGTAAGTATCTTGATCTAGCTCGCGAGGTTGTCGACATGTGGGATGTGAATACAGCAGTCATTGTGCCGATAGTCGTGACGGCCAATGGCATAATAGCTAAGAGTCTCGAAGAACATCTGAGGAGGCTCTCGTTGGGCAGCTGGATCAAGGGCGTGATCCAGAAAGCGGTACTCCTGGACACGGCGCGTATCGTTAGGAGGTTCCTCTCTCAGCAGCCCTAACCACCGGTAGCTTGGACCTTGTTCCCGATACCGGTGGGCTACTAATTTTTATATTTTTAAATGTTTTTTTTATTTTATTTTTATAAGATAATATTTAAAAATGTAAAAACTATGTACAATAATGAAATAAAGGAAATAATAATAATAATAATAAGCCTTTTTATTTCTTGTTTTACAATAGTTGGTAGTTATAATATTACAGTAAACATAAATTTAATTTGTATTATATTAGTAAGAATTTTCTTAGATTATGTTAGTAATATAAGTAATGTTTTAAAAAATATTTATAAATTAACAGGAACCCCGGTTTGGGTAAAGGCCTCCTCCAAAGATGCCCATTTTTGTCTGTCTTGTGCTATGAAGCACCAGTTTATGCCAGCTAATCTTTTCAGATCGTCTTCCCAGCGGGCTAAGGGTCTCCCCTTCCCCCTCTTGCCTGGTGGTCCATTCCACTGGGTAACTTGTGTGGTCCACCTTTTGTCAGGCATTCTCGCTACATGGCCAGCCCAATGCCATTTCAGTTTTTGAGCAAAAGTCAAAGCGTTTGTAACTTTAGTGATGTCTCTTATCTTTGTGTGTCTTATTTTGTCCATTTTCTTTATGTTTAACATGCTTCGCTCTAAACCTCTTTGACATGTATTGATTTTATGCATAGCTTGTGTAGAGAATTTCCAGGTCTGGCTTCCATAAGTTAAGCTTGGTAGTAGACATGAGTTCATAACTTTAGCTTTGAGAGTTATTCGTAAGCTACTTTTAAATATTTCTTTTAGGCTCCAATATTTATTCCAGGTTTGTTGGACCCTTCTCTCTATTTCTATAGTGTTGCTGTTTTTCTCAAAACTTATTCTTTTTCCCAGGTAGATATAATTTCCCACGTATTCTAAAGGGTTACCGTTGATAGTTATAGGTCTCATTCGTGTGTTAGTCATTATCTTAGTCTTCGTTAGATTCATTTCCAATCCAACTTTAGCACTCGCTTGTTGTAGGGATTCTATCATGGATTGCATCTCGTTGACTGACTCTGACAGAAGTATCAGGTCATCGGCAAACCTCAGATGACTTAGGTAGGCGCCTTTTATATAGAGTCCTGTTTTACTCCAATCCAACTTGTTCATGATGTTTTCGAGAATGGCTATGAAAATAGTGGGTGAAAGCGGGTCTCCTTGTCTTACCCCTCTTTCTATATGGAAGGCGGGGCCTAAGGTTTCGAGCTTTATTCTTCCTTTGTTGTTCTGGTATATACTTTTAATCACATTTATGTATTTATCTGGCACCTCTTGTTCTTTCAAACTTTCCCATATACTTATGTGTGTAACCGAATCAAAAGCTTTTTGATAATCAACAAAAGTTATGTAGAGAGGTCTCTGAAGCTCTTGATATTTCTCTATAATTAGCTCGATGGTGTGGATGTGGTCGATAGTAGAGTATCCTTTTCTGAAGCCTGCTTGTTCTACAGGTTGTTTTGCCTCTATTATCGGACTTAGTCTATTATTTATAATCGATGAGAAAAGTTTGTAAATATTTGGTAGCAAACTAATTGGTCTGTAGTTGCTGATATTTTTTGGGTCACCCTTTTTATATATAAGTATGATATCTGCTTCAGACCATTCTATGGGCGTTTCAGAACTCAGAAGTATAGAATTAAATAGTTCAGTTAATGGTTCTGCCAAAATTTGGTGAGCATATTTTAGTGACTCGTTTGTGACATTGTCAGATCCAGGGCTTTTTTCGAATTTCAGTTTCATTATTGAGCTTATTACTTCCGTTTCGTGGATTGGTTGTATAGAATGCCAGTCTGCAGTTTCTGTTTCAGTTTTGTTAGTAGTTATTCGTGTTTTGTCTCTATAGAGTTTCTTGTAGAATTCAGTTGCTGTACTGACAATATCCGTTCGATTATATAGGTCTTTATTAAGGGTTTTCAGTCCTTCTATCCAAGATCGGTTTGTTCTGAGTTCTTTGTATGCTCTTTTTGAGCTACCATAAAGCTGAAGATGTTTCTCTATTGTCTCTTGTCTATATTTTGCATAGTCTCTCCTGATATATTTATTAACCAGTTTGTATAGTGCGGACAGTTCGTTTTTCAATGAGCGTGTTTTATTCTTAGTGTTTTGTAGTTCTTGTCTTCTTTTTAATAATTTTAGCGTTCGTTCTTGTAATATTTTATGTTTTTTACTATCTTCTTTATTTGGTTTAGCAAGGATCAAACTTTGTTGGATGGCCTTTTTTATTTGGGGTTTATAATAATACACTCAAATTATCAGTAAGCACAGAGCTCCACATGGATACGTCCTGTCACCGATGTGGGTGACAGCTTAATAATAATAAGTAGGTAGACGCAGGCACGTATTGCTCTGTCGTTTATTATAGGATACCACACCTCCTATAGAACAAGGTAGGTTCTTGAGTATACTTCATTATTACAGCGTTATCATATTTTTTGGGTGGGTACTTGGCAACTTTTCTGGAGAGATCGTAAAAGGTGCTTCACATATTGGGATGCAATCCATAACCACAGAATAAATATGTATTAGTACAAGTACCATAGCCGATAGCTCCTGCAATCAGCCTGGTTATTACTGCTCAGACAATGTCATATTGTCTTACATACAAACCCCCGATTTTTGAATTTGTGTTTTTATCAATCTCTAATTTAGCCTGAAAACCTGGAAAAATTTGGCATGGCATATTCTTAACAGCTAATCCGAATGCTCAATTCAGAAACGCGCCCTGAAACTTTCTGGGTTGATTTTGTATATCACTTATCTGCACAGATTTATAGAAAAACACAATAACAAAGTGGCTATTAAAAATGATTTCTCCATACAAATGTACTTATATGCGTTTCGAGTCACAATGCTTATAAATGTGAATGTTGGTAAGTTGCTCTACCTTGCGCACGTCTTTAATCCTTCTGTCAGCTTATACACTAAGCGCAGAGGGATGCTGCGAGGGATGCCGGAGAGACGCCTTCATCAGACGCGGCGTTATAGTAAAACCTGGCTTTGGCGCTAACGTAATTTGCATACCTTGTCTTATACGAGAGTATGAGTAATTGTTTTTTTATTTATTTAAGAAAAAATAATCCTATGTTTATTGGATTTTAAACGGAATACATTGAGAATAAAATAACACCTTACTCGAATTTGGGAAAATAAAAAGGGCTGAATGGGAACATAAAATGACTCAGTCTGCAGATAGTTGTACCATATGTGGCTGTCTATATATGTGAGTTTATACATATGTTTGTAAAAACACCCACGAGATATTCCCAGGGAAAATGTTTAAAAAATAAACTCTTAGGTTTCAAAAAATTGGCTGCCAACAATGATATATTATCAATGACTACCAGGTACGTAATAGAATTAAATGAAGTGCTCATACTTTTTGATACATTTTACAGAGCAAAAACTTGGTTTTCGACATTAAAAGCGTATTCTAGTCATGATTAATTTCGCTTAACAAGTATTAAGAAATTATTCACAATTTAGCCTCTCATATCTAATTACGATAAACGACTTTCGTTGACCAATCAAATGGAGCATAGCGATTATGATTAAAAAAGTGCATTAAAATTTCCTCTTTCAATATTTATTAAATTTAAGTGAGGTAATAACAAAAAGTAGGTTTTATTCGCGTAACGTGTAGGGTTAACGTTCTCGACGCTAATTGGTTTTCGGTGTGTCATGTCACTCAAAACGTAGAGTCACTGAATAATGAATACACCCACCGGAGATATTTATTGGAAAACAAACCCCATTAACTTTTCGTAATAACGTGTCAGCATCAATCACTGACGCGCTTGTAATTATGTATTTATTGAGTTCTTTAATTTAATTGTTTTAATCTGCATTCGTAGATTATATCGGTTTCGATTAATGCTAAATGGATATTTAATTATACAACGATTTACAAAGCACAATCCTAAATTGATATCTGTCAATAAAGTGGTAGATAAATAAAATAACATATTTAATCCAATGCTATTAATAGTAGATTGTTGCATCGAGCGCAAAGTGAGTTATTAATGCACGAGTGTTATGTTGGTGCCCGAGCGCACGCGAGGGCACTAAATTAACACGAGTGCATTAATTACTCACTTTAGCGAGGTGCGTAATCTACTTTTCTTTCAACTACCAATCTACCTCTCATCTATTTCCATTTTTTATACTTTTCTTGCTAAATATGAAGTACCTACCTATCAAAGTTTTACAATGGTACAAAACGCGGGGCATTTTTTTCCCCTAATTGGTTTTATACGCCGATTTTTTTTCTCAGCCAGTACTCGTACCACGCCAGTACCTTTTTCGATCTACTGCATATATTTCATATTAAACTTAATGGGAGACATTAAACCTCTGTGGTAAATTTATATCTAAACTAGCTAACCCCCGCGGCTTCGCTCCCGTCAACTGGCTACCAATCTACCTACCACTACCTACCTACCCTGCCTTCCTTACCTATTCTGCCTACCCTGGCTACCCTGCCTAGCTTATCCTGCCTACCCTGCCTAGTCTAACATTCCTACCCTCCCTACCCTACCAACTCTACCTTCTCTACCTTCTCTACCTATTCTACTTACCCTACCTAATCTACTTACTCTACCTTCTCTACCTACTCTACTTACTCTTCTTACTCTACTTACTCTACCTACTTTACTTACTTTATCTTCTCTACTTACTTTACCTTCTCTACCTACTCTACCTTCTTTACCTTCTCTACCTACTCTTCTTATTCTACCTTCTCAATCTACTCTACTTACTCTACGTTCTCTACCTACTCTACCTTCTCTACATACTCTTCCTACTCTACCAACTCTACTAACACTACCTTCTCTACCTATTCTACCTACTCTACTTACTCCACCTTCTCTACCTACTCTACCTGCTCTACCTACTCTACCTACTCTACCTACTCTACCTACTCTACCTACTCTACCTACTCTACCTACTCTACCTACTCTACCTACTCTACCTACTCTACCTACTCTACCTACTCTACCTACTCTACCTACTCTACCTACTCTACCTACTCTACCTACTCTACCTACTCTACCTACTCTGCCTACTCTACGTACTATACCTGCTTTACTTACTTTATCTTCTCTACTTTTTTACCTTCTGTACCTACTCTACCTTCTCTACCTACCCTACCTACTCTACCTTCTCTACCTTCTCTACCTACTCTATACTCTACCTTCTCTACCTACTCTACTTACTCTACCTACTCTACCTAATCTACTTATTCTACCTTCTCTACCTACTCTACTTACTTACTTACTCTACTTACTCTACTTAATCTACTTACTTTACTTACTTTATCTTTCTCTACTTACTTTACCTTCTCTACCTACTCTACCTTCTCTACCTACTCTACCTACCCTACCTTCTCTACCTACTCTACCTACCCTACCTACTCTACCTTCTCTACCTACTCTACTTACTCCAGCTTCCTTCTCTACCTTTTCTACCTACTCTACTTACTCTACCGTCTCTACCTACTCTACCTACTTTATTCTACCTACTCTACCTACCCTAACTACAGTACCTACTCTTCGGCTTTATAATATTAGTTTAGATAAAATATACAAAACAGTGCATTAAAGTAAAACAGTGCAACAATGAGATTTCATATAACTTTTCTGCACTGTTTTGGTTCTAAGCAATAAATACGTACTTTGTGATCAGTTTTGTAGTGATTAATGATAACATTACTACGTAGTTGGAAGAAAAACAATTTACATGCTCAATGTATCATATAATGCAGAGTTTTCATTTTAAGTACATTATTTGCAACGTTTCAACTAATACCAAGAATATTCTAGCTCGCAGACAGCGAAAAATTATGACAATGAGTTTTCATCAGAGCGTCTTTTGTTATTCTGATTGTATGTTTATGTAAATGAACGCTTCGTAGACAATATGCGGCAACATTGGCAGCCGTATTGCAGGGGTAGACAAAGGCGTCATAAACATGACGATAAAAATGACTCCACTCCATAATTACTTGTTTCAGGATGGGTTCATTCATTATTGCCCGCGCCGCACCGCTAACCGTGGCATGACAAATTTGTAACGTTACACCGTATGATTAATGTACAATTTGAAATTTCCTTTA
Source organism: Orthosia gothica (assembly GCA_949775005.1). Lineage (NCBI taxonomy): Eukaryota > Metazoa > Arthropoda > Insecta > Lepidoptera > Noctuidae > Orthosia > Orthosia gothica. The sequence goes on along the minus strand of OX459034.1, from coordinate 1,303,886 downwards.
TTGTTGTCATATAACATTGGGCCCTTCCGGGGATGAATTAATCTGTCCTCTGTTCATTTGGAATAAAGAGATGTGTATATACAAACGAACATTAATCTTTGTTCAAATTAATACGGCGGATTATGAAACATGACAAATTCTTCCCGTATTAGTACTTTCTTGGGAAGTGGATGCTTCCTCATTAGAAAGCGCAGGATCAAAGGGGATTAAGAGATTACATTAACTTGTCGCTGTCGTCCAACCGACTACTTATATAAATCCCTTAGTTGCTTCTTACGAAATCCCTTAGAAAGGAGCCACCTATTCTTAGCTAGGGTCACCCTGTTCTTAATAATACTCGTATATATGTGACTACCTTACTTTTAAAGTATTTCTCCAATAGTAATTGTGCCAACAATAGAAGAAAAAAGTTATTCATAAAAAAAACTTTTTTGCAAAAAAATACTACCGAATTCCAAATAAAAAACTACAAAGTGAAAAATAACTTTATTTTTGGAAGTCAGTGTCTTTTTTTCTCTTTTTTTTCGCGGTATGGACATCGACTACCAAAAATAAAGTAATTTTTCACTTTGTAGTTTTTTATTCGGAAGTCGGTAGTATTTTTTTGCAAATAAAGTTTTTTTTATTTTTCCCTTTTTAGTTGTACCTACCTAAAATAGGCAAGTTGTTTAGTAAGGTACCTATAACGCCAGAATAGATTACCCGAATAACGTGAAATGAGAGATCGACGGAGATGTTGTATATCTCCGAAGTTCTTCATCAGATTTTAACCAAATTAAAATGGGACCAATTTCGAAACATACTCTTTCAAACTAAAAAAGAATTTTCAAATTCGGTCCACAATTGACGGAGATATCGGTGAATATAAAAAAAAAAAAAAAAAAAAAACATACAGGAAGTCGAACATAGAACCTCCTCCTTTTTGGTAAGTCGGTTCAAAAGTGCACTTACCTACCCCGTAGCTATCTATTCTGTTAAAAAACGGGTCACAAGTATAATACTCTCCCGTTTAGAGCCACCTTAAATATTCATGATAAAACCTTTAGGCAACCAAAATAAACAGCAGTCTTTTTGAATATTTAAAAAAACAGTTGATATTCGTTGCCGCGTGTGGTTGAAATCCCGAACTTTAATTTCCTGTCGACAAACTCTGACGCGAGATTTTCTGTTTACTACCCTTGGTTGGGAACGCGGTATTATGCGGAAAAAACGCGTACCGTGTACCGCTTAGGTACGTGTTTTATTTATGTACACACAAAACACTTAACAGAGAAAATAAGGAATACAGACAGAATAGCACAAAGGTACTGCTTATTTCAATAGAAATTTCTTCCAGCAGACCTGCGACAGGAAAGTTGGATGATAGACGAAGACACAGTGTGTAGAAAGAAATAAGGAAACGGAAAGGTGTTGTCACGTGACGAAACGAAATTGCCATGAAATTGTCTCTGTAAGAAGTAAACATAATAATTACATACATTTACACGCTAGCGAAGAATGATTTTTGAATGTAAACCAACTACGCGAATGTTTGCATTAATCATACTTATCTTATAAATGCAAAAGTAACTCTGTCTGCCTGTTTGTTTGTTAAGTTTGCACGCCTAAACAGCTGAATCAATTTCGATGAATTTTGGCATAATTTTATCCCGGGGGTATTTATACCCTGGATACACGCAGTTTGGTGGGCTTGTAATGTTTAAGAACAAATGTTTTTACAAAATAAACGATTTATTTATTTATTATTATTTTACTACTGGTACTTACTGGGAATAATTCTGTCTTTCAGGCGGGCAAAGCCGTTGGCAAAAGCTGATTACGAGAGCTGGAGAAGAAACGACCTAAATCTGGGGTGGGTATGGGATCTACCTCCTGGCGGTCCATTCCGGGCAACGGCACCACAGGCTTACCTATGGTACGGCTGAAAGATCCCACTTAAGCGGTGGTTGGCTCCGCAAGGGGCCGCCTGGCTCGCGACCACCATCCCACCGGAGTCCAGCGCCAAGCAGCTTACTGTGTTCCGTCGGTGTGTGGGACTGCCAGTGCCTTTGGGGCAGAAGGAGGATGTCAGTTGCGCTGTTTAGAACCGGTTTTGGTCTCTGGGCAAAGCTTGCCAGGTAACTCATTTTGGAAGGTCGCTACCTTCGGATCCGAAGCACGGTGCCAGCCGTTGGCCGACCGCAGTCAGTAGGGGGCCCAAGTAGCACGCCAGCCACGTGCCAAAGGCTGCCCCGCCAACTCGCGAAAAATCCCGGTATACTCCACCGTGCCAGCTGGCGACTGGAAAGGAGGACCCGGTGGCCATATCCGGGGGGGTTCGGGCGTCCCCGCAGTCTCCAAGTGAGTTCCCTATAGGTTGGGTTAGCTCCGGTGTTCCACTTGGTTCACTAAGCAGCGCCTCGACAGTTCAGCTTCTTCCCCAGCAAACTCTACATTATCATCATGGCCAAAGCAAAGAAGAATATGGTAAAACAAGGGCTGCACTTCCTCCCACTAAAAGTGCACCTCACTAACATCAGGGGGTTGCACTAACGGAGACGAAGATAACAACCCCGTCGGACGTGGCGTACCTCAACTACCCGCGTTACTCTTTTGAACACAAGTTCAAGAAGCAGGCTGGGGTCTGTGTGTACGTCCGCGATGACATATGTTGTCGTCGTTTCCTTTGCTTTGAGAAATCGGGTTTTTCTGCCATATGGCTACTTGTGGATACCGGCGTGGAGAAGTCTCTCTACATCGGCGTCTACCGTGTGGAAAGAGCGCTGTTGTCTCCTGAGACAACAGCGCTCTTTAATTGCCTCGTGGAGTCGGCTGATATGGCCCAGCATCGGTACCCAACAGCGAAGCTTATTTTTCTGGGGGACTTTAATGCCTATCATAAGGAGTGGTTGTACCCGTACCGGAAAACTGACCATGCCGGGTTAGAGGCGCGCAAGTTTTCTTTATCGCTAGATCTAACCCAGCTGGAGAATGTGGTAACGCGGGTACCGGATGCCATACACCCAATTGCTTAGACCTTCTGTTGCTTTCGAGTAGCTTTGTTTTGCTAAAGCTTTCACACTTCGCCCGACGTTTCCCTAAATAAGGATATGATAGATAGTGATATGATATGATAGGTTACAGCTAAGGAATGTATTAAAATAGCCTATACGAGAGGTGGTACAAACCTACTACTTTATGGATTTGGATGAAGTTCGGAACATGGGTAAACCATGATCCGTGTAGTAATTTTTGCCAACCACAGACAAAGCCACTTGCAAAAACTGATCTGCCTTCAGTCTTTCACAGATAAGCAATTAAACTGCTTCATTTGTGCCCTTCAGAAGGCACAACTTTTATCATTTGAAACAGACGATGTAGCCTAGGAACACATGAAACAGAAGGCACCTTCAAAGGTACGTATAAATACAGTGGAGTGGATCCAGTCAGTATTCTGTTTCGTTGCAGAGCGATCCGGCTTGCACTTGCAATATTCAATTACATCCTGTGAAACTGTGCACCTATTTAGAACACAGCTATATTTGATTAAAAGAAAATTATGATGAATATTCGTTTGGAATATCTGTAGTTTTGATGATAAGTTGAACCCTACTGTATAAACAAATATCTGCTACTAGGTACATATTTTGTCCGACGAGCATGTCACCACCTGAACACAAAGTATATAAGAGACTGCGGCGCGCCGTACACATAGAGGCCACTACGAACAGAGCCATTTTATACATGCACACATTGACATTACTAATTACAGGGATTCTCGGGCAATATTAGAAAGAGCTCAGTCAGTTAATAAATTTGTAAAACCTGTGCCATATTTTTACCCGACTGCCGAAGGAGGGTAATGTGTTTATCAGTCTATGTATGTATGTATATATGTATGTATGTATGTTTGTTCCTATATGGCGTTCCACAGACCAAACGCTTTGGCCGATTTTGATGATTCATACGTCAATCGATTCGTTTTAACCCTGCGGGTGTCATAGGCTACATTAAAATTGGAGAATAGAAAAATGTCGGATTTTGGGCGCCATATTGTGGGTCCCAAAAATTTTTTTTTGTTCCGAACCCATCTTGTGGGGTATCAAAATTAAGGGTTTTAAGAGGTAATTTTAAAAATATAAAACACTTATATGTTAAACCCGACTGCTTCAAAAGCGAACTAAAAAGTCGTAAACAAGGAAAAAATCATACTGTGCAGGAGGAGGATACATCTGGTTTTGGACAGCCAGCTCGCGCGTATGTATCCTCCGACTAACCAACCTGAACCGCCGGAAAAAGAGGGGTGTTATAAGTTTCACGTGTGTTGCTGTGTATCTGTGTGTCTGTCTGTGGCATCATAGCGCCTAAACGGGTGAACCGATTTCGATTTAGTTTTTTTGTTTGAAAGGTAATTTTGTCTAGAGTGTTCTTAGCTATGTTTGAATAAAATCGGTTCAGCCGTTCAAAAGTTATGGCCATTTTACTGTTTGAATCGGGGTGTTTTCGGCAGATAAATGAGTCGGGGGTTTTTTAAATTGTGAAATTTTTCTTGTACATATATCTATTTTTTTAAAGTGCACAATCATTAAAAAATATACCCAATTAATTAACCTTAGATCAACAGAAAATATTTAACAAACAAAACTCACTTACAACACCAAAAACCTTATTCATTTTCATCAGCACCTAAGTCAGTGTATTTTAAACTATGTACCCAAGGATAAGTACTAAAAATACCCGTGGCAAACCGCCACATTCGATGAGTCCACAAAGTGTTTTTTGCGGATATCAAGGCGTCCACTCTTAAGGGTCGAGGGGCTGACTTCGCACTCTTAATTGCCAAAACGACTAATAATTTCCTACCAAAAAATACTGCGCTGGTGATTAAACGTACTCAGCTTGTTGTACCCTTAAAATCATATGTTTTTAGTCAGGTTCAGGTTAAGAGTAACCCAACTCCCAACCGCCTTAAAAATAATTTCAGTCATTCTGTATGCAATTTTATTTCAAACTGACTACAAGACGCATTCAGGTTATTGGAATTAGCTAACCTAGCCACGATTTTCTTTCATTCTCATACATCCAATCTGCGAGACTGAAAGAAACAAGCTAAGCTCAAGTTCTGTCCGTCCGGCGACGTATTCATCTTTCTAAACGAGTTCTCCTAATACCTGCGCTAATTAAAACGTCTCCTCGCATCCCTAATCCCGGCGAAGGTCCACCGTTAGTGAGACATTTAAAACCATTTCGTAATTAAAGTGGCAATACAAAAGTGCTTTTGGCCTTTTCCCAGAGTGGCACTGTCACTGCATCTTGTCCATTGGCATTATCAGTAAACTATTTGTTTCATAAAATTATGGTGATTATTACTGTAAGAACCTACAAGCAGTTGTTCAAAATATTATTTTGTGAAACCAAAAATAAGTCTATAATCGTAATACCGTCTACAAATTGTCAATATTGACAACTGACAGTATTGTCAATATAACTATATTGACATGAACCTAAGTGCCTCTCCGTAGCTCCATAACTTTATGTCAACTCCGGCTTTAGATTTTAGCCTGCTGTACTAACAGGCTAGCGTTTATCCAATAAAAACAAACCAAACAATAATGTCTGCAGCTCTAAACTGCAAATATTTTAAAAATCTATTCGGATATAATCCTTTTCAGTACAGTCGTCCATAGCACCGGCTTTGCGTTGTCATTTGAAATATTTTTCCGAATACGGTGTCGCGTTTCGATATGTATCTTTATGGAATGCACTCGGAAAGCAGATATAAATTTATATTGGAATACCCATTGTAGTGTTGTGAACCTCAAAGATTTGTGCGATTCGCGCCAATGGACTACAATGGGCGTTTTGAAAGCCTCAATGCGATATTATTGGCACGTAAATATAATAGATAAAATACATTCAGTATTTACCTTTATAATCCCGATGAAAATGTAATAGAACGGAGGGAAAATATGAAGCTTCAAACCCGACTCCTCAGAGAACATTGTGACACACACATATCTTATACGATGTCGATACTCAATTAATAATTGCGTAACAGATAAGAGCAACAGATAATTGCGTAAGAGATATTACAAAATCAGACTAAAATGATGATGAATACAAAATGTCTGTTTACAAACACAACAAACAACAAGTAAAATTTCACAATTTAAAAACCCCCGACACATTTATCTTCCGAAAACACCCCGATTCAAACAGTAAAATGCCCATAACTTTGAAACAGCTGAACCGATTTGATTTAAACATAGCTAAGAACACTCTTGACAAAATTACCTTTCAAACAAAAAAAAACTAAATCGAAATCGGTTCACCCGTTTAGGCGCTATGATGCCACAAACAGACACACAGATACACAGCAACACACGTGAAACTTATAACACCCTTCTTTTTCCGGCGGGGGTTAAAAACAATAACCACGGAATATTAAAATTAATTGTTTAAACATTAAATTATATAATCTGCCGAAAACCAATAACAGTTAAAGGAAAGATTTAAACTTTTAAATAAGGGGCGTTTTATTTAGTTTTTCAAAAACAAAACGTTTCGGCACTCATAAAATATGAAATTATTATATGAACACTTCTCTTTGTCACAGAGCAAGATAAATGAGATGTCTAAATAACAAACAACGGTTTTAAATGGAATGATGCCAAATGCGTTGACATTATTGTAGAAGACGGATAACTCGGTCTTAGCCTTTAATTACACCATGGTGGTCCAGTGGCTAAGACCTTGCCTACTATATATGAATTATATAGTTCGTATATTTTTCATAAAAAAATACGCAGAGGTAACCCGGAGTCTGCATTAGTGCTCGTTTGATGGCAATAGGCTCGCCCCCAATGTGGGCTACCGTTGTTTGCTCACCAGTTGGCGTCAGGCGTTGAGTAAGGTCCAGCAGTATAATAATAATAATAATAAATCCTTTATTTTACTATTCACAAAGGTTCACATCAGTATATACTTACATACTAAATTTATATAAAACCAACAAAAAAGAAGCATAAAAATATGACCCTTTGTGAGAGACTGGAGTCCATACTAGGATACCCTGTGTGACGGATCACCAGGCTCTCACCCCGAATCAGCGTCTATGTCAATTAATGCTATACTTATATCTTTACAAATCACATACAGGAGACAATAATAATCAGGAGATAATAATATTGTCAATCCAACACAACTACGAGAAAATATAAAAAGGGAAACATTTAATTCCAAACCAATAAACAAACAGAAAAGAAAATACAATTTTGGTAGGTATCATTATCGAATAACAAGTGATGCTTACGAGAGTGTGCATATCAAAGAAAGTTTGTATGGTGTCAGCGTGAGTGAGCGCATGCATGGTGGCTACTTAGGCATGGATGGTAAGAGACCTACAAACATTCTACGAGGGAACAAAGAGCAACTGCTCCGTGGCATCGTAATCTAACCCTAGTAACCATACTGAGAGTTTTTTTCTGCAAAGCTGTTTAGGAAGGGCATAAATTGATAAGATTTTGTTAATTTTGTTGTACAGATAGTTACCGAGGAAGCCAAAATGGCGACGGGCGAAAGTTGTATGAAAGCTAATTGTGGGACAGACCGCATGCTTACGTCGCTTATCCTTGAATAAGTTAGGGTTATAGGTAAGGTGAGAGTGTTTGCGCAAAATGGTATTGTAAATAAAGAGTTTGCGTACAGTTAGCTGTTTAACGTTGTCATTACGCGCCCGGAAGCGAAGTTTGAATTAAAATCATTTCTAATATCGTAGAAGTGCGGTTAAATATAAAATCGAGTATGCCGCAGGTTTGCGCAGCCCCTTTTTTTCGAAAGTAAAAAAGCAGAGAGCAGCGTAAAACGCCATTAAAGCAATTTTTACATATTGCCACTTTTTTTTAATGTCACTTGTCTAAAGCCTCTGGCCACACATCATAGCTTTGCAGGAAATCTAGCTCTGTCGTCAAACTACCATTCTATGAAAACTTGGAAACACGATGTCGCGCACTCATTGTCGAAAAGTAAATAAGTATGGGATTGACAAGCGCCATGGACATATCACGTGATCATGTGTGTGATCTTGATATTTTGATATTTCGACTATCGCTATCGTTACACTTTGTCTGGAGTCTTATACTCGTAGTCTGGGATGTGAAAATGTACCGAAAATCCTGTTTTATTTACGCACTTGTGTGCAAAAAGACAAAAAAGTCGACGCGACGCCGACCAAATTATACACCCCTCGTAACTTTATTAATTCACTTTATTTAGAAGGCTGGATTTATAAGATTAAAATAACTCGTAGGTGCGCAATTGTGTTAGGTTTAAAATGTAAAATTTATGAATCGGGGTCGCTTAGCAGCGAACTTATTACAAGAAGAGAAGGAAAATGTATTAATTTAATAATATTATTTAGTTTCGGTTCGGTGAGCCGCCTTAAATAGGACTCGTTAATTATCTGGATTTAAACGAACTTAGCATAAGTATTCAGTACACAATATTTTAATAAGAAAAAACATTTCTGTACATATTTAATTAAAAGATCTATGTTCTGTGTAAACGTTGGTACCTACTTGTTTTCAAGGATCTTATCATTTAACGAAGAATTTTTTATTGAATTGACTTAAGAAGACGTAAACAAGTTTACTTCTATCGTAAGATAGCACATATCCAATATCTCGATTGAAAAACGAACACTTACAATGTATATCCTAACACACTTTCGCATCTCGGAGATACTGACTTACGGCATGACACACGTGAAAAATCTTTTATTATCCGAAGGGAATTTACTAGCGCAGTAATAAAAAGCATTCTATGTCCTAATCCAGGTCTGCTTATGTGGCAGGTGTCATCTAAATGTTCGGTTTAGTTTGGGCTTGATAGATTAACAAACCTCCAGACATTCACATTTATAATATTACTAACTATCACCCGCGGTTCCTAGTCTATGGGTTATTCTGATATACAAGCTACATATCTGTATATTTTCATGAAACTCAGTTCTATAGTTTTTCCTTAAAAGAGTAAAAAACATCCTTATAAACTTTCACATTTATAATTTTATGTAGAGTGGTAGGAAGTAGGATTGGTAGTTTTACGACACATTTGTTTTCTATTATCCTATATCAGGCTGGCAGGTCCTCAAAATAATCTGTTATCTAGTACACGATTAAGGCCAGATCATTATCGTCAGACAACAGCTAACCAGAGCTATTGGACTGGTTTGAGCTCAAGGTATATAATGTAGGATCTACCTTCATTAAACCTACTTGTGACTAGTAGATAGAGACGTTTAAGGCTAAGACAAAGACAATGTTGTTGAGTAATCTTCCTGTATTAGGGTCTATAAAACATTCACAAGAAAATCTTTTTTGTTTCTACATTCATACATAAACTCACGCCTTGGGGATACAAGGACACAGCCTCTTCAATAGCTAATAACTAGCTTATAAACCTTTTCATTAATTAATTACCGCAAATTAAAAAGATTGCAATCTCAAAACAACAATAATCAATCGGACATTTCATCCGGCGCTGTCCAACCCATATCAATCGTATCGGCTTATTTGCCAAAGGGTTACTCTGTGATACGTTTTTTTAATGCCATGTTGATACGGAGTATACCGGATTTGCAAGCAGCTGAGTTAGAGGCAAATTTACATAGCTGGTTGGTCTTGCTTGGAAAAAAGCCGGATGAAAATGAATCTTGATTTGGCATGACGAGTGCGAAGCGACGGGTATATAATAAAATATGTAGACAGATTTCTTTAAAAAGTGGTTGTCGCATACTTGGGTCGCGTCGCGTTGCGTATGTATTCGGGAGGCTTATTTAAAAAAATATTGTCGCCATTCCACTTGATTAAGTGGAAGAATGAACTATTTTTTTAACCCCCGCTGGAAAAAGAGGGATGTTATAAGTTTCACGTGTGTTGCTGTGCATCTGTGTGTCTGTCTGTGGCATCGTAGCGCCTAAACGGATGAACCGATTTTGTTTTTTTTGTTTGAAAGGTGATTTTGTCGAGTGTTCTTCTTAGCTATGTTTGAATAAAATCGGTTCAGCCGTTCAAAAGTTATGGGCGTTTTACTGTTTGAATCGGGGTGTTTTTAACCCCCGCCGGAAAAAGAGGGGTGTTATAAGTTCGACGTGTGTTGCTGTGTATCTGTGTATCTGTGTGTCTGTCTGTGGCATCATAGCGCCTAAATGGGTGAACCGATTTCGATTTAGTTTTTTTTGTTTGAAAGGTAATTTTGCCGAGAGTGTTCTTAGCTATGTTTGAATAAAATCGGTTCAGCCGTTCCAAAGTTATGGGTATTTTACTTTTTGAATCGGGGTGTTTTCGCAAGATAAATGTGTCGGGGGTTTTTTAAATTGTGAAATTTTACTTGTCGCAAGATAAATGTGACGGGGGTTTTTTAAATTTTGATTTTTTTTGTTTCTGTTGTAATTTACGGAAGATCTTTTCACGGGTTTAATGTAATTAGCTAATGCTTTAAGCTTTTTGGTGGTTTTTCTTTGAAATCAAAACGTTTAGTGAGTTAATGACCGAGTACACCGAAGCTGTTAATTCGAAGATGATCCAGTTTTACACAAAAATAAAAAATCCTGTCTTGTTGAGATATTTTCGAATAAATGACCTAATAAATCTGGCTGCACAGATTGCCTCTACGATAAAATTGGAAACCTTGTTTTTGGAGCCGACTCAAAAATAAAACCAGACTTTTCACTCGCCGAACAAAATTTAATTTGAAACGTCGTAATCCATTTAAAAATGCTTAGCAATTTCCGAAAACGGGGACGCAAAAATGAATAAAAAACAAAAGCTATGCGCCATTGCAAATATTATTACAAACGAGGCATTTGGTGAATCCCTACAATTTTATTATAGAAAGAAAAACTGCCTTATCGCTGAGTTCCGTAATTTTAAAAACCCTTGTTTTAGCCCAAAACAGCGGCATAATAAAGAATTTAATATATTTTACTCTCAGTAATGATGTTGCCGGCTTCCTGTCTAAAATGTTTTTTTTTATAAAAAACTTTAATTATCAGATATTTTTTAAACATAACAATTGAATATTTGAGTGATTTTACTAAGCGAAAATAAATTGCCACTTATTTCAGCTGAAATTATAAAAGAGATATTGTAACGTTAATATTTCACAAAAGAAATGGAGTTTAAAGATGAAATAAGCAACAATTAATTATAAGATATTCTCTGAAGAAAACTTGAAGCGTACGGTATTAAAGGCAATTTACTTAGTCTTCTTGAGTCTTACCTTAAAAACCGAAAACAAATAACCGAAATTTCTCAAATTAATCCAGTAAACAAGCGCGAAGAGATATATCGATCCTCAGAGCGTGAAGTTATGTTTGGAGTACCACAGGGGAGCGTGTTGGGTCCTTTTGAGTTAAATGATAAAATGATAAATGATTTTATTTCTGTAAGTTGGTTTGTACAAACGCTTTTACATGTCTAAAGTAAAGTTCATACTGTACATAAATGATTTACCTGAATATGTTGAACAACCAATAACACTATTTGCGGACGATAGTACTGTGACAATCCCATGTAAAAGTGAGGAGACGTATGAAACGGACATTAATAATTGTTTAAAAAATGTTGTTAATTGGTTAGAGGAAAATAATTTAAAAATTAACTTGAAAAAAAACAAAAGTTGTACATTTTAGTCAGCGGATTCCTAGAGTTAGCCCTAATATACACTACAACAATGAAGCAGTAGAAGAAGTAGAAAATACAACATTTCTGGGACTAGTAATAGATAAAAACCTAAATTGGAAAGCACATACTGAAACAGTATGTAAGAAAATTAGTAAGTCCGCATACGCTCTTTATTCACTATCCCCAATAGTATGTATCGATGCACTTCTGACTGCCTATTATGGCATAGTAGAATCCCACTTACGTTACGGTTTAATATTCTGGGGAAATTCAACCGAAAGAGAAAGAGTTTTAAAGCCCAGAAAAGATGTCTAAGGGCGATGTTTAAGCTTCCATCAATCCACTGACAGCTGCATGCCTTACTTTAAACAGCATAAAATATTAACCCTACCTAGTCTGTACATAATGGAAGTAGCTGTGTTTGTGAAATCGAACCCAAATCGTTTTGAGCTTCTGGCTGACGTAATTCCACGTAATAGACGCGACAATAGCCTACTATGTTCCCATCCCGCCAAAACGGCACTAATGCAAAAGAGTGTTTATTGCATGGCTTCGGTCATATATAATAAATTACCTAAACAATGGAAAGAATTGCCATTTTTAACCCCCGCCGGAAAAAGAAGGGGTGTTATAAGTTTCACGTGTGTTGCTGTGTATCTGTGTATCTGTGTATCTGTGTATCTGTGTATCTGTGTATCTGTGTATCTGTGTATCTGTGTGTCTGTCTGTGGCATCATAGCGCCTAAACGGATGAACCGATTTCAATTTAGTTTTTTTTGTTTGAAAGGTAATTTTGTCGAGAGTGTTCTTAGCTATGTTTGAATAAAATCGGTTTAGCCGTTTAAAAGTTATGGTCATTTTACTGTTTGAATCGGGGTGTTTTCGCAAGATAAATGCGTCGGGGGTTTTTTAAATTGTGAAATTTTACTTGTCATTATTCAAAAACAGGCTCCGAAGCTTTTTAGCGCATAAAGCATACTATACTGTCAGCGAATTCCTCACTGAGAAAGAATTTTGAACAAGTATTTTATATAATAACTAGCTGTTGCCCGCGACTTCGTCTGCGAAGCATTAGTAATTCGAATTGCTTATTTTTTATATCGCGACTTAATAATGTAGGTTTTTCATACAAACTTCTACCCCTCTTTCCACTCCCTTAAGTATGATTTCCGTAAGTATGTTTGGATAAAAACTATCCTATGTCCTGCCCAGGGTCTCAAAATATCTCCGAACCAAATTACATTTAAATCGGTTCAGCGGTTTAAGCGTGAAAAGGTAGACAGAGAGACAGACAGAGTTACTTTCACATTTATAATATTAACTCCGCCCGCGACTTCGTTTCGTAAAGTTCTACGGTTTATAGGTTTGGGACGATTCGTTATTTGACTTAAAGAATAATACATTTTAGGTTACCGCTACAAAGTAAAATCCGCCCCTTAAAACTTAATATACCCTTTTTATCCTTTTCCGAAAAACTAATGATGCCAAAACCTTTATTATTTTGCCAAAGGAATAAGATTTTTCATAAAAATAAATGTCTCCCTTTTAACCCCTTCAAAAGTTGAATTTCCAAAAATCCCTCCTAAGTGCTCCCCTTTATCTTAAAAAGAAGCTATGTGCAGTAAAAGTAATCAAAAATCTTTACCACCCCGAAATCGTATTATAAGGGTAGTTTCGAAAAACTAATAATGAAAACCTTTATTGTTTATTTAGGTTGGTATTTAAGCAAAGTTTCATACTTATTGACCCAAGAAATTAGATTCTTCAAAAAAAAAAACATCCCTGAAATCGTCTTTTGGGGGTAGTTTCAAAAAATAATAGTGACAACCTTTATTGTTTATTTAGGATGGTATTTATGTCAAGTTTCATGTTTATACACCCAAGAAATCAGATTCTTCAAAAAATTTAACATCCCCTAAATCATCTTTTGGGGGTAGTTTCGAAAAACCAACAATGAAAGCCTTCATTGTTTATTTAGATTGGTATGTATGTAAAGTTTTAAGTTTATTAACTGAAGTAATAAGATTCTTCAAAAAAAAAATAACACCCCTAAATCGTCTTTTGGGGGTAGTTTCAAAAAATTATAGTAGCTACCTTTATTATTCATTTAGATAAGTATTTGTGGCAAGTTTCAAGTATATTGATCAAAGAAATCTGATTTCTCTATACAAACTTCAACACCCCCTTAATCATCATTTGGGGGTAGTTTCGAAAAACTAATAATGTCAATCTTTATCATTTACTGAGAATACTATTTGTGCTAAGTTTCAAGAATTTTGGTCGAAGGAATTAGATATTTCATACAAACTTTCAACCCCCTTTTTACCCCCTTAGGGGTAGAATTTTGCAAAAATCCTTTCTTAGTGCACACTTACGTCACTTGAAGAACCTTTCTGCCAAATTTCATGCTTCTAGGCTTAACAGTTTTGGCTGTGCGTTGATTGATCAGTCAGTCAGTCACCTTTCGCTTTTATAGATATAGATGAATTGTGTCTGTAATATGAATTGTAATATTGGATTAATTTGACATTCTAATTTATTTGTGACATATTTTTTATTTTATTTTTGGATTAATATGACATTATAGTTCTTGGGACATACACTGGATTTATTTTGACATGCTAATATTGTTGTGACATAATGATTATTTTGACATACTAATTGATTATTTTGACATTCTTATGCTAATTGATTATTATGACATTCTTAAGCTTATTTTTTGTGACTTATTTGATTAATTTGGCATTATATTTATTTTATTTTTGTGGTATATTTGATGATATAATGGTTTCCAACCTTTATTTATTGGATTGGTATGACATAACATCAGTTTGCAACATATTTTAAATCAATATACAATTTGCTACAATGATTTAATTATTCTTTGAGTGATAATCTTGCTGCAACTATGCTCCACCAATGCCTGTAATTATGTACGCAATATTCTACACAATGTTAATTGTTTGGGCATAAATAAATTAAATGAGATGTATAGTTAATTGTAATCAACATAAATTGTGTTGCGGGTGACCTAGTTATAGTAAGTTGTGATTTAAACTATTCAGTGTGTCTGTTATTTGTTTATATTTTTAGTGTCAAATTATAACTTTTGCATGCCTCTTGGTAAAATATAGCCGAACCTACTTTTTATCTATTTATCACCATGTACTGTACCCATATTTGCAAAATAAAGAATTACTTACTTACTTAAGAGCCAAACTTCCATATTTGTTTTTAAATAAAATTACGGTCAACCCAATTACTCGTCCTAGGGAACGTCAAGGCTCACTTGTCTAGATCCGCATTATAGCGCTGACTGAGCCGATCTGACGTTTATCGTGTACTACGAAGAATATCAAATATCTACAACACTCGATACCCCTTGTGAAGATTGATGTCAAATTGTCTGGCTTCTGACTACCCGTAATGGCTGTCAAAGGTCTACAAATGACAGATGGGACCAATTGCTTTACGTGTTTTCTGAGGTTCAAATGCGTTTCCATATAACGGACAGACAGACTACACTGCAGTTATTCCCCAACTGGAAACATGAAGACATGGACGTTACTGCCGTTATCTTTGCACGTAGATAAAAAAAAAGGAAATAATTTAAAGGATCTGCCCCCAGATATTTAATACCTTGTACATTTTGTTGTTACGAACAGACACTGAAAATATTGATTCACCTTTCTAACTTACTAACATGGGGCACGTGCTGTACTTCAAGTTCGTATAGTTTCGAGTACCTGCATGTTTCTGACGGGTACCTATACTAGTTAGTTATACATGAACTTGTTAGATAATATTTTGTGATATTAAAGTTTTGTTTTGTTTATGAAATGTATCTTTTGGACAACAACACATATTAAATTAATAAGATTACGTTGCAGAAAAATGTAAATGCAAGCATAATTAGCGTCCCAGTGAAGTTCTCTAAAAGTTGAAAAATTATTTTTAACTAAAAAAAATTAAGCTTTTTAATTTACCGTGCATTGCCATTAAAACTTAACGTGTATACAAAACTTCAGCTCAATCGGTCGGGGATAACCGTTTTAAAATTCAGGTGCAAGATTTGACACATAGATACTAACTAATAACATGGTAAGTTATAAACAACTTCATAAAAATCAGAGATTTAATTCTTAAGAAACAATCTAAGATCTTCATCGACAACAAAAAAACAGACTAAGATCAACCACCGTTGTAATGACCAGCAACATTCTTTCTGAAAGAAAATTTTAAAATGCATGGCTTTCTCAGTTTGCATGCAGATGCAGAGATTAAGTCCCATGAAGCAAGCATACTTTTGTTTCCACCGGGTAAATCGGTCACACCACAACAAAAGTTTTGTCCCTATAGAGGGAGACCTGGCAAGGTTTTTGAGCATGCATATTCAGGGCATAAAGTTGACGAGTAACGAGTAAGTGCGGCTTGCTGAGAGAAAACCGAAAATACTATATCTAAGTGACACTTAAGGTGCCGTTCATTTACATTTTTGCGGGTGCAGCTCAACACAAAATGACATAAATAGGCAGATCTGAAAAATAAATCGATAACCTGGTGAAGGTTGCGGGGATCCGCTGGTTGCGAGACGCATGGGACCGGTCAATGTGGCGACACTTGTGGGAGGCCTATGTCCAGCAGTGGACGTCTTTCGGCTGATATGATGATGATGATAAAAAAGAAATTGTGTGCTTTCCCTAAATCAGACGATCAATTACACTTTACTTGAATTCTGAAGATTAACCAAATCAAATGAAAATTAAAAATTTTGCATGTTAAGTGTCTGTTTTGGAAATCTGAACCTGACCAAAGTGGTCTCGTCTGAAACTTGTCAGATAAATTCTTTCAGCTAGCCGCTGCTATCAACTATTCTCCATAAAATAGCTTGCTCAAAAACCCTTGCCAGCTCCTCCTTTACTAGTCTAGAAACTCTTGTGAATACGCTCTGAAGTTTTTAAAAACACTCTTTGTCTTATAGCCAGCGGTGAACTGGGAAGATGGAAGGCGGCGCGGCGGCGTAGTCAGCACGTTCGGGGGTGTTTTACGAGGAAGAGATGAATCAAATAGGGATGTGCGAAAAATTGTCTAAGCAAAACGATTAGGTGTTGGTATTTTTATACTATATGTAAGGCCTAGCCAGTAGAATGTTTTATCATGTGACATGGTTATTTTCGAGGTTATGGCTTATTGCTGGATTGGTTAAGTTTGTATGATAATTTACCTCAGTACAGAAAATGTTTGAAATATTTTTGTAAAATTTGCCAACTATAGAGATTAAAGTTGCCCATGTAAAAGAGACAATTATTCAATTATTAAAAATTAATTACCCAAACTGCTAATAAACAGCAGTAATAACTCGGTTCTACGAAAAATTATTCAATATTTTGTATTCCTTCATTTTTATTATTCTTTTTAAGACTGTCTTTGTAATTGGTACACAGAGCCATTCAAAGTTAAAATATACTGCAATAAATACTTATTCTTAGAACAAGCGAATGTTTACACCGTAGCTTAGATACTTATAAAACCATTTAAAAGAAAATGATCTAAAGAAATGCGTAACTCATGCATATCGTTTGCTAATAATGAGGCACTCTGTAATAATGCGAAGCCATAACACCGTTTACGTAAGCTTCTAAGCTTATTGGAAAACTTTGATCCTCTGCAAATGACTTTTTACCAGAATATTCCACGAAGAAAGGTACCAGGAAATTATGAGGAAGAAGAGTAACGTTAAATTGCCTGGTATTGTAACATGAATGAAATATTTCACTGTTTGAAAAACATTTCTTTTTAACCCCCGCCGGAAAAAAAGGGGTGTTATAATTTTGACGTGTGTTGCTGTGTATCTGTGTATCTGTGTATCTGTGTGTCTGTCTGTGGCACCATAGCGCCTCAACGGATGAACCGATTCTGATTTAGTTTTTTTTGATTGAAAGGTGATTTAGTCGAGAGTGTTCTTAGCTATGTTTGAATTAAATCGGTTCAGCCTTTCAAAAGTTATGCGCGTTTAACTGTTTGAATCGGGGTGTTTTCGCAAGATAAATGTGCGGGGGTTTTTAAATTTTGAAATTTTACTTGTTACTCTTTGTGTATTTTGATTAAAATTGTTTCAATTTGAATGACGACGCTCAATTAGGCACTGTCCTTTGTGCTTTTTACCCGACTGCCGAAGGAGGGTAATGTGTTTATCATTCTATGTATGTATGTATGTATGTATATATGTATGTATGTTTGTTCCTATATGGCGTGCCAGAGACCAAACGCGTTGGCCGATTTTGATGATTCATACGTCAATCGATTCGTCTTAATCCTGCGAGTGTCATAGGCTACATTAAAATTGGACAATAGAAAAATGGCGGCTTTTGGGCGCCATATTGTGGGGGCCCAAATTTTTTTTTTCGTCCATAGCCGTCTTGTGGGGTATCAAAATAAAGGGTTTTAAGAGGTGATTTCAAAAATATATAACACTTATTAAATAAATGTATCTAATTCGAAAAAAACTTAACTAAAAAGTTATAAATAAAAAAAGTTAAATTAAAAAATCAAAAAACCCGACTGCTTCAAAAGCGAACTAAAAAGTCGTAAACAAGGAAAAAATCATGCTGTGGAGGAGGAGGATACATCTGGTTTTGGTCAGCCAGCTCGCGCGTATGTATCCTCCGACTGCACAGCATGATTTTTTCCTTGTTTACGACTTTTTAGTTCGCTTTTGAAGCAGTAGGGTTTTTTGATTTTTTGATTTAATTTAAGTACCGGTTCATTGGTTTTATTTGTTCGAAATATTGTAAGAAGCGCTTGGTATGTGATCTTTGATGGCTTGATTGCAATATCTTCGAAGCAAAAAGAATTCCTGATCGAAGATTCGAAGACATTTAAATTAGGAATTGAAATTCCTTTCGACCCATATACCTTTAAGTTGCACATACATAGCGAAGGATTGACTATACAAACTTTTAACCACCTTAAAGTAAAACATAAAGATTGTGACCAAAACCAAATTACCGCATTTGAAACCGCAATTAAAAAAAAAACCCCTAATGGCCTCTACCAAGGGAATACTTCATTTTTAACCGACTTACAAAAAAAGGAGGAGGTTCTATGTTCGACTTTATGTTTGTTTTTTTTTTTTTTTGTGTATGTTCACCGATATCTCTGTCAATTGTGGACCGATTTCGAAAATTCTTTTTTTGTTTGAAAGAGTATGTTTCGAAATTGGTCCCATTTTAATTTGGTGAAGGTCTGATGAAGAACTTCGGAGATACACAACAGAACTCTTCAATAAATAACGGCAAAACTCTCGGGATTGCTGCAATCGCATGTCTGTTTATTGTTTATACCATTTCATAACATATCATCACGCCAGTACGCTCTAAAGATGTACACAGATCTCTCATTTCACCGGTTATGTTCAAGTTTCATATTATTCGGTTAATCTATTCTGGAGTTATAGGGACCTTAATAAACAACTTGCTATTATGTAGGTGCCACTAAAAAGGGAAAAATAAAAAATAAAATTTGCAAAAAAATACTACCGACTTCCAAATGAAAAACTACAAAGTGAAAAATAACTAACTTTTGGAAGTCGGTGTCCATATCGCAAAAAAATGGTACCTACGAAAGACACCGACTTCCAAAAGTTAGTTATTTTTCACTTTGTAGTTTTTCATTTGGAAGTCGGTAGTATTTTTTTGCAAAAAAGTTTTTTTTTAAAACCCAAAATGAAACTTCTCTCAGTAATTGACTTAAAATTTTATCAATACCAAATTTGCCCTACAAGAGAACGTTCGTCCACCAAAAGAATGAAAACAATATAAACAAACAACCATTCTCATAAACAACTTGTAAACATTGAGAATGTCTGTATCGTCAAACAGTAAAGATACATCACTGTAGTTGCCTATTTATCTAGCTCCCTAATAAAGCAAGCCAGCATAATAGTGTAGCGACTCCATTCGCCTTAAGTGTGCATTTTATCATGCTTCACTCCGACTGAGGCAAATTTGTAGAGACATTGACTGCACCCCCAATCTCTAGTTACTACACTTGACTAACAATGGGCAAGGCAAATGATATTGGACCAAGCTCCGGCCGGTATGCTGACCAAGTCATATTAATTTTCTTGTTAAAATATTGGCCGTTCCAATAATGCTGTTATAGAAGTTTTTAGTGCCTTATGAGGACTTGTTCTTAGGTTTTTTTTGCGAATTATAAATTTATAGTTGTGGGCCCCAGTGTTGGCATTTGGTGTTTGGCTAAGAATAGGTTACCTTTATTTTATTCAAGTTTTGTTGAATATAAGTGATTTGGTTTCGGTATGAGGTGCCTTAGATACAATATGATACGTCTTAAACATTAACTATTAAAAAATGTTAATCAAAAAATCAAAAAACCCGACTGCTTCAAAACCGAACTAAAAGTCATAAACAAGGAAAAAATCATGCTGTGCAGACGGAGGATATCCAGATTTTGGTCAGCCTGCCTGCGAATATGTATCCTCAGCCGGTATTAACAGCCTTACAATTGGATTCAAAGCGATTCCAAGTGTGCTATATCGTTCATCGATGCCATTTTTACACACGCATTTCAGACATGGCACGTCGTTTGCCGTAGACCGATTATTATTGGAAGACGCCATACACCAAACTGGGGCCGTAATATGAAGTGCCAAAGCCATCTTGATCCCGCTGTGAAAAAAAAGTTAATAAAAAAAACAAAAAAGTCGTAAACAAGGAAAAAATGATGCTGTGCAGGCGGAGGATACACCAGATTTTGGTCAGCCAGCCCGCGAATATGTATCCTCCGCCTGCACAGCATGATTTTTCCTTGTTTACGACTTTTTAGTTCGCTTTTGAAGCAGTCGGGTTTTTTGATTTTTTGAATTAAGTTTTTTTATTTATAACTTTTTAGTTAGTTTTTTCGAATTAGATACATTTAAACATATAAGTGTTATATATTTTTGAAATCACCTTTTAATAAACTTTATTTTGATAGCCCACACGATGGGTTAGAAAGAAAAAAAAATTTGGGCCCCCACAATATGGCACCCAAAATCCGCCATTTTTCTATTATCCAATTTTAATGTAGCCTATGACACTCGCAGGGTTAAGACGCATCGATTGACGTATGAATCATCAAAATCGGCCATCGCGTTTGGTCTCTGGAACGCCATATAGGAACAAACATACATACATACATACTTACATACATACATAGACTGATAAATACATTACCCTCCTTCGGCAGTCGGGTAAATACAAGGTATTTGTGTGTTCATGATACGTTCTAGTGATTATGAAAAGAGATATTTCCTCAAGTCATACGTCGTTCAAGGGCAAAGAATGCAGACACAGTTTCAATGCCATCAACGTCCTTAATAACTAAGCGAAGGACGAAAATAATAGTAAATTCTGTTGAACATTGGCCATTTTACAAAAGGGCTCTTAAATAAAGAGGTTCAATTTTATTAAAATACTTTCTTTGTGCTGTTTCCAATTAAAATCTATAATATGTACAAAACTATCAGCGCTCGAGTGGATACGTAATTATTTTGTTATTTTAATCAACGCTATTCTGAATTGGAAGATTTATTGAAATACCTACTTCTGAATAATCGTAAAATATTTTACTGAAGATTCTTCTTGTTAGGAACCATGTCGTGACACAATCTAAATTGTGTCGATAGTCAATATCGCGCACGTATTTTCTTTGAAAATTTCAAGTGCAAAACGGTCGAATTGCGTCCATGAATGTACTAGCATTTTTGCTTAGTAATAATCGTTTATCGTTGTGCAAAAATCACGTCGCAAAAAAGTCGCTCAAGCCGATTAACGATATTTTTGTACCTATTGGTAATACGACAAAATATGCAGATTATAATAGTTATTTATTTAGTAAAACATGAGTAATAATAAGCATTAAAATAAAATACAATTATATCTAGGCATCAATTGACTTGTCGAAAAGCTGTGTTTTGATAGTAACATTCCTCTGTATATTGAAATGTATAACACGGCCAATGCCCAGATTTAATTAATTAACGCATTCAGAGGAATCGGGCTGTATACAAATAATTAGTAGGAACAAGTTCAAATGTTCACATTTGCATTAATACATATTCGCAGACTATGCGACGGGTGTGACTGTATGGATAGACTGTAGGCTTATGACTATACTACCTAGACTATATACCTCTATGGGTACTTTGGTATCCATACAATGTATAAAAGTAGATAGAAATATATTTTTGCGAAAATCCTAGTAGGTGTATTTCCATAAGGCTGGAGTACAAAAATACAAAAAGGATTTTCGTAATTCGTATTTTTCATATAATCAGTCAATTATCTTAACATTAATTTGTTCCTTTTTTCAGATATCTTTATATTACAGTATCAATAACGTTCACTGGATGTTAATGAATAGGCATTGGACATGATGTGATGCAGAGGAATGTTTAAAATATCATGAAGAATGTTTTGAGTACTAATGTAAATGGCACATAGGGAAGTTTTTATGGCTACAAAGTAGATGAACACTACGATGACGTCTACTTAAGAAGTGAACTAAACAGACATTAAAAAGAAGAAAATCACGCTGTGCAGTCGGAGATTACGTATTCACGAGCTGACTGACCACAAGTAAAATTTCAAAATTTCAAAAACCCCCGACAAATTTATCTTGCGGAAACACCCCGATTCTAACAGTAAAACGCCGATAACTTTTGAACGGCTGAACCGATTTGATTCAAACATAGCTAAGAACTGGATTTAGTAATAGTTAAGTACGTAAATGACAAATGCTTAGTGTAGTGCTTTGTTTCACTATGTGCTTTTCTAAAGTTGGGTGTGATTGTGATGACACTGATTGGGTTTTATTTTTTGTGATGTAATTTTTCTATTCTTTTTTCTTTGCCTTTGTGCTTTAGAACTATAGTATCCCGTGGATTTGTTAATTTTATTTTTCTAACCGAATTTTTAGAGCCAAAATTAATGTTTTTTTTTGTGTGCTGAGTACCCTGTTTGATAAAGTTATCGTTTTAGTGTTGGTGTTAGCTGGCGGGTGGTGCAGAGTAGCATCATTGGCGCCTGTTCTGTTTATAGCAATAGTAAACTTCCATTTTATTATATATATAATATAATTATATCTTTATTAACTTTATCTATTTATGTCTGACAATGAGTCATATTTTTCTGCTAACGAATCTGCTGCCTCTTCAAACGAACCAAGATTTTGTTCTCTACGTGACACCCTTGGTAATTTTATTCAACATAATTTCAATTATGAGTCTAGTCGGTTGGTGAATGTGTGCCACATTAACACTCAAAGTGTTGCCAGTCATTACAGCGAGCTGTATGATGTTTTCAATAACAGCAACTTTCACGCTATCCTGATCTCCGAAACATGGCTCAAACCGCATCTTCTGTCCACCACTTATCCTCTTACCGGTTTCGTTCTCATACGGAACGATCGGATTGGTAAGGGAGGAGGTGGTGTGGCCATATACCTTCGCAGTGATTTTCCTTACAAAATACTTGCTATTTCCTACTCAAACTATTCTGCCTCTGCTGAGTTTATCTTCATTGAAGTTTGCGTCAAAGGAGCCAAAACCATTATCGGTGTTGTCTATTGTCCTCCCACTGTCGATTACTTCACTGAATTCGAATCAGTTCTTGAATCTTTGGGTTCAGAGTATGCACACCACATCATCATGGGTGATTTCAACACAAACCTCCTTTCCCAAAACTCCCCTCGAAACCGTAAGCTTCTCCATCTCATCGAGTCAGCTAGTCTGCATGTATTACCACTACAAGCGACCCATTGTAACAAATCTGGCGATGACACCTGGCTCGATCTTATCCTCACCTCGAATCCTTCCCTTGTTTCATCCCATGGTCAACATGACGCTCCTGGTTTCTCTCATCACGACATGATTTTCCTTTCCTATATCCTCAAACCTCCTAAACCTAAACCCAGGGTTCTGTACAGGCGTTGTTTTGCCAGGATGGACGTCGATAAACTGAAGAAAGATGCATCTGCGATCGATTGGGAGACTATGACGGAGGCCACTTCGGTTGACGATAAGGTGGCAATCTTTAATGATGTTGTGGTCAACCTTTATAACCGACACGCTCCCGTCAGAAAAGTAAAACTAAAACGGCCTCCTGCGCCTTGGATGACAAATGGCATACAGATGGCCATGCGACGCAGGGACCGCACGTTCCGAAAATATAAAAGGGATCGTACTGACGAGAATTGGGCGCTATTCAAGGCTGCAAGGAACAGATGTAACCAGATGATACGCAATGCTAAACGCCGCCACATTCTGGAAAATATTTCTTCATCTTCTTCTGCCGA
This sequence comes from Orthosia gothica, assembly GCA_949775005.1. NCBI lineage: Eukaryota > Metazoa > Arthropoda > Insecta > Lepidoptera > Noctuidae > Orthosia > Orthosia gothica. The sequence goes on along the minus strand of OX459034.1, from coordinate 1,279,866 downwards.
TATTTGGAAGTTCCTAGGAACACTTGGTATCGGCAAACCGCGACATTTGGACCTTCCTAATTCTATTGACTTAGATGATCTCAACCATCATTTCTCCACTGTGCCTTCAATGGATCGTCTAACTAAGCAACAAACTCTGTCTCTTCTTTCTGGTCTAACGCGTCCTCACATTAATCCATTTCGTTTCATTCCAGTTGAACCGGAGGATATCAAAAAAATCATTCTCGCCATCAAAACCAAAGCGGTGGGATGTGATAATATCACTCGTGGTATGGTAATCACTGTTTTGGATCACCTCCTATCTCCTATCACCCATATCGTAAACTTTTCCTTGTTCACCGGAATATTCCCTTCCTTGTGGCGTAAAGCTTATGTTCGTCCACTTCCCAAAGTTTCCAATCCCACTCTTCCATCCCACTTCCGCCCCATTTCTATCCTTCCCTTCCTATCCAAAGTGCTCGAGGCCTGTATTCACAAACAATTTTCACACTTAGTGCAGAGTAATTCTCTAATTAGTCCTCTACAATCTGGGTTCAGGCCCGGGCACAGCACTGTATCCGCCCTCCTTAAAGTGACTGGCGATATAAGGGCGGGACTGGAAGATACTAAAGTCACTGTATTAGTGTTGGTTGATTTCTCGAACGCCTTTAATACCGTCAGTCACGAAATCCTATTAGCCATTCTTTCCTATTTAATGGTCTCCCCCAAAGCACTGGAATGGTTCACCTCTTACCTTCAGGAGCGTCAGCAGACGGTTCACGTTGGAGATTCTTCATCGCGTTGGTGTGATTTGATAACTGGCGTTCCTCAAGGCGGCATTCTTTCTCCTCTTCTGTTTTCTATTTTTATTAATCTCATTACTTCTGAACTTCAGTGTGCGTATCATCTGTATGCAGATGACCTTCAATTGTATTATCAGGGGAGTGTCGACGAAGTACCTGACGTTATCGGCAAGTTAAATGACGACTTAATAGCGATAAAAGACTGGTCGGATAGGTTTGGCGTTACTGTAAAGCCCAATAAGTGCCAAGCTATCATCATTGGGAGTCCTCGCAGCATCGCTAAGGTGGATTATGCAACTTTACCACCTGTTCTGTTCAACGGTATGATTGTCCCGTTTAGTACTGACGTGAAGGATCTTGGCTTGCGCATCGATAGTACTCTTGACTGGCGTTCTCAAGTTGCTAGTGTCAGTCAGAAGGTCACTGGAACGTTGCGGGCTCTGTATCGTTTAAAAAAATTATTACCTTCGAACACGAAGGCAATGCTTGTGCGGACCCTAATTTTTCCTATCATAGATTATGGTGACGTGTGCTATTATGACCTGAATGCAGATCTCCTCAACAAACTTGACCGTCTTCTAAATTACTGCATTCGATTTGTTTTCAATTTGCGTAAATATGATCATGTCTCTGCGCATCGGTCACTTCTAAAGTGGTTGCCCATATGCCAGCGTAGAGAGCTAAGGGCACTGACTACCTTGTTTTCATTTCTTGACTCTTCCAACTCCCCTAGTTATCTGGCTCCTCACTTTCAATACATTTGCGCCAACCACAACAAAAATCTATAATCGTCTTCTTCAATGTCCCACTCACCGCACTGACTTCATTCACTGTTCTTTCTTCGTTCAGTCTATTTCTCTGTAGAATGCGCTCCCTCAAGAAATCAGGATGGCAACCAACCGATTGGCATTCAAGGTGAAAGCTCGCGAGCATGTTGGTAAGAAGTTGGCAGTAGTATCGTCACAGCGATAATTTTTCTCCAATCATCTGCTACCACTAATTTTTTAAGTATATTAGTGTATTTAGTTTATATGTTTGGAGTTTATTGTATGTATTTATAGTATGTATGTATAGCGTTGTATTTGAATGACCCTACCTTATGTATCATGTTTACTTTAAATATTGCACCTACACCTATTTGTTCTCTGCATCACCCAAAGGTCGACTGGTAGAAAATGCCTAAGGCATTAAGTCAGCCTCTGTACGTTTGTGTGCATGAAGTATTAAATAAATAAGTAAATAAATAAATAAAAGAACACTCTCGACAAAATTACCTTTCAAACAAAAAAAACAAAATCGAAATCGGTTCATCCGTTTAGGCGCTATGATGCCACAGACAGACACACAGATACACAGCAACACACGTGAAACTTATAACACCCCTCTTTTTCCGACGGGGGTTAAAAACAGATGTATCTTCTTGTTTACGTGTTTTTAGTTCGCTTCTTAAGTAGTCGCGTTTTTTAATATTTTTAATTTACCCCCGCCGGAAAAAGAGGGGTGTTATAAGTATCACGTGTTTTGCTGTGTATCTGCGTATCTGTGTATCTATTTGTCTGTCTGTGGCATCATAGCGCCTAAACGGATGAACCGATTTCGATTTAATTTTTTTTGTTTGTAATGCAATTTTGTCGAGAGTGTTCTTAGCTATGTTTGAATAAAATCGGTTCAGCTGTCCAAAAGTTATGGGGATGTAAAATCCCCATAACTGTTTGAATTGGGGTGTTTTCGCAAGATAAATGTGTCGGGGGTTTTTTTAAATTGTGAAATTTTACTTGTTTATTTATATATTTTTTTTTTTTTCAGATTGCTTTTAAACATATAAGAGTTACATATTTTTCATCTCTTAAAATCCTTTATTTTGATAGCTACATATTTGGCGCCAAAAAGCCGCTATTTTATATTTTTTTTATTTTTAATATATATAGTGATACTTGTAAGGTAAAAATACAAATCAAATACAATACAAATCGATTGACGTAAAAATCATCAAAGTTGGCCTTCGTGTTTGTTCTCTAGAACGCCACATAGAAACAAACATACATAAACTGATACACACATTGCCCTCCTTTGCGTCGCGCAGTCTAGTAAAAAGAAGACAATAGACGAAGACTACATGAAAATAAGAAGAAGACATGTTGTTTGACGCAATTGAAATAGGAATAACAACTAGAGAACTATGTCAAAACTAACTATAACATTTCCTGTACCATCAAACACAAGATACAATACAAACGTGTAGAATTGAAGATTCGTATTTATATTGCGGTAACAACGAAATCTCTTCGGTGAATCTAAAATAATTCCTTTGTTGTATTGACGGAACAATTGAGTTGAGTGTATTACCCGCGGGAACCCAATCAAAATTCCAATAGATCAGATGGTGCCGCTACAAATTGCTATCTGGTCGTACCTAAATCGTATTCTCATTTCTGCGGATCGAGACCCTCTTTGTTCCACGCAAATCAATTTGGAATCAAGCCTATAGAGTTTATAGGCTTTTTGAATGGAATATCATTTTGCAAGTTAAGGAGTACGTGAGTGAGGTTTCGTTTACTTGTTCGGCTTTTAATTTGTCAGTGAAAACCATTCAGATGTTGAGATTGTTTTATGTGTTGTAATAATTATAAATAATGTTCCTCATTTTAGTTTGTAGCAGAAAGTGTTTATATTTTTTTAGTAGCCTATCCGTTCCACTAGCTGGGCAAAGGCCTCCCTAATCCTGCAAGGATTTTTTTGCACACGCGATGTCATATCAGCCCACGCGCTACATGTTTTTGTCTAGGGCCTCTGAGGCTTTAGGGTTAAGTGTTATTCTATCAACGATGGTGCTTCATCCATGCCAAAATGTAAGGGATTGATCACGAGACATTTCGGTACCGCTTGGCTATCTCATACATTTTTGTCATTTTACCCATCGCTATCACGACCCTTTCGTTAATATTGGCCATTGTGTCGGGACCACCACAAGATTTTATTAATGGCACCTTTTTTTTTAATTTTTCAAACTGGTCGGTTCTTCTTCAAATTTCGACTGGTAAAAAAACTTAGGTGAAAATTTGTGTTTGGGAAGACGCGTCTTCTAATGACGTCTAGACGTCAATTTTACAAGAGCCACCGTTGAGGAATGATCCATTAACTTTTCTTTCGGGAATTTTATAAGCTAATTCAAAAAAATATTGCGGCGTTAAAAGTGTCGATACTGTTAGAAATGGTGAACAAGATGGTCGGACAGGCCCGTGATATGACACTGGTTTCCCTGGGCTGGGTTCAGCCTGTCGTGTAATGGAATCTGGGGACGGCCGAGGAATATTATGTGTAAAATTGGGATGTATTGTCGATTCTTCTTAATTTTAGTTGTTAGTATAGCTTCGAAATCGGTTCATCCGTTTAGGCGCTATGATGCCACAGACAGACACACAGATAATCTAAAGGTAATCTAATGACCTACTTATGTCTTATTTCCTTTTGTAATATCATTTTGTTTCTTGTAGGTAATCCAGAATTACCTTCAAGATGTTACCTGCCTTGTTACCACATCAACTAATTGTGTTTTAACTTTAAGATATCGCAACTCCGGGCCCCAAGATATAGGCGCAGCCTAGTTTGGGTACCTTTGTTTTTTTTACTTTATTAAAATATAACTTGTTACGATTACTAATAGCGCTAAGTTAGATTAAGAAAATGATTGTAACAATGGCTAAATAAATTTATTCTTTATTCTTATCTATATCTATAAAAGCAAAAGGTGACTGACTGACTGACTGACTGACTGACTGACTGATCAATCAACGCACAGCCAAAACTGCTAAGCCTAGAAGCATGAAATTTGGCAGACAGGTTCTTCAAGTGACGTAAGTGTGCAATAAGAAAGGATTTTTGGAAATTCTACCCCTAAGGGGGTAAAAAGGGGGTTGAAAGTTTGTATGAAAAATCTAATTCCTTCGACCAAAATTCATGAAACTTAGCACAAATAGTATTCTAAGTAAATGATAAAGATTGACATTATTAGTTTTTCGAAACTACCCCCAAATGATGATTTAGGGGGTGTTGAAGTTTGTATGGAAAAATCAGATTTCTTTGATCAATAAACTTGAAACTTGCCACAAATACTAACCTAAATGAACAATAAAGGTAACTATTATTATTTTTTGAAACTACCCCTAAAAGACGATTTAGGGGTGTTAATTTATTTTGAAGGATCTCATTACTTCAGTTAATAAACTTGAAACTTTACATAAATACCAATCTAAATAAACAATAAAGGCTTTCATTGTTGGTTTTTCGAAACTACCCCCAAAAAATGATTTGGGGGATGTTCAATTTTTTGAAGAATCTGATTTCTTGGATGAATAAACATGAAACTTGACATAAATACCATCCTAAATAAACAATAAAGGTTGTCATTATTAGTTTTTTGCAACTACCCCCAAAAGACGATTTAGGAGGTATTACAGTGTTTTTGAGAAATCAGATTTCTTGAGTCAATAAACTTGAAACTTGCCACAAATACTAACCTAAATGAACAATAAAGGTTGCTATTATTATTTTTGAAACTACCCCTAAAAGACGATTTAGGGGTGTAATGTTTTTTTTGAAGAATCTAATTATCTAAATAGACAATAAAGGCTTTAATTCTTAGTTTTTCAAAACTACCCCCAAAAAATGATTTGGGGGATGTTCAATTTTTTGAAGAATCTGATTTCTTGGATGAATAAACATGAAACTTGACATAAATACCATCCTAAATAAACAATAAAGGTTGTCATTATTATTTTTTTGCAACTACCCCCAAAAGACGATTTAGGAGGTATTACAGTATTTTGGAAAAATCTGATTTCTTGGGTCAATAAACTTGAAACTTGCCACAAATACTAACCTAAATGAACAATAAAGGTTGCTACTATTAGTTTTTGAAACTACCCTCAAAAGACGATTTAGGGGTGTAATTTTTTTTTTAAGAATCTAATTATCTAAATAGACAATAAAGGCTTTCATTGTTAGTTTTTCGAAACTACCCCCAAAAAATGATTTGGGGGATGTTCAATTTTTTGAAGAATCTGATTTCTTGGATGAATAAACATGAAACTTGACATAAATACCATCCTAAATAAACAATAAAGGTTGTCATTATTAGTTTTTTGCAACTACCCCCAAAAGACGATTTAGGAGGTATTACAGTGTTTTTGAAAATCAGATTTCTTGGGTCAATAAACTTGAAACTTGCCACAAATACTAACCTAAATGAACAATAAAGGTTGCTATTATTATTTTTTGAAACTACCCCTAAAAGACGATTTAGGGGTGTAATTTTTTTTTTGAAGAATCTAATTATCTAAATAGACAATAAAGGCTTTCATTGTTAGTTTTTCGAAACTACCCCCATAGGATGATTTAGGGGATGTTCAATTTTTTGAAGAATCTGATTTCTTGGGTGAATAAACATGAAACTTGACATACATACCATCCTAAATAAACAATAAAGGTTGTCATTATTAGTTTTTTGAAAAATCTGATATTTTGGGTCAATAAACTTGAAACTTGCCACAAATAGTAACTTTAAGGTTTCTATTATTATTTTCTGAAAATACCCCCAAAAGACGATTTAGGGGATGTTAATATAGTTTTTCGAAACTACCCTTAAAATACGATTTCGGGGTGGTAAAGATTTTTGATTACTTTTACTGCACATAGCTTCTTTTTAAGATGTAGGGGAGTACTTAGGAGGGATTTTTGGCAATTCAACTTTTGATGGGGTTAAAAGGGAGACATTTATTTGTATGAAAAATCTTTGAAAGAATCAAATGGCACTAATACGGGGATCTACCGAACTCGACCGTTTGTCTCAGGTAAACATAGTTGTGAGTGACGTTTTAGTGTTGCGTAATTTACGCTGTATTAGGTTTTTGTGTTGTGTAGCGTAATTTACGCAGCATTCGTTTTCATACTAAAATAATTTTTGGTCCACCCGAAATTATGAGTCTCAAAAAACCCGACCAGTCTTCTGCTCCATATATCTTCTTCTATACATATAAAATGCTTTGTCCTGAATGACTGATTGACGGATCAACGCACATCCTAAACCGCTGATCGTAGAGACCTGGAACTTGGAGAGTATGTTTTTGTGCGACGTAGGCATCCGATAAGAAAGAGTTTGCCTAAATTCTTCCCCTAAACGGGAGACAAAGGGGGACAAAGTTTGTATGAAAAATCTAATTCCTTCAGCTAATATTCTTGAAACTTGGCATGCATAGTAATCTAAGTAAATGATAAAAGGTTGACATTATTAGTTTTTTGAAACTACCCGCACAGGTCGATTAAGGGGGTATTGAAGTTTGTTTCGAAGAATTTTATTTCATGGGTTACTAAACTTGAAACATTGCACAAATATTAACTTAAATAAATTATAAGGTTGTTATTATTAGTTTTTCGAAACTACCCCCAAAAACAGATTTAGGGGGTGTTAAAGTTTTTTTGAATAATCATATTACTTGGGTTAATAAACTTGAAACTTAAGCAATAAAAGATGTTATTATTAGTTCTCAAAACTACCCCCAAAAGACGATATTTTTTTTTGTTGATGAATCTTACTTCTTGACTTAACTTTAAACTTGACATACATACCAACCTAAGTAAACTATACAGGTTGAAATTCTTCGTTTTTTTAACTTAACCCCAAAATTCGGTTTTTTAGGGGTGTAAAGGTTTTTTGAAGAATCTTATTTCTTGAGTTAATAAATTAGAAACTTGACATAAATATCAACTTAAGTAAACGATAAAGGTTATCATTTATCATTTATCATTTGTCATTATAAGTTTTTAGAAACTACACTCAAAAGTCGATTTAGGGGGAGTTAAAGTTTTTTTTTTTTAAATCTTATTTATTGGGTTAATAAACTTGATACTTGACAAAAATACCAACCTAAACAAACAATAAAGGTTGATATTATTAGATTTTCGAAACTGCCTCCAAAATACGATTTAACAGGTGATAAAGATTTTTTCGAAACTATCCCCTAAAATAGGATTTAGTGGGTGTTAAAGTTTGTTATGAATCATTTGATGTAGGGATCTAGGGGAGCACGAAGAAGGAATTTGCGGAAAATGAACCTTTCACCATCATCATCATTTCAGCCAAAAAACGTCCAATACTAAACATAGGCCTTCCCCAAGCGCCGCCACACTGATCGGTCCTGTGCGTTTCGCATCCACCGGCCCGCAGCCTTGACCAGGTCGGACTTCCTATTTTGCGTTCGCCGGTTCGCAGTCACCACTAACTTGTCTACCTTTAAGGGGGTGAAAAGGGGGCAATTTGTTTGTATGAACAATCTCATTCCGTGGAGACAAGTAAATAATCAAAATTTACATAATACGTTTTTTAAAACTACCTCCCCCCTGATAGGGTTAAGTGATTTTAGTTTTTTTGAGACATCTTACTGAGCAATCTAACTAAAATAAACAAAAAATTCAAAAGAGAAAAAGGGTATATTAAGTTTTAAGGGGCGGATTTTACTTAGTAGCGGTATCCTAAAATGTATTATTCTTTAAGTCAAATAACGAATCGTCCCAAACCTATAAACCGTAGAACTTTACGAAACCTCATTTTTATTTGGTTTAATAACAGCTTATTTTTGGTTCCTATCACACGAACGAAGTCGCGGGCGGAGTTAATATTATAAATGTGAAAGTAACTCTGTCTGTCTCTCTGTCTACCTTTTCACGCTTAAACCGCTGAACCGATTTAAATGTAATTTGGTTCGGAGATATATTATTATTTATTTGAGACCCTGGGCAGGACATAGGATAGTTTTTATCCAAACATACTTACGGAAATCATACTTAAGGGAGTGGAAAGAGGGGTAGAAGTTTGTATGGAAAACCTACAATATTAAGCCACGATATAAAAAATAAGCAATTCGAATTACTAATGCTTCGCAGACGAAGTCGCGGGCAACAGCTAGTCTATCTATATCTATAAAAGCGAAAGGTGACTGACTGACTGACTGACTGACTGACTGATCAATCAACGCACAGCCAAAACTGCTAAGCCTAGAAGCATGAAATTTGGCAGAAAGGTTCTTCAAGTGATGTAAGTGTGCACTAAGAAAGGATTTTTGGAAATTCATCCCCTAAGGGGGTAAAAAGGGGGTTGAAAGTTTGTATGAAAAATCTAATTCCTTCGACCAAAATTCTTGAAACTTAGCACAAATAGTATTCTAAGTAAATGATAAAGATTGACATTATTAGTTTTTCAAAACTACCCCCAAATGATAATTTAGGGGGTGTTGAAGTTTGTATTGAAAAATCAGATTTGAAGCATGAAATTTGGCAGAAAGGTTCTTCAAATGATGTAAGTGTGCACTAAGAAAAGATTTTTGGAAATTCAACCCCTAAGAGGGTAAAAAGGGGGTTGAAAGTTTGTATGAAAAATCTAATTCCTTCGACCAAAATTCTTGAAACTTAGCACAAATAGTATTCTAAGTAAATGATAAAGATTGACATTATTAGTTTTTCGAAACTACCCCAAAATGATGATTTAGAGGGTGTTGAAGTTTGTATTGAAAAATCTGATTTCTTTGATCAATAAACTTGAAACATGCCACAAATACTTATCAAAATGAATAATAAAGGTTGCTACTATAATTTTTTGCAACTACCCCCAAAAGACGATTTAGGGGTGTTAATTTTTTTTTGAAGAATCTTATTATTTCAGTAAATAAACTTGAAACTTTACATAAATACCAATCTAAATAAACAATAAAGGCTTTCATTGTTGGTTTTTCGAAACTACCCCCAAAAGATGATTTAGGGGATGTATTTTTTTTTGAAGAATCTGATTTCTTGGGTGAATAAACATGAAACTTGACATAAATACCATCCTAAATAAACAATAAAGGTTGTCATTATTAGTTTTTTGCAACTACCCCCAAAAGACGATTTAGGAGGTATTAGTGTTTGCGAAAAATCTGATTTCTTGGGTCAATAAACTTGAAACTTGCCACAAATACTAACCTAAATGAACAATAAAGGCTTTCATTGTTAGTTTTTCGAAACTACCCCCAAAAGATTATTTCGGGGTGGTAAAGATTTTTGATTACTTTTACTGCACATAGCTTCTTTTTAAGATGTAGGGGAGCACTTAGGAGGGCTTTTTGGAAATTCAACTTTTGAAGGGGTTAAAAGGGAGACATTTATTTGTATGAAAAATCTTATTCCTTTGGCAAAATAATAAAGGTTGGCATCATTAGTTTTTCGGAATTATCCCCAGAAGACGATTTAGGGGTGTCAAAGTTTCTTTGAAGAATCAAATGGCACTAATACGGGGAACTACCGAACTGGACCGTTTGCTCAGGTAAACATAGTTGTGAGTGACGTTTTAGTGTTACGCTGTATTAGGTTTTTGTGTTGTGTCGCGTAATTTACGCAGCATTCGTTTTCATACTAAAGTAATTTTTGGGCCACCCGAAATTATGCGTCTCAAAAAACCCGACCAGTCTTCTGCTCCTTCTATAAATATAAAAAAAAAATATCTTCTTCTATACATATAAAATGCTTTGTCCTGAATGACTGACTTACGGATCAACGCACAACCTAAACCGCTGATCGTAGAGACCTGGAACTTGGCGAGTATGTTTTTGTATGACGTAGGCATCCGATAAGAAAGGATTTGCCGAAATTCTTTCCCTAAAGGGGAGAAAAAGGGGGACAAAGTTTGTATGAAAAAATCTAATTCCTTCACTAATATTCTTGAAACTTGGCATAAATAGTAATCTAAGTAAATGATAAAAGGTTGACATTATTAGTTTTTTGAAACTACCCTCACAAGTGGATTAAGGGGGTATTGATGTTTGTATCGAAGAATTTTATTTCATGAGTTACTAAATTTGAAACATTGCACAAATCCTAACTTAAATAAATTATAAGGTTGTTATTATTAATTTTTCGAAACTACCCCCAAAAACAGATTTACGGGGTGTTAAAGTTTTTTTGAATAATCATATTACTTGGGTTAATAAACTTGAAACTAAAGCAATAAAAGTTGTTATTATTAGTTTTCAAAACTACCCCCAAAAGATTGTTTTTTTGATGAATTTTACTTCTTGAGTTAATTAACTTTAAACTTGACATATATACCAACCTAAGTAAACAATACAGGTTGAAATTCTTAGTTTTTTTAAACTAACCCCAAAATACGGTTTTTTAGGGGTGTTAAGGTTTTTTGAAGAATCTTATTTCTTGAGTTAATAAACTAGAAACTTGACATAAATATCAACTTAAGGAAACAATAAAGGTTGTCATTATAAGTTTTTAGAAACTACACTCAAAAGTCGATTTAGGGGGAGTTAAAGTTTTTTTGACAAATCTTATTTATTGGGTAAATAAACATGACACTTGACAAAAATACCAACCTAAACACACAATAAAGGTTGATATTATTAGATTTTCGAAACTGCCTCCAAAAAAACGATTTAACAGGTGATAAAGTTTTGTTAAAGAATTTTATGTCTTGGGTTAATAAACTTGATAGTTGACATAAATACCAACCTAAGTAAACAATAAAAGGTTGTCATTATATTTTTTCGAAACTACCCCCCAAAATAGGCTTAAGTGGGTGTTAAAGCTTGTTATGAATCATACTGGACAAGGTTTCGTTTTTAATGTATGATGTGGGATCTAGGGGAGCACGAAAATGGAATTTGCGGAAAATCAACCTTTCACCATCATTATCATTTCAGCCAAAAAACGTCCACTGCTAAACATAGGCCTTCCCCAAGCGCCGCCACACTGATCGGTCCTGTGCGTTTCGCATCCACCGGACTCCCGCAGCCTTGACCGGGTCGGGCTTCCTAATTTGCGTTTTCCGGTTCGCAGTCACCACTGAACTGTCAACCTTTAAGGGGGTGAAAAGGGGGCAATTTGTTTGTATCAAATAACAATCTCATTCCGTGGAGATAAAGTAAATAATCAAAGTTTACATGATACGTTTTTTAAAACTACCTCCCCCCTGATAGGGTTAAGTGATTTTAGTTTTTTTGAGACATCTTACTGAGCAATCTAACTAAAATAAACAAACAATTAAAAAGAGAAAAAGGGTATATTAAGTTTTAAGGGGCGGATTTTACTTTGTAGCGGTAACCTAAAATGTTAAGTCAAATAACGAATCGTCCCAAACCTATAAACCGTAGAACTTTACAAAACCACATTTTTATTTGGTTTAATAACAGCTTATTTTTATTTGCCACCTCACGAACGAAGTCGCGGGCGGAGTTAATATTATAAATGTGGAAGTAACTCTGTCTGTCTCTCTGTCTACCTTTTCACGCTCAAACCGCTGAACCGATTAAAATGTAATTTGGTTCGGAGATATTTTGAGACCCTGGGCAGGACATAGGATAGTTTATATCCAAACATACTTACGGAAATCATACTTAAGGGAGTGGAAAGAGGGGTAGAAGTTTGTATGGAAAACCTACAATATTAAGCCGCAATATAAAAATTAGCAATTCGAATTACTAATGCTTCGCAGACGAAGTCGCGGGCAACAGCTAGTATTAGTATACAATAGTATAGATCACAGATTTGCTATAGATAATAATTGAACAGTGGTGCAGTAAGAGCATTGGACGTTTCTCCACTTCACAAAATGCCCCTGCAAATTAATATCATACACTATTCAACAAAATAATTTCAAAATCCCACACCATTTAATGTCGAACGCTACCCACTATAACAGTGATAATAATCCTTTACAACATCAACCAATAAGCTTCTTAAAATCGTTCAATACTCCACAGAAATGTACTGTTGGTTTGCTATCAAACGCAGTACAAAACAGCTAATTAACTGGCGCTCAAAGCATCCGGAATGAATAGAGGTAATTTCAACACAAAGATATATATGTCGCAGGGACATGATGAAAACAGGGAATTGATCAAATCTCTAAGCGATTTGATCAAATCACGGAGGATGTTAAAATAATAACACGTTTTTATCATTTCCCTAAACAAATCTGGTGATTTGACAAATCCCAATAAAGAAATCTAGTGATTTGAACAAATCTCAAAATTGGTTCAAATCGCTTAGAGATTTGATCAATTCCCTGTTTTCATCATATCACGACGACATATATATGTAATTCTGTGTCACACACGCATGATTCCAGCTCATACGAACGCGTGTCTGTTCGTTTACTAATATTGATCGCGTATTACGCTAAGTGCTGATTGGTTTTAGTAGTTATCTTCGCAGTTGTCGTTGCTGGTCGCTCTCAGACGGCCAGTGATAGTAATTAAATTTATGCAGGATGACTGGCAATGTATTTAACGATCATAATCACAGTTATAAGGAAAACTGGGAATAAACAAATCTTGGAAATATTTCAAAAGAACATAATACTTGAAGTCTTGGATATTCTCGAAACCGATGGGTTTCTGCCTTCCTCGGGTACTCAATTGAGTTTTCCATCGACTCAAAAAGAACAAGAATAGCGTACTTATTTGTTGGAAATATATCACACTTACGAAATCACATCGTCTCGAAAACAAGAAGAAGAATGTAAACGTCGAGTTACCAGTAACCCTGTATATTCCGTTGATTACTTAGTTTGTCACATATTACGGAGGTAAAGCCCTGATAATATTAATTACTAACTTTTATCCGCGGCTTTTCTTCTCTCCCTCAGGATCTGTCCATTAGCGTTATATTAGTGAACCATTTTTGTTGTCATAGGATATTATCTTTTTTTTTTTTTGTTTTTTGTTCTAAATTTTTAAAAGAGGCTTTTATCCACAATGGCATGTCAGCCTCATCATAACTTAAACTTGTTCGAAACTACGTCTACCAATACATTATACATTATTAATTTTAAACAAATCAGTAAGTAGGTTTGCTATCTCAGGTGAAGGTTGCCCTAAAACTTTTACATATGGACCAATATCATATTTGTTTACTTTTATTCTGCTCAAAAGTGTCTCTCTTTCCTTCTTAGTCTTAGTACACTCCATAAGTAGATGGTGAACATCTTCAACCGTCCCGCATGTTTCACAATTGGGAGAATTCACTTTCTTCATTAAATAACCAAACTTGCGGGATGGGTAGTGACCAGAGCGTAATCTATGAAGCAGAACAATATGATACCTACTCATTTCCTTGATAGCAAACCACGGTATTCGAGGAGGCTGATATTGTATAGTTTTATACCAGATACCCTTTTCCCTACTTCTTTCGTCAAAATACTCCTTAAACATATCATAACAAATTGTTTTGCACATACACAATTGTTCTAGGTAATTAGGTATTATACAGTATTCTTGACCTTGAGTAACCGCTAATTTTGCTAGTCTATCAGCTTCTTCATTACCTCTCAAACCTACATGAGATGGAACCCATTGCAATCTTAGCACTATGCCATTGTTCGTAAGATCTATAACCTTACTTAATATTGAATAAGCTATCGAAATACCTCTGAAGCCAGAGGCACAACGAGCTAAATGCTGCAAACCACTCTTACTATCTGTGAAAATCACAAAGTAACGATCGCCCGAGTTATAAGCAGAGTTAATGACTTCATAAATTGCAATGAGTTCCATCGTCATAATAGTCACATTAGTGTTTACTTTGTACATAGCTGAATAGTTTCTATCAACGTCATAAAATGCTGCACCCAAACCATCCTTACATTTCGAACCATCAGTGAAATATTTATTATAGTGTAAGTATTTATCGTGAATTTCTTTAACAATTTCAAATTTGAGAGATGCTAAATTTAAGGATTTTTTAGGACCTGTTACACTTTCCAAATTACATATAATTATTTCATCTATTTTAATACTGGTTACCCAAACATCTAATGAAAACATTTCTAAGGAATCAGAAGAATGTACACGCAAAGATTCACATTTATCGAATACCGATACAAGTAAAGGTTTCTTTTTTTTTTGCCAATATCTCATCTGCACCAGATCATTTAGTTCTTTAAGAAGTCGAATAACTACACTGTTTGACCAGGACATACTTTTCAGGCAGTATTTATATGAAAGAAATAATCTTCTAATATGCAAAGGAGGTAAGCACAGCTCGCTTTCCATTACATGAATGGGACTGCTTTTGATAAACCCTCCGATTATTCTCGCAGCCTGATTCTGTATTTTATCCAGTTTATATAAATGAACATTGGCACTATTCCCGAACAAAAAACATCCATAATCCAATCTACTTCTGATTACCGATATGTACAATGTACGTAAATACTTTGGATGCATTCCCCATTTAGAACCCGCTAATACTTTTAAAAGTTTCAAATATTTCAAGACCTTCTCAGCTACTTCATTAACATGTTTACTCCACAATAAGGATCGATCAAGCCACATACCCAAATATTTGAAACTTTCAACTGTACCAACTGAATGCTCATTGATTTTAAGGCTTATTTTGTTTCTTTTTCGACCTCTGGTAAAAATACACATTTTAGATTTATTAACTGTAAAGTGGTTTCACAAAATTGTATGTCTCTGTGCTTCAAATACATTACAAAATCATCGGCATATTGCAATATAGAAACGTCCTCTATCTCACGACAAATTTTATACGTGGTTAAATTAAAAAGTAACGGGGAAAGTGGGTCCCCCTGAGCCAAGCCCCTATTTGTCCATCTACTTATAACTGTTGCCCCAGAATATATTTTCACCATTAAGCATCTAGCACTTAAAAACTCCCAAATATATTTACAAATATTAGAACCAACATTCAATTTATCTAGCGTAGCCACGACACTCTCAACTAAAACATTGTTGTATGCATTATCTATGTCTAGAAAGCAAGCTACAGAAGGAATGTTATTTGAAAGTCCTATTTGAATATCAGTGACGAGTCTCGCGAGACAATCCAAGGAGGATTGCCCCCTCCTAAAGCCTGACGTACCAGCAGATAAGAACTTATTTCTCTCTGTGTACCACTCCAATCTCTTTACTAACATTGTGTGAAATATCTTGCACACGCATGAGATTAGAGAAATCGGCCTAAGCTTTGGTTCTAAATCAGCACTGCTGGCAGCTTTTGGAATGGGAACAATGCTTATTTCCCTCCATTGACGCGGAATATACCCAGATGTTAAAAATCTGTTATAAATGTTTAACAAATTTACTTTGCCAACCGAAGGTAGATTATAAATCATGGAGTAAGTTATCCCATCCTTGCCCGGAGCAGTATCTTTTTTCTTAAAACAATGTTTCATTTCTTGCATACTAAATGGTGATTCCAATAAACTATTACGAGATGTGAGAGCTGGCTGTTGGTTTATTACTGAGTCTGGCGCTAAAGAACACAGCAAATCTTTTTGTTTAGTTTCTGATGGAAACGATTTTGACTGTTTATAGCCTTTGAACCAACGCATTTTACGCCACATTTCAGATACCGAAGTAGTCTCATTTATACTGCTGCAAAATGATTTCCAATTACTTGATCTGGCTTTATTTATCAACGTGTGTGCTTCTACGGTTCTATCTTCTAAAATATTGAGATTATTAGGTGTAGGATTACGTCTGAATACACTCAGAGCCAGTCTTCGTTTAGCTACTGCTCTGGACAATGATGGGTGCCAATACTCCTTAGGTTTAAAATTAGCTGTCGGAATGGTACAAATCTTGGTCTCAGGAATATTCTTACTAGCGGACTGATTAATGTGATCCTCAAAATAGTCATATAAGACTTGAATATCTTCAAAATGGTGAATATCGGCAAATGGTTGTCGAAGACTTTCTCTATACGCTTTCCAGTCTGCTTTTTTATAATTACGTTTCTTTATATACTGTCTTGATTCTAAATAGTTTAGTGTTATTTTAATAATAAGGTGATCACTCCCCAGGTTTTCATTGAATACTTCCCAATCACAATTTACCGATATATCAGACGATGCGAACGTAATATCAGGTGAAGTCCTCCTAACTAATCCGTTTACCAATTTTACTCTAGTAGCATCGCCATTATTTAAGGAAATCCAGCCATTTTCCAATGAAGATTCTAGCAGTTGAGTTCCTCTTTGATCAATTTTGTACGACCAATTAGTATGGTGTCCATTAAAATCCCCTGCAATCAAAGTATTGCTGAGCTCTAAATTAAATAAGCTATCCCAGTCCGCAGCACGCGTGACTACAGAAGAAGGGCAGTAAATTGATATTATATTTTTTAAACTTAAACAATTTAAAATTTTGATGTGAATAACTTCTATGCCTGGGTTTGATAGATAAATAGGACTTATTTGCGAATACAATGTCTTATGGGTTATAATAGCAACTCCTCCATAAGAATCCGGTCTATCTTGTCTAAATATATGGTACCCACTTAAATTAAAGTTAACACTTGGATCAAGCCATGTTTCACTCAAAATAGCAATATGAATTTTTTCTTGATTTAAAAATGCTTCTAAACTACCTAATTTTGGCCTAACACCTTAACTGCCAGGCAATGAGACACAATTGAAAATGTATTGTTTGTCGGTCACTTGGCAGTTAAGGTGTTAAACTTTGTGAGTTCCACTGACATATATTTAGCGAGGTCATATTTTGTGTGCTAGCCATTATACTTAAATAAATAACTATGTAAAACTTCTCTGTCCATAAAACTACCAAGTAAAAATAATTTAATTTCCTCACATATAACTTTCAACATCGACACCATTTTTTCCATTAGATCCTTCTCTTTAGAAAATACAATTTCCATAATACTTCGCCAAATTCTCTTCCATTGAAATTTTCTCTCTTTCTCACTTATTTTTTCCTCTTCTTGGTTTTGGTTAACTTCTAGACTTTCTGTAGATACCGACATATTATTATTATCAAGCAAGTTTTTTTTTATCCGTCTTATTAGAATTATATGATACCTTTTTCCGGCTTTTTTTACTTGCTGCTGTTACGTGTTCTTCTTGTCTTTCTTCTAAAATATCCGGTTCATCATCCATAACTGGTTCTAAATAGTTTTCTGCCCGTTCACCAGTCAACTTTTCATAGGAATTAATATTTGTGGGACTACTCACATCCGCATTTATGAATCTTTGTTTCTTGCTTGAGGACTCATTCTCTACTTTACGTGAAACCTGCTTGATATTTTCCCTTTTTTCTTGAATATACATCGCCAACGCATTTTTGTAAGTAGTATTTCCTAAACTCATTAGAATACGAATTCTCTTCTCTTTTATAAAAAATGGACATGTTTTATTAATAGCCATATGTGGGCCTTTGCAGTTTAAGCATGTAAATGTTTCTGTCTCACAATTATTGTGTTCTTTTCCACATTTTGGGCAAAGATTCTTATTAATTGGGCAAAACTTTTTATGATGTCCGAACTTCCAACATCCTGAGCACTGGGTTACAGGAAAAACATATTTCTCAACCCTAAATCTACATCCGTATGCATAGACATACTCTGGTACAGTCTGAGTTTTGAAACCTAACCTTACAGTTTCGCTATCAATCCATTTACCTTCTTCATTCATCCGTTTTAGTCTTCTGACAGACACAATTTCACACGAGGTACTGAATGTGTCTATCATTTCCTCATCTGTCATTTCTGACTCAACCCCTTTGATCAATCCGTAGGATAGATTAACCTCATCAGTAAATTGAGCTCTAATGTCAAGATCCTTGTTTTTAGGAAAATTTAATAATTTTTCAGCTTGTTTTTTATCATCAAACTGTACGAATACTTTATAAGGGCTTTTATATTTAATTTTAATGATGTTTTGTATATTCCCGCTTCTTAACCACTTAGCCAAGGCCATCTGTTTCGGCAAAACTTGTAATGAAGTCAAACATATTTCAAACGAATTATTTGTAACGTTATCATTCTCCCCAACCGCATCATTATTACATTCATAACGTTTATTTAATTCAACTATGTGGGTACTCGGGTTTCCAATTGGTTCACTTCGAAAAAGTTTCTTTGGTCTTCTCCTGCTAACAGTAATAAAACTTTCTTCACTACTATCTTCACTTTTTTCCCTCAATCTTTTCTCCGGTAGTTTTGGATCAATTTGTTGGTCAACATCCACCGTACCCGTCATCGTCAACATCTCTTGCTCACACTCATTTATAATCTCAGTGTCGCTTTTATCGGTCAACGCTGCTTCATCCGTACTACCTCTCTCCATTCTCACTATTAGCGGGTACACCCGCACCGAACGTGATCAGTACACTAGCCGGAATGTTTTGCGATAAGCACGTGCGTACAGAACACCGCCTCACGCGCAACTGAGGATATTATCTTCTTTTTACCCGACTGCCGAAGGAGGGTAATGTGTTTATCAGTCTATGTATGTATGTATGTAAGTATGTATGTATGTATGTATGTTTGTTCCTATATGGCGTTCCAGAGACCAAACGCGTTGGCCGATTTTGATGATTCATACGTCAATCGATGCGTCTTAAGCCTGCGAGTGTCATAGGCCACATTAAAATTGAACAATAGAAAAATGGCGGATTTTGGGTGCCATATTGGGGAGGCCCAAATTTTTTTTTTCTTTGAAACCCATCGTGTGGGGTATCAAAAATATACAACACTGTGGTGGTTTCAAAAATATACAACACTTATATGTTTAAATGTATGTAATTCGAAAAAAACTAACTAAAAAGTTATAAATAAAAAAACTTAATTCAAAAAACCCGACTGCTTCAAAAGCGAACTAAAAAGTCGTAAACAAGGAAAAATTCATGCTGTGCAGGCGGAGGATACACCAGGTTTTGGTCAGCCAGCCCGCGAATATGTATCCTCCGACTGCACAGCATGATTTTTTCCTTGTTTACGACTTTTTAGTTCGCTTTTGAAGCAGTCGGGTTTTTTGATTTTTTGAATTAAGTTTTTATAAACACAATGTTATTCATTATAAAAATACATATAGATACTCTTTGCGCTGTAGCATGGTGCGGGAGACAGTTTCAATAACATTTTTACGCATATGCGTATATGCACTTTTTGTAGTTGATATTAAATAAGGAAATTAACGTTTTTATGCTAAGCCCTGCACAAGTGAATAATTGTAAACTGAAAATTAATGTATTTTCGAATTAGCACTTCGCCCGCGATTTCGTTGATTTTCTTATGTGCAGTTAGTGAAGGCGACCAAAAATAAACTATTTTTAAATTGATAAAAAATGGGGTATCGTAGATATCTAGGGTTTATTGATTTGGGACAGTTCGTTATTTTACTTAAAGAATAATGAATTTAGGTTACCGCTACGAAGTAAAATCCTTGCATAAATAGTTATTTGTGCAACAAGAGAGCAAAGTTGGTTTTTGCCACGAGTGTTGATTTTGAATCCCGAGTAAGCGAAGGATTCTATATTTGAATCACGAGCGTAGCGAGTGATTCTAGGTTAGAATCCTGAGTGCAGCGAGGGATTCAAAGACACGAGATGCAAATAACTTTGGTCTCGTGTAGCACATACAACTTTTCACTTCAGCAGCGTGAACAAATAATCTAAAGGTAAAAAATACAACTTGGTAATATTTAAACCACATGTATATTTGTAAAAATTAAAAGTTAAAAGTAAAATTATTGCAGTTTTGCAAATAAAAAGTACCTACCAGTTTTGTTTGGAACCAATGGAACCGATATTGTTGTTTTAGTGACTTCAGTTTGAGTATTCACTGATTCGCTTTTTACATACTGCTTCAATTCTTCCGGTGTTAAATTGCAGACATCATCACTGGATTCACTCATATTTATTTATTATTATTTTAATAATATCCAACGTGTATCGCACTTTGTAGCTAGCGAACAGAAGAAGAAAACAATAAAAATTTAAAGCCCGCTATTTTTTAAAGATGCGTTCGGAAATTGCACTATTACTAAATTATTCTGTCACAATAAAGATTGTTAAAACTTTAAATAATTATGTAGATACATGATAAACTTCGTATTTTTTACTTCAACATCTCTTTGTTTGATTATAAAAAATATAATTCGATTATTAAGAGAAAAGTATTACATTTAAACCTTGATTTGAAATTTTATAGATGACGTGTTTCCGAACGTTTTATTGTTGGTTTCTTTTTTGAGCCTATTATATATGGAATTTGAAAATCGAACTTCGAATCGACTTGTTTCTATCTCTCGCTCTTTTCGTATCGAAGTGAAAGTGACAGAACAAAGTGAAGTTCAAATCTTTCGAATGTTGTGAGTAGACCCAGCACTGACTCGGCATTTAAAAAAAAAAAAAAATAATAATAATAAATTGTCTCACGCTCGCAGCAAAATCGAATTTTGCTCACTGTCTTTAAGCAGCAAAACCTGCTTGTTTGAGGTGCTGAGGTGAAAAATTTTTTGCCCGTTGAGGATCGAGTTTTAACAACCCAAATATTTTTCCTTTTTCACTATTTTCTTCTCTTTATTATTTATTTTCTTCTCTTTATTATTTTTTTGGGGTAGTTTCGTAAAACGAATCATGTCAAACTTAATCATTTACTCAGATTACTTTTTGTGCTATGTTTCATGAATTGGCCGAAGGAATTAGATTTTTCATACAAACTTTAAACCCCCGCCGGAAAAAGAGGGGTGTTATAATAAGTTTCACGTGTGTTGTTATCTTTGTATCTAGAACTAGCTGTTGCCCGCGACTTCGTCTGCGAAGCATTAGTAATTCGAATTGCTAATTTTTATATCGCGGCTTAATATTGTAGGTTTTCCATACAAACTTCTACCCCTCTTTCCACTCCCTTAAGTATGATTTCCGTAAGTATGTTTGGATATAAACTATCCTATGTCCTGCCCAGGGTCTCAAAATATCTCCGAACCAAATTACATTTTAATCGGTTCAGCGGTTTGAGCGTGAAAAGGTAGACAGAGAGACAGACAGAGTTACTTCCACATTTATAATATTAACTCCGCCCGCGACTTCGTTCGTGAGGTGTCAAATAAAAATAAGCTGTTATTAAACCAAATAAAAATGTGGTTTTGTAAAGTTCTACGGTTTATAGGTTTGGGACGATTCGTTATTTGACTTAACATTTTAGGTTACCGCTACAAAGTAAAATCCGCCCCTTAAAACTTAATATACCCTTTTTCTCTTTTTAATTGTTTGTTTATTTTAGTTAGATTGCTCAGTAAGATGTCTCAAAAAAACTAAAATCACTTAACCCTATCAGGGGGGAGGTAGTTTTAAAAAACGTATCATGTAAACTTTGATTATTTACTTTATCTCCACGGAATGAGATTGTTATTTGATACAAACAAATTGCCCCATTTTCACCCCCTTAAAGGTTGACAGTTCAGTGGTGACTGCGAACCGGAAAACGCAAATTAGGAAGCCCGACCCGGTCAAGGCTGCGGGAGTCCGGTGGATGCGAAACGCACAGGACCGATCAGTGTGGCGGCGCTTGGGGAAGGCCTATGTTTAGCAGTGGACGTTTTTTGGCTGAAATGATAATGATGGTGAAAGGTTGATTTTCCGCAAATTCCTTTTTCGTGCTCCCCTAGATCCCACATCATACATTAAAAACGAAACCTTGTCCAGTATGATTCATAACAAGCTTTAACACCCACTTAAGCCTATTTTGAGGGGTAGTTTCGAAAAAATATAATGACAACCTTTTATTGTTTACTTAGGTTGGTATTTATGTCAACTATCAAGTTTATTAACCCAAGACATAAAATTCTTTAACAAAACTTTATCACCTGTTAAATCGTATTTTGGAGGCAGTTTCGAAAATCTAATAATATCAACCTTTATTGTGTGTTTAGGTTAGTATTTTTGTCAAGTGTCATGTTTATTTACCCAATAAATAAGATTTGTCAAAAAAACTTTAACTCCCCCTAAATCGACTTTTGAGTGTAGTTTCTAAAAACTTATAATGACAACCTTTATTGTTTCCTTAAGTTGATATTTATGTCAAGTTTCTAGTTTATTAACTCAAGAAATAAGATTCTTCAAAAAACCTTAACACCCCTAAAAAACCGTATTTTGGGGTTAGTTTAAAAAAACTAAGAATTTCAACCTGTATTGTTTACTTAGGTTGGTATATATGTCAAGTTTAAAGTTAATTAACTCAAGAAGTAACATTCATCAAAAAAACAATCTTTTGGGGGTAGTTTTGAAAACTAATAATAACAACTTTTATTGCTTTAGTTTCAATTTAATTAACCCAAGTAATATGATTATTCAAAAAAACTTTAACACCCCGTAAATCTGTTTTTGGGGGTAGTTTCGAAAAATTAATAATAACAACCTTATAATTTATTTAAGTTAGGATTTGTGCAATGTTTCAAATTTAGTAACCCATGAAATAAAATTCTTCGATACAAACATCAATACCCCCTTAATCCACTTGTGAGGGTAGTTTCAAAAAACTAATAATGTCAACCGAATACATAAAAACTAAATAAAAACTAATAATGTCAAATGTAATGTTAGTGCCATTTGATTCTTCAAAGAAACTTTGACACCCCTAAATCGTCTTCTGGGGATAATTCCGAAAAACTAATGATGCCAACCTTTATTATTTTGCCAAAGGAATAAGATTTTTCATACAAATAAATGTCTCCCTTTTAACCCCTTCAAAAGTTGAATTTCCAAAAAGCCCTCCTAAGTGCTCCCCTACATCTTAAAAAGAAGCTATGTGCAGTAAAAGTAATCAAAAATCTTTACCACCCCGAAATAATCTTTTGGGGGTAGTTTCGAAAAACTAACAATGAAAGCCTTTATTGTTCATTTAGGTTAGTATTTGTGGCAAGTTTCAAGTTAATTGACCCAAGAAATCAGATTTTTCGCAAACACTAATACCTCCTAAATCGTCTTTTGGGGGTAGTTGCAAAAAACTAATAATGACAACCTTTATTGTTTATTTAGGATGGTATTTATGTCAAGTTTCATGTTTATTCACCCAAGAAATCAGATTCTTCAAAAAAAAATACATCCCCTAAATCATCTTTTGGGGGTAGTTTCGAAAAACCAACAATGAAAGCCTTTATTGTTTATTTAGATTGGTATTTATGTAAAGTTTCAAGTTTATTTACTGAAATAATAAGATTCTTCAAAAAAAAATTAACACCCCTAAATCGTCTTTTGGGGGTAGTTGCAAAAAATTATAGTAGCAACCTTTATTATTCATTTTGATAAGTATTTGTGGCATGTTTCAAGTTTATTGATCAAAGAAATCAGATTTTTCAATACAAACTTCAACACCCTCTAAATCATCATTTGGGGGTAGTTTCGAAAAACTAATAATGTCAATCTTTATCATTTACTTAGAATACTATTTGTGCTAAGTTTCAAGAATTTTGGTCGAAGGAATTAGATTTTTCATACAAACTTTCAACCCCCTTTTTACCCCCTTAGGGGATGAATTTCCAAAAATCCTTTCTTAGTGCACACTTACATCACTTGAAGAACCTTTCTGCCAAATTTCATGCTTCTAGGCTTAGCAGTTTTGGCTGTGCGTTGATTGATCAGTCAGTCAGTCAGTCAGTCACCTTTCGCTTTTATAGATATAGATTATAAAGAGAGTTCGCAAATTTAGTAAGTTTGTTAACAATATGTAGAGGCCACCCGATTATCCACTCAGCAAATCCTACCAACCAATTTGCCAAACCTATTTGAATAATTCTTTCAGCATTTGAAAGATACTTTAATCGAGATATGCATTGGCTATGTATAATCCGGGCAAAGCCATGCCCCGCCAGCATACTACAACTTTTGTGTTGTATTGTACGATGACTTCATGAGTGTGGACGACGCAACTTACGGAAATAACAAAAAAACAAATCAAAGTCAAACAACTAGCGTGGGATGGATGGGGTTATTTCACTCTTCCCAGAACACATGATAAAATAATTCCTAACGAAAATTCTTCTATCTACTAATCTAGTCTTATATAAATGGTACTTACGACCGCCGATGCTTTGGATAAGATCGAAATCGGAATCAGATGTCAAAGTTAGTCGCGCCCGAACTTAGACTTAGTCATACAATTATTAAGATTGAAGTATCTGCACCGGTGTACAGTGACGTAACTATACCATCTGAGGCCCGTGGCGAATTCATTGGATGGGGGCCTCCCTCATTGCAAAAAGCTTGACGTTGGAGATTTATTTTTATTAATCACTAAGTAAAATAAGTGTGTATACCAACACTTTTATAATTTGTTGTGTGCATTTGTTGTTGTTTGATGTTTATCTATTTTGTAAATTTTAACGTAAGTAAAAAGAAATACCTTCTGTGTTCAATGGCCCTAATGACGTACTCCACAAGGAAATAGACAGACAAATGTCATGTCAGATGACATCTGTTTGTAGAATACGTAACGCTACACCCTCGGGCCGGGGGCCATTTTATCCGCTCTGCCACCGTATTGTTACGCCACTGCCGCTGTAGGTAAGCACTAACTTTAAACTAATATGGTATATTGAATAGCCTGTATTAGCTTTGTACGGTAATACTGTAGAATACGGGCTTTTCACAGTCTAGATATTATGTAAAATTTCTGAGTAATCTGTTAAATATAGCAAACTCTCGGTACAAAGATTTATTAACGTATTTCGAATTTTAATTCCTTGATAATCTCGTGGGTTTTCTACATTAGGTAATCCTATAGGCACCCATATGGCGCAGAAGCGGAGCATTTCCGCAATTTCTAAAAATGTCCACTACGTCAATGTATCTTGAAACCTATGTCTAGCTTCTTACTCTTGATCGGAACGCACCATGCTGCGGTATGCGGTACCAGACACATAATCGTATGAAAAACTTCTAGAGTGGTATTATGTTACGTCGTAATATGTATCAGCGGGAGTAGGATAATGTGCCCGGCACTGCATACCGCATACCGCAACGATGTGAAGTCCGATTAACACACCAAAGATCCACCGCTTACTAGGAAGGCTTCAGCATTTTTAACGATTAATTTGAATAATGAGCATTCTTATTTATACGTTGCATTGAACATCACTCCGTAAATTGTACAACAACTAATTTAGATAAGTAGCTGCTCAAAAGGCTCCAGAAAAAAATGTAAATGTTTTTCTCTCAGTCCGTTTCCAATGTCCCCTTTTACTTAAATGAAAAGAAGAATTTGTTCCTATTAGCGTTGTCCATATCATAACTGACCGTCTCCAGTCTGAGCTCGTAAGGTCCGGTCCGTGACTCAGATACAAAAGAATCGCTCGAATGAAGACGACAAAAGTTTTACCGTCGCACGGCTCAGATGTTTCTAGGAAGACTAGAAAACTACTGAATTCACTTATCCTGTTTGTTCAGCATAAACGTTGGCTTCCATGTTTAGCAAGTAAGTTCTCGTTAGATAGAATAAATTATGGCCTTTATATCTTGTATTTATAATTTCTTAGAACTAGAGTTCTACTGATGGTTACTTTGTGAACTAGTCATATGAGGTCATTTGATATTATTGTTTGTTTTGTCTATAAGTTGTTGAATATAAACAAATTTGTTACTCTTATCCATACTTAATTTATTATAAATGCGTAAGTGATTCTGTCTATCTCTCCACGCTTAAACCGCTGAACCGATTTAGATGAAATTTGGTACGGAGATAGTTTGAGACCCTTTTCTTTTGGGTCTCAAACTATCTCCGTACCAAATTTCATCTAAATCGGTTCAGCAGTTTAAGGGGAATGGCATAGGAATTTTAACCCGGAAATCATCCTTAACCGGGTGTAAACCCTGTGTTTCGGAGTTGGTCGATTGATTACTATTAATTAGTCACATGAGCCGGCAAGCACCCGTTATATCATGATCAAACAAATATCACCGAAGCATAATAGAACCTGATTATAAGGCACTGATTTCGAAATATCATTTTAAATAGGAACAGATATTTAGCGACTATATTCAGAGCCACTGCTATAACAATGTGACACAGCGTTTTATTGACCTTCACAAGCCTTTTTAACTTCCAAAGGAAGTCGAACATGCACCTATCCCTCTTTTGTTGAAAAAAAAAGGAGAAGGTTTGTAGGTATATTATTTAATTTTGTCCCGGGCGAAGCCAGCGCGGGTCGGTAGTTGAAATTAAATTACAAAGAGGTACAATTGTTTACTTGGATATTATTACGAAGTTCTTTCTCTGATAATTAGCCAAACTGTTGTGGAGTGATAAAGGCTACTTTATACCGGAAAATGTCCATGAGATAAGCCACTGAAGTGAAACCGTAGAGTTAGTAATTAGTGATAACGGTAGAGCCTTTATCAGCCGCTTATCACTAATTACTTACAAAAAGATATCTGACTTTGTATTTAACCTTTTTAATTCATAATTGGCTTCAGGCATACCGTGCATAAAATAAATTTCCCACTTACAGCGTTATTTTAATCAAGTTATGGATAATAGTAGATACTTGAGGATTTTACTTTATTTTACCTGTAATATTCATTTATATTGTGAGGCGAGCGAATGCACGAAGGCAGTTCAATAAAGGACAGTAAACACTTTGGGTGAAGCCTTTGTGATTCGATTCAATCAATATTTTGCGTATTGGTTACTTTTACGCCAGTCAATAGGTACCTGTATTGTTTAAAAAGGTTGTTTGCAAATCAGTATAACTATAATGATTCAACTGCTGGATGAAAGCCCCCTATTTGTGACAGGCATTAGCCATAGATAACCTCACCAGGCGGACCCAGTGAACTGTATGTCACATGTCTTCGTATTTTTGACAGGCTAAGACACGCCGGTTTCCTCACATTGTCTTACTGTTTTGAGAACCTTGGTAACGAAAACATATTACACAAAGTAAAGCACCTAGCTGTGTTCGACCCACGACTCACGGTACGGTAGTCGTGGGTCGTTACCACTGTATATATTATACAAAGATATACAGTAGATGTTTTTTGCAACAACATTATTATGTTCAGAAGCCGCAGGTATAAAACATAATTTTCCTCCTGATACCTATCTATTTGTTTTTACAAGTTTTAATTAGTCTCTATAGACACGCCTTCTTCCCGACCGACACCGACACCTCGACAGCCAAGAGAGCCACGAACAATAGGTAATTGATTGCGGCTCATTAGTCGGGACCTGATAGGTCAATCTTACAATGTTTGGGGGTAATCTGTCTGTCTGTTTCATTAATTTGTTACTGTTTAGAGGTCCTTAAATAAGTAATATTCTATCATCGAAAGCGTGGCGATAGTGATTGTCAAAAATATAAAATTGTATGGGATTGACAAGCGATATCGAAAAATCACGTGATGGAAACCTGGACTTATAGTGAGTGTATGTCTGAAATAGCCAACCCGCATTGAGCAAAGCGCCTCTTTGACGATTGCTTTCGCCACGCTTTCGATGACAGAATATCACTTGTCTAGGGCCTCTTGTCAATGCAATACTTTTTTTTTTGACAGTCGCTCTTACTAATATAATGTCACGTTGTCTAGGCCCTATATTGATTGGTATACAAACAGCAGACTTTTATGTACTCACAAGAAAACATTACAGAATTAGTTTTACAAACGATTTTTTTTAATACATGGAAAGAAGTTTCCACACCTATAGATTTGAAGACGATACGAGGAGTGAAGTCGTTATCTTTCAGCAAAGATAGTTTGTTTTGCATAATGTGTACGAATACGTTTTGCATAGGTACTTGTGGCCAATACCGAACCGATGGCAATTGTAAAATGCTGAATATAAAACTGACTACTTATATTTTCGGGCTTGACGAAGAATCACCGGAGTGGACCCGGCTACCCCAATAAACACCGACGACTGGACCTGGCAACGTACAACACGCGAACACTCCGGACCGACGAGTAGATAGCTGAACTCGAGGAAGAATTGAGCAGGTTACGATGGAGTATTATAGGGTTATCTGAAGTCCGAAGAGGGGGAGGACACGATAATCCTCAAATCTGGTAACCTGCTCTATTTCCGAGAGGGTGACCGGCAGTCCCAGGTTGGTGTGGGGTTTATCGTCCACAAGTCCCTTGTGAACAACGTGGTGAAGATCGAGAGTGTGTCGACCAGGGTGGCGTACCTTATTCTCAGAATATCCTCAAGATATTCGCTGAAGGTCATACAGGTTTACGCCCCAACCTCGGCACACCCCGACGTCGAGGTAGAGACCATGTATGAGGATATCTCTAAAGCCATGATTGGTTTCAAAACTCACTTCACCGTTGTCATGGGGGACTTCAACGCAAAACTGGGCAAACGAGACGAGGATGAGCTGCAAGTGGAGCAATTTGGAGTTGGACGTCGGAACCACCGGGGTCACCTACTGGCCAGTTTTATGGAGAAGGAATGCCTCTATATGATGAACTCCTTCTTCAGAAAGCGTGAGCACAGGAAGTGGACATGGCAAAGCCCCGATGGTGGAACTAAAAACGAGATCGACTTCATCATGTCAACCAAGAAGCAAATGTTCAATGATGTCTCTGTGATCAATTCGGTGAAAACCGGGAGCGATCACCGTATGGTAAGAGGCACATTGAACATTCATATCAAGCTTGAAAGATCTCGACTGATGAAGTCCACGCTCCGTCCAGCACAGATCCAGATCCAAAACCCCGAAACCTTTCAGCTCGAACTCCAGAATCGTTTCGAGTGCCTAGGGAGCTCCGTGGACGAATACAGCGATGGTTTCGTGGAAGCTGTCCATACGGTCGGGTCTAAGTTTTTCAATACCCGCCGTACATATAGAAATAAAAAGCTCTCTGATCCTACTCTCAAGCTAATGAAGGAGAGGCGTGAGATGATCCTGCAGTCCTCAGACGATGCGGTGAAATACCGGCAGATAAATAGACGGATCTCAAAGTCCTTGAAAACCGACCTCCGCCGCTTTAATACCAAAAGCATTAAAGATGCTATCGAGCGGAATAAGGGCTCCAAGGTCTTTGCAAGAGATCTGTCTATTGGGCAGAGCCAGCTCACAAAACTGAAGACCGATGATGGCAGGATTGTATCCGCCAAACCGGAGCTTCTGAGGGAGATCGAGAGTTTCTACGGGCAGTTGTACACGTCAACCAGTAAACCCGTTGTGAATTTAGCAAACGACCCAAGAGCTAGATTGACCCGACACTATACCGAAGATATCCCGGACGTCAGCCTGTACGAGATTAGGATGGCTCTGAAACAAGGCGCAGGGTGACGACGGAATCACGGCTGAACTCCTGAAGGCGGGTGGAAAACCGGTCCTTAAGGCACTTCAGAAGCTGTTTGATTCTGTCATATTTGAGGGCAAAACGCCACAGGCATGGTGCAGGGATGTGGTGGTACTCTTCTTCAAAAAGGGTAACAATGCCCGGCTGAAGAACTATAGGCCCATCTCACTTCTTAGCCATGTCTACAAGTTGTTTTCTAGAGTCATCACGAATCATCTCGCGCGCAGGTTTGACGATTTCCAGCCTCCCGAACAAGCCGGCTTCCGAAAAGGCTTTAGCACCGTAGACCACATACATACGCTGCGGCAGGTTATACAGAAGACCGAAGAGTATAACCTGCCTCTCTGCTTAGCGTTTGTGGACTACGAGAAAGCCTTCAATTCGATCGAGACTTGGGCTGTAATGCAGTCTCTCCAACGGTGCCAGATCGACTACCGGTACATTGAGGTGTAAAAGTGTTTGTACAGAAACGCCACCATGTCAGTCCGTGTTCAGGATCAGACATCGAAACCAATATTTCTCCAGCGTGGCGTGAGACAGGGAGATGTAATTTCTCCGAAACTGTTCACTGCTGTGCTGGAGGATGTATTCAAGGTTCTGGACTGGAGGGGCCTAGGCATCAATGTTAATGGCGACATCACTCACCTTCGGTTTGCCGACGACATAGTGGTCATGGCTGAGACCATGGAGAGCCTCAATACAATGCTCGATGACCGCAGTAGAGCTTCCGAAAGAGTGGGTCTGAAAATGTACATGGACAAAACCAAGGTGATGTTGAATGCCCATGTTACACCCACTCCTGTCATGGTTGGAGACTCTACACTCGAAGTTGTGGACGACTATGTCTACCTGGGACAAGCGATCCAGTTGGGTAGGGCCAACTTCGAGAGAGAGATCAACCGTCGAATCCGATTCGGTTGGGCAGCGTTCGGGAAGTTGCGCGGTGTCTTCTCGTCCAACTTACCACAGTGTCTCAAGACAAAAGTCTATGACCAGTGTGTGTTGCCAGTGATGACATATGGCTCTGAGACGTGGTCGCTTACAATGGGCCTCATCAGAAAGCTTACAGTCACTCAAAGGGCAATGGAGAGGGCTATGCTCGGCATTTCCTTGCGTGATCAAATCAGAAATGTAGAGATCCGTAAGAGAACCAATGTTATCAACATAGCTCGAAGAATTGCTAAACCTAAGTGGCAGTGGGCAGGGCACATTGCTCGCAGAACGGATGGCCGATGGGGCAGAAAGGTTCTGGAGTGGCGACCGAGAACCGGAAGACGTTGCGTTGGAAGGCCTCCCACCAGGTGGACCGATGACCTCGTGAAGGTTGCGGGGATCCGCTGGTTGCGAGACGCACGGGACCGGTCAATGTGGCGACGCTTGGGGAAGGCCTATGTCCAGCAGTGGACGTCTTTCGGCTGATATGATGATGATATTTTCGGGCTTGGGAGTAAGGATAGTCTGACCATTTAGTGTTTTCTGTGTGTTACAACTGTTCTTATTTGTGTTGTTTGGTCGAAATAATGCGCTTCGTTAGAGCGAAATGTTTGTAGAGTCTTGACTATGGAAGTGGGAAATTTAATGAGCCCGAGTGAATCAAATGTGGCCGCGACGATCGACGACTATCATTGAATTCATGTAAATATAGTTAATATCTCATTGGAATTGATTCCTCTAGAGGTTCATTTAATCAAGTGTGTTTTGTATGTAATGATAGAGATTGAGAATGATTTCTTCTACAAATATTATCATCTGAAATTCAAACTTGAGTATGGAAATCGATTTGAATGTATTCCCTAAAGAATTTTGATTCTACGCAAACAGTTCTCAGAGAAAATCTGCAAGCGAGCCTTCGTCTGTTCATACGTTTAGTCAATTTCCATAGTACATCTGAATATTTGAATATGATAATAATACGGCTCAAATTCGTACAAATTTCATCTTTAAAGAATTTCCAATAAAATTTTGCATTGGAAAACGACCAGTGGATATAGGAGGCCATATAAAATGTTTAGTATATGCGGGTAACGACAAAAAAGGTACTGCAATAAATTTCAGTTAGGACCTACAGTAACTACGATATTTTATTAATGTTCTAGGCTAGTTATTGAATTTTCGAGCGTCTGGTGTAAGTTGTAATGTGTAAATATTTCGAGCGAACGGAAAATTAGTCCCAGAGCAATCGTTTGCTACAGAAATATTAACCTATACGATAAATACCTACTTGGGACTACACGAACTCTAAATGTTTGAAATTCACGAATAGTGTATGGGAATAGTACATTACAGCAGAATCCAGTAAGTAAGCCTTCCTGGCCGAGTATGAGTTAACCGGACCGAACCGCAGGTGAGGTCCGGTTATATACGAGGCCAGGATGGCTTTCTTACTGGTTGAGGTTTGTATAATGCTTTTCTCAAAAATGAAAGAAAGTTTAACAACAAATTCGTTTAATTAATATTGAAGGTTACATTCATATTAGGGCAATTACTGATAGATATTGTGATCGATTTACCGGGGGCATTTATATTTGTTTGTTGTACATCTTGATTAACGGACTCTTTAATCCAACATGATTTATAAACTGAAATGACTAAATACAAACATAAAATCCCACACTATACTTCTACAACATTACTAAGTACAAAACGCAACGTGCATACTTTTTCTGCGTCGCGTTATGTGTCACAGACCCATAAAAAAAAAAAAAAAAAAAGTGTCACAGACAATAAAATGGATGTTTAAGGCTCCAAAATATATTATGTATCTCATAAAATGTCATACCAAAAAGAGATAGATATATATTTGGAGCCTCCCTCTAACCATGTTATAATGGCTAAACTCTAATCTGTGTCTGGTACTATGTTTTTTTTTTCTAAGCAGATCTAAAGAGGATGACCTAAACCGTGCGAAGCCATAAAAAAAAAAAGGGATGAAGGATGACCAAGTGTCCAGTAAGTAAATTACATACTTACTTACTGGACAGTAGGAGATTCCAAATTTAAAATCTCGCTTCTTACCGGACAGTTGTGAATAGTCTCCGGTAGAGTTCACTTTCTGGATACTTTTTAGAGATGTTATGTCAACATTACATACCATTTTTGAGAAAAGTATTTTACGTGTTCCCAATAACATCACGACTGTATTTCCCGAAGGGTTAGGTAAATGTGTATCTATATTAATATAGCTTCAATTCTCCGGTTATGATTAAGTAACCCTATTACCCAAGCGATTTTAAGCCTATTCCCAATTTAAACGTATAACAGTAACTGCGGCGGGTACTACATTACAATGGTGGTTTATATTTTATAGGTACTGCTATTGCACTATTGCACACATTGGATTTTTTGTCACCCACTCGTGCCGTCAGCGGAAAATCAACACCCGCACGTGGTGACAAGCTTTTACCCACGGATTTGAATGTGCTAAATTACGACTGATCTTTTTGAAACAAGTGTGACCTCGGCAAAAAAGTGTTTATCTAAGGATTTTTTCAAATCTTAAATCCTTTAGACTTGTTTTAGGGTTCCGTACCCAAAGGGTAAAAACGGGACCCTATTACTGAGACTCCGCGGTCCGTCTGTCTGTCTGTCTGTCTGTCACCAGGCTGTATCTCATGAATCGTGATAGCTAGACAGTTGAAAAAAGTTTCACAGATGATGTATTTCTGTTGCCGCTATAACAACAAATACCTACTAAAAACCGAATAAAATAAATATTTAAGTATGGCTCCCATACAATAAACGTGTTTTATTTGCCGTTTTTTGCGATAATGGTACGGAACCCTTCGTGCGCGAGTCCGACTCGCACTTGGCCGGTTTTTTATTTTTTTTAAATTGATTTTTTAACAACTTGGTTCTAATAAAAACAAAATATAAATTTATTTATTCAGTTAGGCCATTAAGCGGTTCTCATAGATAATGTAACAATTATATTAAATTTGAAACATCTTAACATTTTGATCTACCTGCATTGTTTTTTTTTTATTTTTGTAATTTTATTTTGTTTTTTAATTTGGGTTATTTGGCAGTGTATATACTTTGTTCCACAGTACATTTATACCAGACAAGCTCTAGACGTGAAGACTTGTACTATCACCAATGTATTTAGCTGTCTTCTAAAGTTTTTAAATAAATAAATTAAATACTACAGGGTTTTTATGTAGACACGGAATACTTTTTCGTTTAGAGTTTCGATTAAAAAAGCATATTTGGTGATGATGGCTTTGGTACTAGTGCTTAAAATTAATATTTACACCCGGTTCCTGCATTGAGAGTCTAGTCTAGCCTGGTTGAGAACTTGTCAAACTGTATTTTAACATTAAAACTGATCAAACTGCATTAAATTAGAGTTTGACTCGTTCTTCATGATACATTTTCAAATGCTCAATTCTGAAATGGGTCTGGGGCTTTACTCCACGTACGCACAAGCTAAACTTTATATCTCATAAATTAAAAGTATAATAAAAAAACTTTTTTGCAAAAAAAATACTACCGACTTCCAAATGAATAAAAACTTTTTTGCAAAAAAATACTACCGACTTCCAAATGAAAAACTACAAAGTGAAAAATAACTTAACTTTTGGAAGTCGGTGTCTTTCGTAGGAACCATTTTTTGCGATATGGACACCGACTTCCAAAAGTTAAGTTATTTTTCACTTTGTAGTTTTTCATTTGGAAGTCGGTAGTATTTTTTTGCAAAAAAGTTTTTATTTTTCCCTTTTTAGTTTTACCTACCAAATAGCAAATTGTTTATTAAGGTCTCTATAACTCCAGAATAGATTAACCGAATAACATGAAACTTGAACATAACCGGTGAAATGAGAGATCTGCGTACCCCTTTAGAGCGTACTGGCGTGATGTTATGTTATGAAATGGTATAAACAACAAACAGACATGCGATTGCAGCAATCCCGAGAGTTTTGCCGTTATTTATTGAAGAGTTCTGTTGTGTATCTCCGAAGTTCTTCATCAGACCTTCACCAAATTAAAATGGGACCAATTTCGAAACATACTCTTTCAAACAAAAAAAGAATTTTCAAAATCGGTCCACAATTGACGGAGATATCGGTGAAAATACATAAAAAAAAAAAAAAAAAAAAAAAAAACATACAAGAAGTCGAACATAGAACCTCCTCCTTTTTGGTAAGTCGGTTAAAAACTACAAAGTGAAAAATAACTTAACATTTGGAAGTCGGTGTCTTACGTAGGTACCATTTTTTTGCGATATGGACACCGACTTCCAAAAGTTAAGTTATTTTTCACTTTGTAGTTTTTCATTTGGAAGTCGGTAGTATTTTTTTGCAAAAAAGTTTTTTTATTTTTCGCTTTTTAGTTTTACCTACCTAATAGCAAGTGGTTTAGTAAGGTCCCTATAACTCCAGAATAGATTAACCGAATAATATGAAACTTGAACATAACCGGTGAAATGAGAGATCTCTGTACCCCTTTAGAGCGTACTGGCGTGATGTTATGTTATGAAATGGTATAAACAACAAACAGACATGCAATTGCAGCAATCCCGAGAGTTTTGCCGTTATTTATTGAAGAGTTATGTTGTGTATCTCCGAAGTTCTTCATCAGACCTTCACCAAATTAAAATTGGACCAATTTCGAAACATACTCTTTCAAACAAAAAAATAATTTTCAAAATCGGTCCACAATTCACAGAGATATCGATGAAAAAAAAAAAAAAAAAAAAAAAAAAAACATAAAGTCGAACATAGAACCTCCTCCTTTTTTGTCGGTTAAAAATAACCATTGATCGGTAACGGTCGCGTCATGTTTAAGCTTTTCCTAAAAAGGAAACATGTTTGAGTGACGTAATTTTCTTTCAGTCTATAAAACAATAAGTACATAAGAAACACATGTTTCATTTTAGGAATTACAAAGGTCGATTAACCAGACCGTGGGCGTGGGCTAGATATTATTTAAATGAACGAAAACGTAGGTTATTCCTAAATAAATGCTGCATTAATATATTTTTTTTCTAATATTCTTAGTTTAAAAATAAAATATCAGTTCAGAAATTCAGAAAGATAATTAAAGTCAGTTCGAAAGAAAACTGAAAACCGGAATATATTCTTTACATAGTTTCAAGTTTGCGTGTTATGGCAGTTTGATCGTGGGGTGTGAAGTTAAGGGGTCTCAAGGGCGCATGTCATCCCTTTGAAAAGGGTGACACGGGTATGGAAACTCATTGACTCAATCTTCAATTGCACTCGTCTTGAACTTAAGTGACCCTCAAGACTATTTGTTAGTGTAAATCAGGAGGAGGAATTTTGATGGAGGTGAACTTGTACCTCTGCATAGTAGACGGAACAAGCGTATTGTTTCATTGTGCATTGCCACAGCAGAATGGTTCGAAGTCGTATGTCTAGGTCTACTTTCTAACTGTTTCGATTGAGAGAGTTTAGCCATACCTAGATTGGGAATCCAAAAAAAATACGACATCCAAATTCCAAAAGTATTTTTTTTTTGAATATACATCTGTGCTTGACTCAGATAATTTATGGATTTGGAGGCCAGAGTTCGTAATATGATTCAAGTTCAGTTCGATCCGATTACCAAGACAGGCAGATTTTATTCAGTTGATTAAAACTTAGTTTGCGTGTTCGTTATCATATGATTAATTTAGACACGAGAGAGGAGGTATCGACCCGTTTTACTGTTATTACTTAGCTACCTAAGTAATAACAGTAAAACGGGTCGATATTCAAGGATAAGCAACGCTTGCTGAGGTGGTCTGTTGATGGGCGTCCATTACACCTCGTGCCTCGTAAACACGAAAAACCGATGGTCCCGAGTGTCTTTTGAAGATATTTGGCAGTCGTTAAGGAAATCAGGAGCTATCAAATCTGACACCAGTCTTGACAGTTACTGGGTTGTGGAGGTCAGATAGTTAATCGTTCCATGTAAAATATTATACTTAGTTGAATCCGGTTTGACTGGCAAGCGACTCCGGGCTGTAGTTGGGAAAAGGCTACGCAGAATGATTTTTGTTTGCGTGTACGTATTGCGTCGAGTACAAGCGAAACTAACGTGCTAAGTATCATTAAAAGGAAAGCGGCATCACTTTGCGTCGTAATGTTGTGCAATAGTAAATGAAACATTTGGAAATAATAAATGGCTTGATGTCATCATTTTGGCGTTAATTTTACGGTGCTTTTAACAGGCGCATACATAATCATTATTAATCACAAAGTTTTTTTTATTGCACATTATAGTTTTTGTTTGCACATTATAAATGGAAACATAAATTTACCGGACCAACATGTTTTGTCTCACTCGGCGAACAAAATGTTTATGTTATTAATTAAATAGGTAATTCTAAATTAATTAAATGAATGTCAGTTTCATATATAAAATTAGACAGTCCAAAATATAGTCAACATACAATCTGAGTAAGTACATAATGTACTCAATATTAATTACAGACAAAATATTTCAATATACAATAAAATTTTCATTTATCATTAAAAAAAACAACAATGTTGTGATAGCACTTACCAGTAAGCAGCTTTGTAAATGTTTTCTTAAATTAATGAAAATGGAATAACTATTCGCTTATAAAAGGTAGGTATCAACAGGTATGTGTTTGAAACGCTGAAAAAGGCTTCACTGTCGACCACTTCTTCGCTTACTACAGTTAATGCTAATAAAACACACACAAAACCTTAAGGCAAACTGTGAGACATGTCAAGTACATCCTGGTTAGTCAGGTCAGCTAAACTTTGCTGACATAGCATACAAAAATAATGTTAGAAGTCGTCCTGTTTTATTTCTGGTATACATACGGGAAATTTTAAGTTTTTCTTTTACCACCAACTTGACAACGAGGCACTGGCTGAATAAGCCAAAGTTAGTTCCGAACAGTCTATAGGTGCTGGGCAAAGTTAGCTAACGACTGGTCGAGTACTTGCTCAGATAGTTCCGTTAGGATTATCAACAATACAACAACTAACAGTTTGGTTTGCATGGTCTCGAATTTTGCAGTCTTAGGAAGCCATCCGTGTTTGGAGACTTAGTTTGCGCACATATAATTTAATACTAGCATACCTACAGATGCCTCATCCCATAGACAGAAATCGTGCCGACACGTAACTAGCGTTTTTCGTAGGACTAAACTGATTATTTTACTAAATATTGAAATTTGTTAGAACCAAAATTTCTTTCTTAATTTCGGAACCCTGTGGTTTGGGTAACTATTCAGGTACCCAAGGTACCCAGTTACTTGTGTGGCCTATATTTTGTAGGGTTTAACTAAATTAACCAGTAAAAATACGCGGACGTCGTGTACTCATATGTCGATAAAACTATAAAAATAAGTAGATAACTACAACAGGCGTTGTTTCTGTAGTCAACTGTTGCTGCTTGTAGTTACCTACAATTTAAAAAAAAAAAAAACACGTTTTTATTTAATGAGTCAAAAATCAAAAAAACATATTTTTTTATTTCATATAGGCCTACATGGGCACTTATAAAACGTCGACAAAAGGTGCACGGTTCGGGTTGGTCGTTTCCTATGGAGAAGAACCGCCAAGAAACTCCATGGTTACTCTTTTTTAAAAAAAATGGTTTGGTTTTACAATATTTCCTTGTTACAGCATTAGTACTTAGATATGTGGGGACAACGTAGGCCCAACAATTAGTCGTAAGAAAAACAAAAAAAAATAATTTACATATTATTTAAACAAAAGAAAATAAAACGAGTTAAAAAGTTAACAAATGTTAACAAGCATCTAGAAGGCCTACAATGTTCACACATTTACAAAACAATCGGTAAAGGAATCTATACAAAAGTAAAATAAAAAAAAGACTAAATCTAACATGTGGCACAAATATTGTTATCAGTGCTGTAACTATTCTTAGCAAAGGGCTATGAAGATGATTGAAAACCATTGTAAAAAGAATAATCAAAAGAAGGAAAGAAAAACAAAGAATTAATAAGATTGAGAATAGTTAGAGACAACCACATATTTGTGCCGTTTATGAGTTACCAGGGAAGCCGCATGCGCAGAAGGAGCTAAAGCCAAAATTTTTATCTTCAACGTAGTCCTTGATTTTATAATATGCTTTTTTAATAAGGACACGTTTGATGTAGTTTTTGAACTTTCCATCAGTCAGTTCTATAACTGACTTTGTCAACTTGTTATAAAAGCGTATACTGTTTATATGAAAAGACTTGCTAGTTTTTGTTAATCTGAATTTGGGTATTACAATTTCGTGCTTACAGCGTGTATTTAAATTATGTAAGTCGCTTCTAGTTTTGAAATGCCCTCGATTTTTGCGGACATACAAAATACATTCCAAAATATAGAGTGAAGGTAGAGTCAGTATATCGATTTCTTTAAATTTTTATTATATGTCGAAACCCATCTCGTCTGCAGGAATTCGCTTTACTTTAATATGAATTGCATAAACAGCCTGTGAGACATATCGATGACTGTGGAACATAGGAAATATATATAAGATATCTATTCATAATTCAAAAGGTATTTTTATTACAAACTTTATTTTACCTTGCTTTCGTATGTGTGTCCGGCAACTAGTAAT
The DNA here is from genome assembly GCA_949775005.1 of Orthosia gothica. Classification (NCBI taxonomy): domain Eukaryota; kingdom Metazoa; phylum Arthropoda; class Insecta; order Lepidoptera; family Noctuidae; genus Orthosia; species Orthosia gothica. The sequence goes on along the minus strand of OX459034.1, from coordinate 1,240,430 downwards.
AGATTTTTGAAGCACTTCCTGGCATCCGATTAAGTTGAAACTTAGCGTACAAATGTATTTTGGAAACATTGAAATGATGTGGTATTATGGAACTGAAAACTCAACGCGATTCGATTAATATCACACCGAAGGGTGATTTGAATTGCAAGTACGTTCACATAAGCGCCAATGCGGTGCCTTAATTCCAATCAAGCGATTTGCACTTGAAATCTTAAAAAATACGTGAATGCGATATCCAGCCGATAAATCATCGTAAATCCTATATCGTCATCAGGAAGTTGCCTGAGTTGATTGAAATCAAAAATAACGATTCATAATTGCCAATATCATTTCTTAGCAAAATTACCTTAACTCGATGAAATTTTAAACTGTGTTTTACAGTCAGATGAAATATTTATGTCAAATGACCATAAAAACAATGGATTGCAGGTATGCTTAAAAATATTTTGAATTGCTATCATAGTCTAGTCGCTAGAGACTAATGTTGCTACGTGTGTACCTGTATCTGGCATGAATCATCTGCATGCGGTATAGAATGTCGAAGCGTGTCCTATCACTGACTGTCGAAACTTCGGTTACCGATTTAATCCAATAATGAACTCTGTAGAACTTGGATCTGGCTACAACTAATGCGCTTGTAGTTGCTCAAATATTATCTCGAATTTAGAATTTCGCCCAACGAAAATTCAAATTAGCATGTATGCTCATTAATTATGTGAGTCCTTAATTAAGCCAGCGTGTTTATTGGTTCGGCGTCATTCCTGTCCGTCCTGTTTCGATGGGTTGCTCCTAAGCCTGGATATTCGGGCCTGACAAAATCCGTCACTCGCATCACCGAACCTTATTTTATATCATCGGTAACGTAATTCTGTATCTATACTTATATCGTCCTTTCTATGCCCTGTAATCCTATTACAAGGGATTACCCTTTAAATGACGAGATTTTTAAAGCCCCTCTTCATTTTGTCAGGACCGCCATTTTCAATGTTCTGGATTTTGCAGTCAATATTATACCTATGAATACCATCGCGCATCTTTATGTTAATTTCTTTAGAGTTATAATGTGCCTGTTGTTTGTGCTGTGAAGATAAATTTTGTTTTGTTTTTTTATTTTGCTCGTTTCTTTATGCATGAATGATGCATTTTAGGACCGTTGCATGACCAATCTGCGTAGGTGCAAAGCTTTTCCCCAACTTTATTGAGTTTAAATAAGTTTGGCTTCCAGTCTGACCAGATTTATCTGGATACCAGTAATTTGCATGGATCGACTACCTATCTGACCTGAATCATCCATTAATTGAGTAACACGGTACCCCTTCGCAAGACTGTTTAGATTTCAGAATTCTGACTGGTACTATTGCAGGACCGTTGGTGTTATTAAAGTACTCATCACAATCGACCTGAGTCAGGTTCTCTGCTAGAAAGTCATGTGCTTACCTATAGCCAGAATCACTACATTTATTTAATCAAAGAACGACTACCTAGGATACAACAGATATCCTTATGTGTATGCATTTAATCAATATAGCAAGTCTCAGGGGCAACCAACTCATCTACTTAGGTGCCTTGAGTCTAAAGGGCGCGCGGCGCGTGTGTGGTCACAAAAACAATTCAGAAAAAGTAAACTATTCACAAACGAAGGTAAAGCGACGAAGTAGCAATTACGTGAACAGGAAAAGTGGAAAACCCAGCTTATTTGTTCCAATATTGTTGTTTTTACCCGACTGTCGAAGGAGGGTAATGTGTTTATCAGTCTATGTATGTATGTATGTAAGTATGTATATGTATGTATGTATGTTTGTTCCTATATGGCGTTCCAGAGACCAAACGCGTTGTCCGATTTTGATTATTCATACGTCAATCGATGCGTCTTAATCCTGCGAGTGTCATAGGCTACATAAAAATTGGACAATAGAAAAATTACGGATTTTGGGTGCCATATTGTGGGGGCCCTATTTTTTTTTTCTTCCAAACCCATCGTGTGGGGTATCAAAATAAAGGGTTTTAAGAGGCAAAAATATATAACACTTATATGTTTAAATGTATCTAATTCGAAAAAAAACGAACTAAAAAGTCCACCAGATTTTGGTCAGCCAGCCCGCAAATATGTATCCTCCGACTGCACAGCATGATTTTTTCCTTGTTTACGACTTTTTAGTTCGCTTTTGAAGCAGTCGGGTTTTTTTGATTTTTTGAATTAAGTTTTTTTCTTTCCGTTTTCTAAAACTTTTATATATAGGCTTTTTTCATGCATATTTCAAGCTTTTTATGTTGCATATATTCCGGTCTTTATTTATTACATTATTCTTTTCTTTTAGGGTGTCGTGTTTGTGGGCTTATTGGTTTCCTCTATCAAGTCCAATACAAAGTGTGAATTACTTACCTATATATTATAGCGTACATTCATTTATACGCGCAAAAGCACAACTGCGTTTACAGAATATGAAAACAAACTGTTAGGTTTTAGAAGTTTGTCGCACGTGTCACACTTGTTGCAAATGTCAAGAGTGTCGTATGTGCCGCATATGTCACAAGTGTCGCACTTATCACATGTGTCTTACTTGTCGAATGTGGATAATGATCGTACTTATTGCATGTGCTTCTAATATCGTATGTGTTTCATTTGTCGTATGTATCGTATATATTCCCTTTCGATTTCGGCAGATGCCTGTGCTACAAACATTTAGTTAGTCCTGTCGTAACAGTATAAAACTTTTATTTACCACAAGCCGCATACACAACCTAAGATAACATACAAGGTACACCATTAACAAAATCCGACTTAACCACACAACTAAAACTAACCTCGAATAATTCACAAGATAAATTGGCTTTGAAAGGCTTCAAAATGTTTGTTTTAGCGTATCGTAACAGTATAATCTCATTTGAGATGGTAAAACCAAGTTACAAAGTAATTTTAATCCGTTGAGTACTGTAATGTATGAATAGGAGCCCGTTTATGATCGTTGATATATCTTCATTATGTCGTGTTGTTCGGATGGTGATAAAACTGGACGTGATTGTTGTTACAATGTTGGCAACCTTGCTTGTATTTGAGATTGTGGGACACACTAAAAGCTAAGGGTTTCGGCATAAAACGACTAATCTCTGCAAACTTGTACATTTTATTATTTAAAAGTATCGTTACTTTAATATGTGTTCCTTAGTTTTAATAAGAATATATTTCACATTTTATATTGAGTAACAAATCCTGTACATCATAATCTTTTCACTTTTTAAATTGCCACGCAATAAAAAATAATTGCATTTTATAAAAGGTTACTAAAAGAGATTATAATAAAAATCTCATCAAATGCAATAATTTATGGCTTCATAAAACTCAAGCAAATTACTTTCTTACAGGTATAGAGAGTAATTTCAATATAAAATTTAATTAAAGTAAAAATCCGTGTAGGATATTTCATTTGCCTACAAAGCCTATCATGAAAAATGCTGTCAAGAGCCATTAAAAGATTAAAAATCCTGATGCGTGAAATGAACGGACATTAAAACCATTCCAACGTTCCAAGGCCATTCACTCTTCTTTCCTTTAAAATTTAACTATAAACCTTGTTTACAAACATTTCTGAGCCGTTAAGCGATTGATTAGCAGATACTAAATTTAAAATTTCTATAGATAATTTGAATAAAGAACCTGCTAATTAGAAACGTTGCTAAATTAAATAGCTCAGAGATAAGATACATTAAGCCTAAATTCTTTAAAGAAATTAAGAATACAGAATATGCTGAGCAATCGCTTATCATTGAAGTGTTTTATTTTATAGATTAGGCCCTGAATTTCAAAGTTTTGCATATCGAACGCTACTTTTAAATGTAGTTACTAGATGTAGTATAAATATCTGGGTGAATATGATGGCCTTAATTTCGATTACAATCACAGACGTGGTTGCTGTTCATACCATAATTATTATTTGTAAGGGCTCCAGATCTCCCGAGGGAAACTATCAGTTAGTAGTTCCTTTGTTATGTCTTAGGCACGCCCTGGAGAATATCATCATGACATGACGTCAATTAAAATTTTGACATAGTCAGTGAATTTTCTAGTTCCTGAAATACACGAATGAAAACGTACGCTTTTTAGGGTTCCGTACCCGAAGGATCCAAACGCAGCCCTATTGCAGTCACTCATGTATCCGTTTGTACGTCTGTCTGTCCTTCTGTCTATCCGTTTGTGTGTCCGTCGTCTGTGACATAGGTTTGACAGCATCTTGTTGACCCAAAGCCAAATAAAATGTCAAATAATATATTTGTAAAGGTTTTAAGGGGGACTCCAATACAGCTAATGGGGGGCCGAATAATTTCAATAGTCCTATCCCATCTAGTGGGGTATTGTTGTTTACAGATTGGTTAGTAGATAAATACTGTAAATTTTGTTTTAAAAATATTGGCAAACAAAACAAAGAGGTGGCTCCTCCGAAGTTAGCTTTTATTTACAAAATTTTGTGCCGTAGAATTCAATTTTAATAATAATGTTTATTATTATTATATATATTTATTTATATATATTTCTCAAACATGCTTGAACATTTGAGCATTATTTTGACAAACTTCTTCGAGATGAATCGAAATTGCTGTACTAAATACATGCGAGCAGCGGCAATATTGCGAATTGAATACATGCGAGCAGCGGCCGGCAAAAAATGTATGAAAAACCATATCTGTCGTGGTTTAGCGGCAAAATAAATTACATAGTAAATTCATATTGGTCGCATAATTTAAAAATGGAACGATCTTTTACTTCGAAACATGGCAACCAAGGAGGTAACTTATCAAAAGTTTTATTTAAATTTCAAACTGGTTTGCAAATAGAAAGCTGTTTATTCAAAAAAAAAAACAAATGAACACTTTAAGGCTAAATAAAATGTCGCGCGATTTTTGTATCTTTCTACCTGTTCCAATTAAAAAGTATGTTCGCGCGAATTTAATCCGCGCCGCGGTGCCGTGAATTCTGTGGCAAAACACGGATTGCTTGCGGTATTATTTCCGCGCGAATTTTTTACCGCAATGCGTGTAGTTTCATACATTTTCATAGGTCGCAGAATGAGCGGAAAAAAATCGCGCGAATAAAAACTCGGTGTGCGTGCTAAGCCTAACGCGGTAAAAATTATAGTTGTTCGTTGTTCGTCATTGATTTTGAAAAGTAATTGTATTTGACAAAATGAGTTTTAGGTACTAATTAGTTTTAATTTCCGCGTATTATTTGAGAAAAGTACTAGACAAGCCTACTGTAGAACGAGGCATTGATGGACTGCCTCTTTTGCTGGCTGCTGCATAATGAACTAGAATTACGGATATTTTAATATCAATTAAACAAATACGATAAATCAGATTTTATTTGAAATTCTCTCATTTTTTCTATTACAACCAACTTGATTTTTTAGTTTTACGAAACCATGAATGTGCGAAGTCCGACACGCACTTGGCCGCTTTTTTTTATTACAGAGCTTTTAATAACCCCAGCCGAAAAAAAGAGAAGTGTTATAAGTTTCACGTGTGTTGCTGTGTATTTGTGTATCTGTGTGTCTGTCTGTCTGTGTATCTGTGTGTCTGTCTGTGGCATCATAGCGCCCAAAAGGATGAACCGATTTTGATTTAGTTTTTTTTGTTTGAAAGGTGATTTTATCGAGAGTGTTCTTAGCTATGTTTGAATAAAATCGGTTGAGCCGTTCAAAAGTTATGTGCGTTTTACTGTTTGAATCGGGGTGTTTACGAAAGATAAATGTGTCTGGGGTTTTTAAATTTTGAAATTTTACTTGTCGCAAGATAAATTTGTCGGGGGTTTTTAAATTTTGAAATTTTACTTGTCGCAAGATAAATGTGCCGGGGGTTTTTTAATTTGAAATTTTACTTGTCTGAATATAGAGCGGATAAATGATGTCTGGGTATTCGTTTAGGAAGACCAGGCAGTAGCGTTTCTAGACTGATAATACTTTGATATTGAAATGCGTAAGGTTCGAAGGCCAACATGCCGCAGGAATACGATAGATGCAAAAAGGACAGGACCGTTCGATGTAACGAGGCTTGGTTGGGAGAGGCGTATGTATACCTATGTATAGCCTCGGTCGTCTTGCGTGCCATGTGATGATGAATTATGTTAAATCCACAGATAATGTCACGACGAAATAAATAATATTAATATTGTAAAGGAGAAAGTTTGTGAGTGTGCGTGTGTGTTTGTATATTTGTTTTTTTTTCAAGCTAAAATGGCTAGCCGGATCTGGACATCATGACATTTGGCAGATAGAATATAATCAGGAACAGCACATAGAATACTTTGTATCCCGGGAATATGTTCCTTCGGGATAATTATCGACATTCACGCGGGCAAAGCCGCTGGCAGAAGCTAGTATTAATATAATATCAAAATAACCTAGATCATTTGAACCTAAAAGAAAATTTAATAAAGAAAACTCAAAACTATCAACGATATTTACTTTGATTCTCTGCTGCTCTTATTACGGCGTGGGTATTACCTAATGACCACCAGTAAATGACAGTGCCGATTCTATTAGAGACGGTGGTCCCATTACTCCGCTTAATGAGCATGTAACTTAGTTAGCGCAGGAAAGTTTTATTTGATTCAATTTACGACCTTGTCTTGGGAGCTTTTAATATAGTTTTGTGTAAGACAAAATAATATAGATACTTACAGGTACCTATTTTTGTGAGAAACTGTAGGACATACGAAATTCACTTTTTCATTCATTTCAATTTTTAGTAAGGAAAGGCGCCGAACTACGGACTATGCACGTCGACATCAATCTACTGGCAGATTCAATCGACCTACGTAGATGTATGCTAGTCGAGGGGATGTGCTAACAACTTGTGTTATAGTTACAGTGATATTCTATCTGCGGGAACGGCTATCAAAGGCCTAAAATGTTTGGGATGTTTACGTGACATTTCGGTAGAGCATTTCAATCCTATACATTTTGAACTTTTAGACTATACTTATTGCTGACGGTATGTCACTTTATTTAGGCCCTTTAAAGCCTTTTTTCATGCCAAACCACAGAAATTTCAAGTGCCAATCACTGCTCAAGTTCCTCCGTCTCTAAGTAAAGTCTACAATGAATACTTTAACCACAATTCCTCGAGAACTTTCTCACAAAACAATAGAAAACTTCGTTTTAACTTCACAATGATTAAACTAAATTTAGTGTTAGAAGTAATTTTACCAAATCGGGCAACATTGAAGCAAGTTAGGAACCGCATTAAGTCAATGGCTTCAAATCATTAGTTCTGGAATTGCGCACCATCGTCTCAACGTTTTCCATTATCTTGCACCGTGCACGTCATGAACAGTAGGTACCTACTGTAGTGTTAATTAGTAAAGTTGTTTCGTACATTCCTCTAGGCTGTGAACGAGGGTAGGATCGAGTACCTACTGAGTTCTATTTATACAGGGTGAATTCAGTGGCTAAAGGACTGAAGCCAATTGACAACGTCCTCTAAAGAACCAATTCAGACATATGACAAAATACAGCTGCACAGTGTATTTATGTTCACATCACATAATTCGAAGCAATACCATTATTTATTTTTAAGTTAAACATTTCAGACGGTATTTTAATAAAATAGTATTTTCTTCTCTCTCATAATTATAACGAAATTTCCAAAACGTGACGCGTAAAGGAGGTTCCTGCACTCACACTGAATATCTATTCTTTATTTTTTTAAGAAATATCAAATCTATGACGTGAGTATTAGGTAACGGTTAGTTCAGGAGTTCATGATTTATGTTCGTATGTATTTTATCCCTTAAAAGATTTCGACCAAATAAGAAGCCCGAAAACCCAATAGTTATGTTTCTTAGGAAAAAAAATCTTACGTGGGCTTACAAACACAAATATCTCAAACAAAATAAATTCTCTGACCTCGACCAGCAATTTGTTCCGTGCGTGGATCGAACCTGAGATCCGTAATGTAGAAGAGCCAATCACTCAGACGCATTGCACAGCGAATCATTGGATAGTGGTGGGTATGGGGTAATCTTCCCTGTTGTTATAAGAAAGAAAAGGTAAAATATCTCATGTGTTAAGTGTCTGTTAAGCAAGTTCTTAATTCTAATTGTCTATGGAGAGGTAGCTAGTAAGTTTATTATTATCAGGTGGATAACAGCTCAGAGATTTTTATGAATAACATTGCATCACAATTACCCCAAATTCAAATCTGCAAGAATAATAATATCTTCTAATACTAATTTCAAAGTTATTGCCAATGCCAACACACCACACAACTGGACACAACTGGTTCCTCTTACAAACCTCATCAGAAAACTAGGACAAATCGAATCGGAGTACTCTAACATTTTAACACGATAAAAAAAAACAAAAAAAACACATAAAAACACACAAAAACAACATAAAAAACACACAAAAACAACATAAAAAACACAACAACGCATAAAAATTACTTCACAAATTGAAAAGCAAAATATTTCGTTCCACACGTTGTCATAATTCCCGTGTAACCCAGATTCTGGGTAATACATCATTTATATTTTATTGCAATTTTAAAGCAGTTATACTCATGGAATTAATATTTGCGTTTACGGAATATATTCAAGTGAATACTGCATTCCACGTATCCAACTTGAAAAAAAAATATCGAGTTTCCTGTTTCCGTCTCTAGAAATTTGAGTTTCGTTAGATATAACTTTGTTTCTGTTTAACTACATACTTGTGGTACGGAATAGCAATAGAAAGTAACTATCTGTTTGATGGTAGATGTTCTGGCTTTAATTACTTCTTAGCAAGCGTGAGTTAGTGATCACTAGCCTAACACATAAACAAAAAATCTGTTGGTTTTAAGGATCCGGAGAGAAGTTACCAGGAAAAAAACTGGCTTACAGAATAACCAAACTTAAGAGGCAGTGGTCCAACCCATCCAAGCATGTCTATCTAACTACTGATTACCGTAAAAGCAGACAAACCCGAGACAATTGAAGAGCAAATTGACTGCGATTTGGCAAACGTATAGTGGGATGTCCCCCAGCGTACAAACACTGCTGTAACAGACGGAAAGACCGCGTGTTGCAATGTCTTAAATTGGGACTACTAAAAAAACTAAACAAAACACTATATATACAAAGCAAAAACTGCGCTATTCCGTGTTGATTTTGATTTGTTTAGATAACTTATCAGAACAACGCCAAATTCAATTTTAATGATAATTTAAGATTTAATTTATAAGATGAGAGGCTGATAGCCTTTTTTTCAACAGATATTTGAAAACATAAACACATAAAATTTAGTAGTGCTCTAAAATTTAAAACCGTGGGTATATATTAAATCAAGTCGCAATGATGCAAAGCACGATTTGTTTAAACATTGATTTTCATTATTAACCTAGCTGCGTTTGAATGTAGAAATACAACATTTTATAGGATTTAAAGGTCGTAGTTCCGTATTTTGAAACTATGCCCCGTCAGAACTGGCTGAATCCGCTGGTTGCAAAACGCACAGGACCGGTTGATGTGGCGACACTTCAGGGCGGATATGTTCAGCAGTGGACGTCTTTCAACTGAAACGATGATGATGACGCATCCACAGTGTGACAAAAGTCGCGAGTCATAATTTGAGAGTCATCCCAGATAAATTTTCCTTACTTATTTATCGTATTATTTATTGTACACCAAACATAATACAAAGTGCATTGATTTGAGAGTTTAAAACAAAGTAAATTCAAACTAATGTTTTTTTTTACTTCGCAACGCGGGTTTAAACTACAACGATGCAGCAACGGCCTGACTATGGGTAGCAATGCAGTTGCAAAGCGTGTAGAGCAACAGCGTAGCTTGAGTACCTTAGTGGTTTCTACGCCGTAGCGTCGCAGCTGCTAAAACTCACGATATATTTTCGATAACATCACTTTAACAATGCACTTAAATTAATAACAACCACGCAACCATCCAATTTACTGTTGCTAACTCTCAACTCACTCCAATTTTAGAACTCGCGCAGCATGATAAATCCAGTGTTATTCTTTCATCGGATTAGCGTTGCAGGACTAACTTTGTATGAAAAGCAAGCTTTGGCACGAACATGCGAACGTTATCTCCGTAGTTGTATTGTTAATCGCAACTCCTGAACTATTCGTGCGGTAACTGCAAACAAATGAACTTAATGTTGGCAGATGAATTCAATCGAAACAAAACAAGCAAGAAATTGTGCCGTTACAGTTGGTGTATGTAGTTGAAGCTAGTTTTTCTGGCTGCGATCATTCTATTTCGCTGCCCAATTTCTGTCTGTGCGGCTCTACCGCACCGACAGAAATTGGGCAGCCATTTTGAATTCGATTGTTTATTTTTTTACCCGACTGCCGAAGGAGGAATGTGTTTATCAGTCTATGTATGTAAGTATGTATGTAAGTATGTATGTAAGTATGTATGTAAGTATGTATGTAAGTATGTATGTAAGTATGTATGTAAGTATGTATGTAAGTATGTATGTAAGTATGTATGTAAGTATGTATGTAAGTATGTATGTAAGTATGTATGTAAGTATGTATGTAAGTATGTATGTAAGTATGTATGTAAGTATGTATGTTGCGCCAAACTGTAGCGTTACGTTTAGCTCCGGAGAGCTATACGTAAGCCACGTTAATAAAATTAAGAATAAAAGGTTAAAATTAAATTAAAGCTATGAAAATTAAAAAGGGATATAGGGTATAAAAATAAGGTCTGGCTTCATACGAAGAAAAATTAAAATAAAAAGGTTAAAATTAAGAGCCGGCTTCGTACGACGTGGGCAGCTTGACAGGCAGGACGGGCAGGAAGACGTGGCACGGCGTGATGGGACGGCTGGTGGGATGCCGTGGCGCGCTTGTTTTCAGAGCGCACCAGTGCGTGCTGCAAGCGTTCCAGCGCATGCTGCGAGCGCTCCAGCGCATGCTGTGAGCGCATCAGCTCGTGCTGCGAGCGCACCTTCGCGCGCTGCGAGCGCACCAGCGCCGCGCCGCGCCGCGCCGCTGGGTTCCTGTCTGTCGCAGTACATACGTGCACCTTGTGCCAGAGTGGCACATCTTGATAGCAGGATTTAGACAAATGATACTCAGTATATCACACACAATATATATATTATTGGAGCACTTCAGATAATATAGTTAAACATGAGCTGGTAAGTCACAGTTTTAAGAGTTATAGAATAAAAAAATACACTCCGTATCGTATAACGGACTCTTGGCGTTCAGGCCAGACCTAAGACTAAAAGAACTGAAACCCGTTTTTCATTCGATTTGCAATCCTTTCTAAATTTCAAATTCAAATCTCAGTAAGACCAAAGCGAATAAAAACGGCTTTACAAAGGCGGGTCAGTCTGCTCTGACCTTACAATAATGTACAACTAGCTTAAGGAAAGGTCTAGGTATTATAGTCCATGGTATGTCTATGGCTTTAAGAAAATAAAAAAGACAGACATGTCATGTCAGATGAAAATGTCAGAGTATAAAAAATTCCATAATTTTGCAAATAAGCAATACAAATTAAGTTAAAGAAATAAAGAAACAATCAGAAATAACTAAAAATATGCTTTACAGGTAATAAGAATATCAAAGAATACTTATAATAGAGTTACAAAAATCGATACAATATCAAAAGATGTGAAGATGGATTGTATAGTGTTATGAAACGTAAGTAGATCTTGAATAAATACCACAATGTATATATTATGTAATATAAGTATGTATGTATGTTTGACCCTATATGGCATTCTAGATACCAATCGCGTTGGCCGATTTTGACCCTGCGCTGTCACTGGCTACATTAAAATTGGAAATGATAAAAATGGCGGATTTTGGGCGCCATTTTGTGTGGGTTTTTTTTTATTTTTTAAACCCATCGTGTGGTTATCAAAATAAAGGATTTTAAGAGGTGGAAATGGAGGTTTAAATGTACCGATTTCGAAAAAAAAATAACTGAAAAGTTGTAAATAAAGAATGTTAATTTAAAAAATCTAAAAACCCGACGGCTTAAAAAGCGAACTAAAAAGACGTAAACAAGGAGAAAATCATGTTGAGCAGTCGGAGGATACATCTGGTTTTGGTCAGCCAGCTCGCGAATGTTACTCACCTCTTGCTACTAGAAAAAAACACTTTTTTGGTGCCTTTCTATTAGTGTTTTTACACAAGGGCACGATACAGTACTGAGAAGTTGGTTTATTGTCCTGTTACATTATTTAATTGAAGTAAAACACGAAGTATTATAATATAATAGATTACAGCCCAAAACACTTCTGCAGCTATTCACTAATGGTTTGTTGTTATAGACTTTGACGTCACGACAAGCACGCCAAAATGGCGGTCTTTTAGAAACCACATCAGCCTACTATTTAAAAAAAAAATATTTTGAACCAAATTATGTTATGTATATAATGATGTAAATTATCATTTAAAAATATAAAAAATATATGCATAAGTTCCTATTCAGTTTGCTCTAAGGCTGGTATTGTTATTATTAATAAGCTATTTGAAAATAAATACTTAAATGTAATAATAAACTAGTTACAATGAAACACAGAACTATGACTGAAATGGCGAGGTCTCCAGTCCAGTAATTTTCTATTTACTCCTAGCTAAATAGACTACATCCAACCAAAACAATACTCGAATTTCAAACTCCCGTATATTCCAGTCAAAATATACCTGCGAGATTATTATTCTCTAAAACACAAACTATATTACGTATGCAATCCTATTTGGAAGGCATATTGCAGACTGGATATTGTCACAATTGGGTAGTGATGGAAGCACTAGGATGGAGTAGATAGTTTCAGAAGGACAGCTCCATACAACTATACACTCTTAGGCCTCAGGAGAAGTGAGAAGATTGCGCGGACACTATGACGGGCTCAAGTTAAGGGGCTGAAGTCTAACCGTTGAGAATCGACATCTGAGGCCACGCCATCGATAGCTTCTTCTTCTTTCAGCTATAGCTTAGGGGCAAACTTTAAATTGGAGCAAAAAGTATTTGAAAATTAAATACACAAGGCCGACTACAGAGACACACATCATAAACGGACTCTTCAGATGGTTTTTACAAAAATATTAACGCGCAAGTTCTTATTTCAAACTGGCTGATAGCATCTGACATTAGATCGTTCACTGTTATTTTGCCTAGTCTGATGATATGTCCCGTCCGGATTTTTGCGACATACCCAATGTTTGACAAGTCATCCGCTCCGGATTTTTTTCTAACATTTTGTATTTTTCCGTTTTTTGTGTCACAAAAACCGCTAAGTGCAGTGCGTCTGTGTTTAAATTAAAAGCCTAGTAGTCAAAGTCGTCAAAAAAAATCAAAGTGCGTCTGTGGGTCCGCCCGAGACCGAAATATTTATTTTTTAATTCAGTTCACCGCAGGTCGCCATTACGCTTGCAAAAGCGTGCGCGTACAAACTTTTTGTGAGAAAAATTTTGAAAGTTTTTTTTTTGCGGGATGTGGTTTCTGCTGAAACAAACCATGGAATGGTAAGTGTAGAACTGTTTTTAATAAGTTTTCTTTTGTTTTTCGCGTAAATTCCAGTAGAAAAACGTATTTCAACGAACGCCGTCCGACATTTTTTTGCTGTTTGTTGCACTTTTTTTTCTTTGTTCGATTTTTTTTTTTACTTTTTGTGAATATTACTCATCAAACTGTTGTTATTTACAATGCTACGGTAATTAACAACAGAAACAATGCATTTGATTGAGGTGGTAATGAACCAAATAAAATTCTAATGAAAACAAAAACCTTGACCGCCCAAAAAATCCGCTTCGGATTTTATGTTCAGAGTAGCGGTACTTAAAAAATGGATACCCCATTTTACTAGTTTTTCAGTAGTTGTTCAATCTAGGGACAATTTTTGTTGTGGATTGTGTTTTTCAGCTTTTTTACTTTTAATGATTTGTGGATTTAAAATTTTATATTTTTGTTTCAGGTCGAGTTCAGTTGGGACAAAATCGGTGCCGCATCCATTTTTGGTTTGATCCGTGACCAAATTGCTGTTGTTGTTGTGAAATTGTGCATCTTGCGGGTTAATTTTTGTGTTGTTTTTTTTAACAACATTGTGTTGTGTTGTGTTTTTCCATTAGTAAATATCATTAGCAAGTGGACTGTGAAATAAAATTTCAAATAAATGCTATAGTAATTGTAAACAAAGCCAAATAAACAAAGGCCGTTTTCATGGCTCTTTTTCAAGTGTTTGCATTGTGACTCATATCTCGTAAACTAAACAATTGTAACAGCAAAAACTGTGTGTGTGATGAGATCAGGTACCAAACTATGTAATACAATAGCACTTGAAGCCACTTGGCCCACAGAGTTCACAGAACTCGAGTGTAAACATAACAATTTTTTGTGCCGCGCCGGCGCTAATTTTTTTGCGGCCTAATCTTTTTTATTTTTTATTTTGAAAATATTGTATGTGGAGGTGTGTTATTTTGATTGATTATTGTGGAATAGGGTGTATTCTTTGAAATAAAATAAAAACTTTGTGAAATAATGGTTTATTTTTTTATTTGTGTACACAAATCTGAGAAAATGTCCCTAACACTGACTTTACACTGACTTTACACAATATTTACAAATAAATTACAAGGTAAAAGTGGATACATTCCTTTGAAATATGATAGCTTATTTCATAGCAATTCTAACAACATAAGTTTCATACATGGGTCCCATACAAAACTTCCGAGAAATCGGCGTTTTGCTGACGCCGCGCCGATAGCGCGTAATCACCCCCCCCCTCACTGTCATATGGCCGGCCGTCAAAATTTGACCCGTTCTGACTAGTGGCTAAGAAAAAATAAACACAGAATGAAGCGATAAAGAGAAACAACACTACAAAATGGAAGGCAATTACATACTTACATTAAAGTAATTAGCGATCCCCAACATTCAGTAAATTAATAGGCACTCGTAGGGATTTCTGAATCGGATCGCTTCATGGATTGGATTAGTAGCGAAATAATTAAATAACAAAACTATGCCCCACTTCCTTTAAAAGGGCGCTGCAGAAGGTCAACCAACATCAATCAGGTATTCAATAAAGAATAAACTTACCTTAAGAACAAATTGCAGTTAAATCAAAACTTTTCAGGCAACATAGGATATTTGTCGCAGATTTGCCTCTAATTACAGTTAATTTCCTGGGACATGAGTAAACTAAAAGCTTATACTAAGTATTTATATTTTCACAAAATGTCTCGCATTAAGAAGGCTGTGCTTATTTATGTTCTAGAGTTGTATTATTATCCAGTTAGTTGTTCAATAACCATCATTGCAGCTGTAAACAATTTTTGGTCTTTTTTGCCTTTTTTGGAAGCAACATATTTGTCATAGGTTACTTTCTATTGTTTTGGAAAAAACTCTGCAAGACAAATTTTAGAACATGACAACAAGGACTGGAATTCCCTGCCGGAGTCTTTGTTTCCTGAGAGCTACAACCTTGGAGTCTTTAAGTCAAGAGTCAATAGGTTACTTCACTCTAGGCAAACGTGCTTCTCCGTCGACCACGTCATTGCTTACACTCAGACGAGATAGTGGTCAACCGCGAGCCTCTAGATAAACGAAAAGAAAATACAAAAGATATAATAGGATATTTGTGGTATAAGAATTTTCGTTAGTAGCCCGCACAACGAGTGAATCTTCTGCTGATCATTATTTCGTAACCTTGGGCAGAAAGTAACGTAGTTTTGTTGTTTATTATTCTAGTTATATATTATGTAGGTATTAGTTTTTAAGGGTGTACGTACCCGAAATACATAAATGGTTTAGTTCATTAAATAAACAGATTCGGTTTTAGTACCCTCCGGTTATAAGATAATGCTGTAGTACGTGATTGGATATTAAATATTAAACCTTACCAACCTTGTTTGCTTTGTACGCACCGGTAGGCGGTAACAGCGCTTTTATTGCGGGAAAATATTTTTATTTAATATTGTTTTTCCATTTTATTGAAGTCAGGCTTAATTTTCTAAAGTTCGTTTTATTATTCAAATCCAATTCCGAAATCGACTTGAAGATTCTAAATATCCAAAGTCACATTTCGTTTATCCAAAATTGTAACTAAAGAAGACCAAAAAAGGGAGAATCAAAGAAATCACCCACTCGACGCTAATAACAAGCCTATTTGTCAGCCTCTCCAATACAGGAAAGAACATGCTACCGTCAAAGATAACACAATAAAAACAAAGATAATTGGCCTGGAATAAATAGGGTGCGCAAGGTCAACGTCAGGTCAGTACCTGCAATCGGTCTCTGTCAGGTAGGTGAGGTCATTAATAAGGCGTGGAGACATCTAGTCGCGATACCTTCTGGATAATGGTTTGCGATGATGTTTACGGAGGTTTATGTGCAGTAAGTTTTGGCCTTTTTCGTGCGTGTATTTTTATTTTTTTAAAGATGATCTTTGATTTGATCTTTCTATTTCGATGCTGACTTTTTTTCGGGTTTTGTAAAAAGTTTGTATGTGTGATCATTGTTTTGAATATAGTTTTTTATATCAACTCTACATTCCTCCACGTCCAGCCTGTTATTTTACATTTGACAGACGCACGCATATGAAGTTTGATAATTATTTACAGGAAATCACCACAGTATAATTATGGAAAACCACAGACACTAAAATGCAAAACTTCAAGGACGTTAAACAGTACTGAAGCGACGTGCTTATTAGTTCAGTTAATCCGATACATTAAAATACACAACTATATTGAATGTACGTAGCAGAAAATATTGCAGTGTTATTGGATATATAAATAATGAAAACAGCAAATACAATAACTAAAATTAATATTGATGTTGCAAAATAATAAAAACATTGTCACTGTTATTAATATTAACCACCTGCATGTGGATTATGTACACAATTTTGATTTAATTTCAAACAATGCAAAATGTTAAATAAAATAACAATGTGTTTCATCGATTGAATTTTTGTCATTGATTAAGTCGATTGTTATTAGAAATCGAATAGGTACCACATTAGTTCATCAATAAATGATTAGTTTTTGAACTGTCAAATATAAAATTACAAGTTGGATGTAGAGTAGTTACACATATACATTAAAGGAAATAAGTTCGAGATGAGAATAGAAATAAGATATGAGAAAAAGATAAAATAGATTAGATCTCAAAAAACAACGTTTAATAGCTGTACTCATTAATCGCTTTTATACTTCATGTGTTGTGGAGTTTTCTATTAGTTGAGGAAACAAAATTTAACCACTACACTCAACAAATTCTTTCGCCAAACTCATTAAAATTCCAACCACATTACACAACTAAACACACAGAAAGCACAACAAACCAATTTTACCCTTAAAAGTTTTCGCATAAAACTCCGTACGAGGCGTACGAGGCTATAAAGTCGACAAATATTATGAAAGTGGTTGCAGATTCGTCGGAGATTGCGCTCGTAATTTGCGGGTAGTTGCTAATGCGTCGCGCGCATGCAATTTCTACGTAAATTGCATGCGGCCGTAACAACTATCTGTGGTAATCCAGATTGAAATCGCCGTAGATAACGATCTTCGTACGAGTATCTTGTCTAATTGTTTCGTGTTTTGTTTGTTTTTTTCTTTGTTTTGTTTAGCAAGTTCTATAATTTCATCGCTGGTTATCGTTGTGGATAACGATCATCGTACGTGTGTTGAGTTTGCATCAACATCATCATCATCAGTCTTCTAATGTTCCCATTGCTAAGACTAAGGCCTCCGCTCTGTGAGAGGGAGTGGGCCTAAATCTACCACGCGATTCCAGTGCGGGTAGGTGCGCGTTTGATTTTTTAGTTCTAGGACATGCTGGTTTGCTCACGATATTTCCTTCACTATTTTTAGAGCAGTGGTAGTGAAATAATTCACACTAAGTAATGCCCTCTACCTGGGTTCGAAACCACTACCTAGGACGCGTTTGGCTGGCCATTACCATTGGGCGACAACCAATTTGCATCAACTATCTACATTAACACGATCTATATGATTTTGTTTGTTTATTCTTATGTTTCGTGTTTTGTTTGTTTCTTTTTTGGTTTATTTATATATTTGTCATTGAAAATTCAAATTCTATAATATCATCAATGGTTATCGTTATTTTATTTATTAAAACTTAACTTACAAGTACAAATGCAGACTTGTTGCCTTGGGCGCTATATTTTTTATTGGGCTTTATCACACATTGTGTTTTTTTGTGAAGTTAATCAATTCGTTCTTCGTATTTGCAACTATTAACTTTATTATAAAATGAATGAAAACCGATCAACTTCTTTGGTTTCGTTTTAATACTGTAATTAGTTGGCATACCTATTTCTTTGGAGCAGCTAATACCTTTGAATTTTTTAATTTGTTCAAGATGAATTGTGTTTACCTTATTAATTATTTCTTCTGAGTATCTTATGAAATTCAATGAGACAGATGAGCCTACTTACGAGAACCGCCTCCAATTTTCTTTTCCCTTTAAATCCAACCTTACATTGAAAAGCAATATTCTTACGTTCTTTAGAAATATAAACATGGCTTTAAGAGTGTCACTTTCAAAATGATTCTCGAAACCCGTATTGAAATCAACATTTTCCATTTATTGGTTGATGAAACCGCGTAAAATATATTTTAAGCTCTTCAAACTATTTATACCTATCAATGCGAGATGAATGAATACATTAAATTTAATTACTGATTCGCTTTAGATTGCATTTAGGTGTGGAAATAATTATGTTTATTTTCTTTTTCATTCTGCGATAAGATCAGAAAGTAGGCACTTTTGATGTAAATATTAAGTACCATAATAGTTCTTTCAGATATAAATAAAAATAATTTGAAGCTTCTTATTCTCATAGTGAAATTGAGACATTCAAACATTTTGAAGGTAGAATAGGTAAAATAAGAATGAAAGAAATATTAATTTTGGCGATGATATATGTACTCAAGAAAAACTAGTAATTAACTAGTAATTTCGGTACCTCTAAATAATTGTATTCTCATGAATTACAAAATAATTAACCTTAATTATCTGTCTATGGTAGTGTATGTAAGAAAAGCTTTTAAGACAAGTAAAATTTCAAAATTTAAAAAACCCCCGACACATTTATCTTGCGGAAACACCCCGATTCAAACAGTAAAACGCCCAAAGCTTTTGAACGGATGAACCGATTTTATTCAAACATAGCTAAGAACACTCTCGACAAAATTACCTTTCAAACAAAATTAAATCGAAATCAGTTCATCCGTTTAGGCGCTATGATGCCACAGACAGACACACAGGAACACACGTGAAACTTATAACACCCCTCTTTTTCCGGCGGGGGTTAAAAATGAGAGGCTCGTCATATAAAATATTTTACAATGCATGTCCTCGAAAAGAGCGGTTTTCCAAGCATCCAAACTGTGCGGAAAGTGACACTTTTTTTCACTAGTGCTTTTTACTTTCTTGTATTTTTTTTATTTTTAACTTCAACGTCAGCCCGACGCATAGAGTTTTTATTATTTGAGAAAAGTTTTAAAATTAGTTATGTACAGATTATCATTCATATAAAAGGTAGAATAAAACTAATTGTTCGCAACGAAGTTGGAACGCGCTGACGCCAAAAACCTCGGTCTCAAGACGGATGGAACGCGACGGTCGCAAGCGCCGGCGGCGGCCATCTTTTCCTGCACTGAACGATGTTTTTTTTACGAAGCTAAGCGCGCGTGTCCGCGCATATTTAACTAATTTTATTTTCATAACGAATATTCTGTAACAACATGTCTAAAACTAATTATAAACGTAAAGCAATCATTAGCAGACTTTAATTGCAAGTTGATCAACCCAACATTTGGTGACCCCGACGTGATCAACTTGAAGATGCGACCGCGTGGTGCCAGCCAACGATGAACTGCTGACTGACGACTTGACGAGCAACTTTACTGACGCGCATGGCTGCAACTCCTGTCTGTGCGACGAGCTGATGACCCACCTACCCTGCGGTCCTGTGTAGTGAGTGATTTGGTCTTTTCACAGGGAAGTACGCCCAATTTTGGTAACTATGCTTAACCTGGATGTCGTACATTGATAATGCAGCCGATTTCTGTGCACCAGACCTACTATTTTCTCTCGAAATAATTATAATTTCTTATGTACCTATACACTTAAATGACACGTAGGTACCTAACTTGCTAATGATTTCTCATTAGGTAGGTACTACTTAATGACAACTTTGCCTACCTAACTACTTAACTTGCACCCTATGGAGTCAGATTAAATGACAAAAGTTGCTTAGTAAGGAGGTACTTACTAATTAAATGACAAGCAGACCTGCCTTACTAGTAACTCCTTTCTCCTTTTCTTTCACTTTGCTTATGGGACCACCCTGGCATTTTCCAGACAAGCTGTGCTGCCTGCTTCTTGGGTCCCGTTGGAATGCACTGCTATAAGCTAAAACTGCTGCTACCTGCATCCTGCGCTGTGTAACCTGCTTTGCTTGTGTGTGAGTCGCTGACTGCACGAGCTGTTGTCGTAGCCATTGCGCGACATATACGGTTTGGCTTTATATTCTTAATTTTACATGCGGTATTCAATACCAGCAAAGCTAATTCTTGACGGTCTGTTCAGTTCTTAAGTGTTCACCATGTCGGTTGAATTGAAACCGCTTATTCAACAACGTGGTACGATAAAGGCTAGAGTAACTATATTTTCTAAATACTTAAATACTGTTAAACTCATAGAAACTGACAGCATTCCTAAACAAATACTCGTTGAAACTGAAATAAAACTATCAAGATTCAAAGAATTGTTCAAACAGTTTGATGCTTTAAAAACTAAAATTGAGTGTTTGGATCCTGATCAGTTGGAAGAAAATGACTTAATTGAAAACGAATTTTGCTCTAACATTGCTAAAGCTCAACTGTTCATTGAAAGTCTTGCCCCTAGTGAGAAAATACCTGAAATTGGGAACTGTAATTCAATATCATGCTGTCAGAATCTTAACCAAGATAGCCGCAGCTATAATATTAAGTTGCCTACCATTCAGCTGCCTTCTTTTAATGGAGACTATTTAAATTGGATGGAATTTCGAGACACTTTTGATTATTTAATCAACAACAATGATACTATTCCAGAAATTAACAAGTTTCATTACCTCCGCTCTTCATTGAAGGAAGGAGCATCTGATATAATCAAGCCAATTGGGTTTACTGCTGCAAATTATAAATTGGCTTGGAATTTACTTACTGAACGCTTTGATAACAATCGGATACTTACTAATAATCATTTAAATGCTATCTTGAATTTTGACACAATATCTAAAGAAAATTACAAGTCACTACGTACTATGATAGATCACTATTCTAAAAATGTTCGGGCCCTATCTTCTTTAAATGATCCTGAATCCCGCTGGGATATTTTACTCGTACATATCATGGTGTCCAAACTAGATGGCGCCACAAGTCGCTTATGGGAGGAACACAGGAGTACTATTGCTGCTGCGCCAACAATCAAAGAGTTCTATAATTTCTTGCGAAATCGTGCTGACGTTTTAGAAACCTTACAGTACAGCAAGAATGATGTTGCTACAAAAACTGAAAAACGTACTTACTCTAAAGACAATAAACAAACTAAATCATTTGTTTCTTCTTCAAACACAAATAAAACAAGCTGTGTTGTATGTTCACAAGATCATTTACTATATAAGTGTGATAAATTTAAAGACATGTCATTGGATGCTCGATTTATGGAAGTTAATAAACATAAGCTCTGTCACAACTGTTTGCATCCTGGTCATTACTCTGCTCACTGCAAACATAATTATTGCAAAATCTGCAACAAAAGACACAATTTACTGCTACATAAACCACAGTCCAATGATGTTAAGACAAACTCACCTGTTAATACTTCTTCTGCAACATCATTTCCTCAAGAAACTAGTTCCTCTCAGACATCTACTATTGCCATGTTTAATCCTGTATCACTCTCTGTGGCAATGCCCAGGCAGATCCTCTTATGTACTGCTCAAGTGGAAATAACTGATAGCCGATCTTCTGAAACACACATTGTGAGAGCATTGTTGGATAATGGCCAGTCTTCATTTATAACTGAAAGAATGCAAAGAAAAATGAATTTGGCTTGTTCTAATATCAATATATCAATTGCTGGTATAAATAATAAGTTAACTAATACTACTAAAAGGTGTAACATAAAACTTAAATCGCGGATTAACTTATTCCATGCGAATGTTTCATGTCTTTTAGTGCCTGATATTACTGGCATGTTGCCCAGCTCAAGGGTTAACACTTCTGAATGGAATCTTCCTAAATCTATAGAACTAGCAGATCCTACCTACTATATGCCCTCTGAAATTGACTTACTGCTAGGAGCTGATATTTATTGGGAAATTGTAAATTCTAAGCAAATTAGTTTAGGGAAAAATAAACCTACACTAATAAAATCTAAACTGGGTTGGCTCGTGTCAGGCCCTACCGGTGTGAGTCCTACTACTACCACTCATTTGAACTTTTCTCAGGAAATCAGGGACTCTCTGGCTAGATTCTGGGAAGTTGAGGATATTCCTGCTCTGCCAACTAAAAATATTAAGTTTTCCATTGAAGAACAATATTGTGAAAACCATTTTATTGAAAACACTGTCCGCCTGACTGATGGGAGATTTTGTGTAAAGCTTCCATTGCGTGAAGACCCCAGTAAGGCTTTGGGGGACTCTTATCTTATTGCTAAAAGGCGCTTCTTTAACTTAGAAAAGAAACTAAATAAATCTAAAACTAAAAATGAATACACTGAATTTATTAAGGAATATCAAAGATTAGGGCACTTATCTGAAGTAAGCCGTCCTAGCTTTGGATATTACATTCCTCACCATGCAGTAATTCGCGAAAGCAGTGAAACCACTCGCTTAAGAGTAGTCTTTGATGCCTCTTGTAAAACCTCTACTAATAAGTCACTAAATGATATCCAATTTGTTGGACCAGTAGTTCAGGACGATTTAATGGCAATTCTGCTCAGGTTCCGTCAATATACCTATGTGGTGACCGGTGACATTGAAAAAATGTATAGGCAGGTTATGGTGAATGAATCACAGCGTTATTTACAGCTTATTCTTTGGAGGGAAGACGAAAGTCAACCACTTAAAACCTTGCAACTCAATACTGTCACATATGGAACAGCTTCAGCTCCCTATCTGAGCACCAGGTGTCTTGTCCAACTCGCAGAGGAGTGTAGTGATGAAGCTGTTGCCAATACTATAAGACATGACTTCTATGTCGATGACCTGAATACCGGTTCAGACTCAAAATCTCTATTAAAGGCTAAAATTTCAGGAGTGATTGCCAAACTTGCTGAAGCCTGTTTCCCTTTGCGTAAATTTAGAACAAATGCACCTGATATTTTTGATAGCATACTTACAACTGACCAATCTCAAGACTTTAGTAAACAATCTTCTGTCTTGGGATTAAAATGGTCACCGATCTCTGATACTTTGCACTACTCAGTCGAAAATAAACCTATTCCTAAGGTTACGAAACGCTCTATACTGTCGAACTCGTGTCGAATATTTGATCCCTTAGGTCTCTTATCTGCCTGCACTATCTTTCATAAAATCTTACTGCAAAAGCTCTGGTTACTTAAAATGGATTGGGATGATGAAATTCCAAAAGAAATTCAAAACTCGTGGATAGAATTCTATAATGAAACGCAACATTTTGCTCACGTTCAGATACCTAGATACATTTTTTGTAATTCTCCTATTTACATAGAGGCTCACTGCTTTACTGATGCTTCGCAAAATGCCTATGCTGCATGTGTATATATAAAATCGACCAATAGTTTAGGTGAAGTTAACTGTAACTTATTATGTGCTAAAGCTAAAGTTTCTCCTTTGAAATCGGAAACAATTCCCCGTCTGGAATTGTTAGGCGCTTTACTTGGTGCAAAACTATACTCTAAAGTATTTCACTCTTTAAAAATTAAATTTGCACGCTCAGTATTTTGGACGGACTCAACCATAGTCTTAGGGTGGTTACACACTCCACCTAAAACTCTTAAAACTTATGTAAGTAATCGGATTGAACAGATTCGAGAATTAACTGACATAACTACATGGCGTCATGTACCTTCTGAACATAATCCTGCTGACATGGCGTCCAGGGGCATTCAACCGCGTCTTCTTCATGATAATACTCTTTGGTGGCATGGTCCTTTCTTTCTGACCAAGTCTGAACATGAATGGCCCCAATCTAAATCTACTTCTTCTACTTTACCTGAAACCAAAATAAGTTTAAATGTTAAAACTCTGTCAAGTGACATAATACCCTTTGAAAAATATTCGAAACTATACAAACTACAAAGAATATTCGCTTACATACTAAGATTCATGAATAACATAAAAAAATCAAATACTAAATTAAATGGTGAACTTACTTGTTCTGAGTTAAACAACTCACTGGTACTCCTAGCTAAGGCGTCACAGAGAGAATGCTTTTCAAGGGAAATTCACTCACTTGAAACTTTAGAAAAATTAAATTCTAAGTCACGGATTCTGTCTTTGAACCCTTTTTTGGATCGACACGGTGTCTTACGTGTCGGTGGAAGGATCGACAATGCATCTCACTGTCCTTATGAAAAAAGGCATCCCATATTGCTAGACCCCAAACACACTTTCTCTAAACTTTTATTTGAACAAGAACATCTTCGTCTCCTACACTGTGGCCCTCAGCAACTTTTAAATACTATTCGTGAGCAATTTTGGCCTACAGGTGGGAAAGTATTAGCTGCGACTACTGTCAGAAAGTGTGTTCGTTGTCAGAGATTTAGAGCAAAGCCTTTAGAACCCATAATGGGTAATCTACCGGAATCTCGTGTAACTCCTGCTCCACCATTTGCGACTTGTGGCACTGATTTTGCAGGACCTTTTTTAATCTTAAATAGAAAGGGCCGCGGTGCCAAGACCTCCAAGTGCTATCTATGCATATTTGTTTGTTTCAGCACGAAAGCTGTGCACTTGGAAGTCGTGAGCGACTTAAGTAGCGATGCCTTCATCTTGTGCTTGCGTAGATTCATTTCACGAAGAGGTAAACCTCACACTATATACTGTGATAATGGTAAAAACTTTGTACGAGCTAGTAACGAACTGAACAGACTGATTAAGGAGAATGAACGTTCAGTTAGCGACTTCGCGAGCAAAGAGGGTATTTCGTTTAATTTCTCTCCCGTGTATGCACCGCATTTCGGCGGTATCTGGGAAGCAGGAGTCAAGACAGCTAAATATCATCTAAAACGGATAGCGGGTAACTCTAGTTTAACGTTTGAAGAATTATATACTCTGTTTGCGCAGATTGAAGCCATTATGAATTCACGGCCCATTACTTCTATGTCTGCTGATCCTTCTGATCTGTCAGCACTTACACCGGGACACTTCCTTGTGGGCCGACCATTGACCTCACTACCTTCACCCGTTATCCAAAAGGCCAGCATCAATCGATATCAGCTGATTGAGCGCATGAGACAACACTTCTGGTCCCGTTGGACAAAGGACTACTTATCCACTCTCCAGCAACGCGTCAAGTGGCAGCGTGCACAAGATCATGTTCGTGTTGGCGACCTGGTCTTCATCCTAGACGACCAGCTGCCACCCATGAAATGGCTCATGGGCCGCATCACCAAGCTGTACCCGGGAGCTGACGGCGTATGCAGAGTAGTTGACGTGAAGACTGAGAACGGCGTCATTCATAGGCCCGTCTCAAAACTATCTCTGCTAGATTCCCAAGAGCTCCTTGGGGAACATGTCCCCAAGGGGGGGGAGGATGTTCGCAACGAAGTTGGAACGCGCTGACGCCAAAAACCTCGGTCTCAAGACGGATGGAACGCGACGGTCGCAAGCGCCGGCGGCGGCCATCTTTTCCTGCACTGAACGATGTTTTTTTTACGAAGCTAAGCGCGCGTGTCCG
Organism: Orthosia gothica; assembly: GCA_949775005.1. Taxonomy (NCBI): domain Eukaryota; kingdom Metazoa; phylum Arthropoda; class Insecta; order Lepidoptera; family Noctuidae; genus Orthosia; species Orthosia gothica. The sequence continues at coordinate 1,214,510 of OX459034.1, read as the reverse complement.
CGCATATTTAACTAATTTTATTTTCATAACGAATATTCTGTAACAACATGTCTAAAACTAATTATAAACGTAAAGCAATCATTAGCAGACTTTAATTGCAAGTTGATCAACCCAACACTAATACTTCATTTTAGGCGTTTTTAATTACTCTAGTTTTTGATTTTGACAATAAATTAATTTTAAATATTAATTAAATATGTTTGGCAGAACGTATATTTTGCTCGTGCCTTATTGCGTTACGATGTGACAGCTATTTGCACATACGCAGTAGATATGCCCGAGAAACTATTAGTTAATCTGTGGATATGATGAACGCGCTTGAATAAGCCCGCCATTTTATAAATTTAATTTTATAAATTTATTTATTTCCTCGCACAATGCATAGTAAAATGTTGTATGATACACGTACGTAAGATGATTTCCGACTCGTGTGGATTTATCCACTCACTCGCTTCGCTCGCTCGTGAATAAAAATGCCACTCATCGGAAATCACCTACCTTCCGCACTTGTAGCATAAATAACTATTTCAAGCGTAACAAACTATGCTATTACTATTTAAATGAAAACATCAACAATCGCCTGTCGTCAACTCGTAATGAAAATGACACCTAAAAAGGTGAGACTTACATAGAATATTTTTATATAAGCCCCTTAATTAACACTTATTAAAATTAGTAACAATTATTAAATTAAGTAAGTCAAAATCCTACCATAAAATTATGTGGGTTTGATCATTGTTACCACTATACATGTAGGTAAGTACCTAAGTCATTAAGGAGTTTAAGATTATGATTTGAATGATATTATTAAAATATATACTTTTGTTAAGATTTACTTTATTTGAAACTAGCACTGACAGTCCAAATAGCTGAACATGGCATAAAGATAGACTACGGCTGCCATCAATTAAACTAGAATTATTTAAGACAAATGTAAGCTGCGTGTTGATTATTATATACAATCATTTACCAAATAGTTTTCAAGACTTACCGCAGGCAATGTTTAAAAAAATATTTTGCAGACTATTAGTATTTAAAAGATATTATACCAAGGCAAGTTAGTAGAATCTGTAATTTGTAAGTTAGATTAATTGACATTGCTGATTGTAAATACATTTGCCCGCCATGTGCAGTGAGCTGGATATGCTGATATACATTTACTGTAACACCTTATGTACCATATACTGCCCACATGTCGTCAGTTAAGTTTTAGTCCCATGTAATGGCAGGCTTGCCATTAACCGTGCACAAGGCCAGCCTCCGGGCTGCTACTGACAAGTTTCAGGTCGAAAAATCATTACTTTTTTTTTTTTGAATTTTTCTCATGACCATATCCACCAGATTGTACATAAACTAGGAAAATAAAGAATCAATTTCAGCCCGAGTATAATGCGAAAGAGCCCGGATTATCCTGACATAGACGTCGCGATATTAATTGGTCCTTCTAGGAAAACAACCAGAGAAAACATTAGACGGATGGAAACTGAAGAAAAAACAGTGGATTTTTCAGTTCAATAATTGGCAAGTAGAATTTGTTTTCCATTTTTGAAATTCATTGGCTCAATTACTGGAATACCATTCATATTTTTTTGTTTCTGTTTTTAAAAACATCTCCTCATCTTAATTATTGTTGGCTATAATAAAATATAGTTAGACGATTGTTCACGTTTGTATTTTTCATGTTGTATAGGTAATTTTTAGATGTATAAGCAACGCCTGCAAAGGTCGGTCCGTGGATGGGTGACCATTTCAACATAGCGAGCTTCCTCCGTGCCTCGGACAGCACGTTAAGCCGCTAGTTCCGGCTGTCATTTGAAGATCTTTGATAGTCGTTACGGGTAGTCAGAAGCTTGAGATCAGACACCAGTCTTGCCAAGGGGTATTGTGTTACCCAGTTACTGGGTTGTGGAGGTCAGATAGGCAGTTGCTCCGTGTAAAACACTGGTACTTAGCTGAATCCGGTTAGACTGCAATTTGACCCCAACAACAATTAGGGTAATTTTTTAAGATGAAAATTTAAATACGATGCAATCATACGCCCGAATAGAGAAATAAAATAAAACGACGATTTTACTCGTCCAACATTACCTTTACATCGTTTCAAAATAAATGATTGTTGCGGACCTGTCAAATTAATTTGTACAGTCAATATAGATACATTGGGTGTTCCGTAATTCGATTGCATTGCATATAGGTTGTTATAACGATGCGTATTACTATTCAGTGTCTGCAATCTCGATAGATCGCACCCTGTGCCGTGCCGCATATCGCTCTCTTTGACGCCAAGAATATTCGTCTAACGATAATTAATTCTGCGTAGTAGATGACAAAGGCGCGATATATTAATTCTCGGTACAAGCCATTTGAAATAGATTTCTCAAGAATTTTTATAGGTACACAAAACTCCTTGAAAATTCAGTTCAACTCACTAGAAAATCTTGTAAATTGCTTCAGCTCAAGCAGAAAGTTTTCTTTTTGCTTGAGCTGAAAAGTTCGTAACGATTTAAAATAGTGAAAAAGCTTCAATGAAAAAAGCGGAGTTGCAGAGCCCTTTCACGCGACGGGCTCCGGTCCGTTTTAGAACTAAAGCGATGGAGATTTGTAAGGATTAGTTAGATAAACAACTGTCTTTATATAAAGGAAAATAAAGACAAGTAGGCCGTAGGAGAAAATAAGAGGGGAGCGTTCGAAATATCTCGCGTCTGTGTGTACCTACGAATTTTTACGTAGCGTGAGGTGTGATAAATGGAGCTAAGTGTGTGTGCCTCAAGTGTGCCTAATATCCAGCGTGCGTTTATGATAAAAAATCACATTTACGCGAAGGTAACCGTTACTCAGGCTGTTTCATTATTTTTATACGAGACTAGCTGACCCGGCAAACTTTGTTTTGCCATACAAACACCAAACATTTATCTACCCTAAACTACCCTATCTTACACTACCTACCCTACCCTACCCTACCTTATCCTACACTACCCTACCCTACACTACCTTCCCTATCCTACGCTACACTACCCTACACTACACTACACTACCCTACCCTACACTACACTACACTACCCTACCCTACGCTACACTACCCTACGCTACACTACCCTACCCTACCCTACGATACACTACCCTACCCTACCCTACACTACCCTACCCTACACTACGCTACACTACCCTACACTACACTACACTACCCTACCCTACACTACACTTCCCTACCCTACGCTACACTACCCTACCCTACGCTACACTACCCTACCCTACCCTACACCACCCTACCCTACCCTACCCTAAACTACCTTCCCTACCCTACGCTACACTACCCTACACTACACTACACTACACAACCTACCCTACACTGCACTACCCTACCCTACGCTTCACTACCCTACCCTACACTACCTTCCCTACCCTACGCTACACTACCCTACACTACACTACACTACCCTACCCTACACTACACTACCCTACCCTACGCTACACTACCCTACCCTACGCTACAATACCCTACTCTACCCTACCCTACACCACCCTACCCTACCCTACACTACCTTCCCTACCCTACGCTACACTACTCTACACTACACTACCCTACACTAACCTAAACTACCCTACCCTACCGTACACTACCCTACCCTACCCTACACTACACTACCCTACCCTACACAAAGCAAAAATAGCTTATACAATAGCAATAAAGCCCAAATTGACTGTACGTTTTAGTTAGAAAACTTTTGTATGGGAAAAAGAAAAAGGGCTGTTTTTATTTATTTTTCGGCAATTATTAGAATTTTTCTCCCCGTAAAAACCATCTTTGAACTTCAACGAGAATTTAAAAAAAAGAATTGGCCAAATTGGTCCAGGCGTTGTTGAGTTATGCGCTTACCAACACATTTTGCGATTCATTTTTATATTATAGATAGACGACTGCTCACGAGTATTATTAGTAACCTATACTTTGTACCACATTTGCATGCTATATTAAGGCAGAATATACATGGATCCTATTTTATAATGTAACAACTTATTTTTATGTACCTACATTCTAAGCAAATAAAGACCTATTCTATTCTATTCTATGTAAATGTTGTACTTATGTATATTTTATAAAATTTACCGTTTTTATTGCTCTTTGTTTGATTTTTTAGTAGGTCATTAGAGAGAAGATTGTACAGTGTCATTGTTATTTTTGGTATCCAACCAAATAAGTGAGCTATGCTATCAACAGATACTACGACCACACGATTTTAAAACCAAAAGTTTATGTAGCAACCATGCAATTACAGTGACAGGACAGTTGACAGGTGGTGGCTGCAAATTTCCACCAAAAAAAATAACCGTCTTCAAAAGCAAAACATTAAAAAGTACAAAGTAACTTTCGTTTCGAAAGTCGGTGTTTTTGGTACTTCTTGTTTTTATCATTTTATGACAACGACTTCCAAAACGAAACATACATACATGTCATATGAAATTCGGCACACATGTTTAGAAGCCCATACATATGTGAATATTGTGCAATTCCTACAATATTACATAGATACGTGTTGAGTTGATTACCTACTTGTTTTTGAAGTCGGTAAAAGTACTCTGAACCTAGCCTGTTTATATTTGGGCTTGATTCCATAAATGTCGAAGTAACAAAAATAATGAACGCTAAATAAAAAGTTTGGAACGGTTGAACGGACTATCCCGTTTTTAAACTGGTCTCAATCAACATTTTTAGTAACTCTGAAATCGTTATTTTTTGTTCGCTTGCCCCTTTACCAACCTCGCTCGTCGGCTAATCCTGTCTCTTGTATTCTCGACCCAAAAAAATAAAATAAAACAACAACATAATCACACAATACTTCGTTACCCCTAAATAAGTCCACAGAAAACCGCATAAAACTGTGCATTTTCAAATAACAAACATACATTTCAATTTTATTTATTTCCCTTGGTATTCGCTTCAGTATCTCTGGGCGATTTTACTGCTTCATCTCTACATTAGATTCGTATATATATATTCACCGTTTCATACGACGTCACACTTTTGCCCAAAGGCAACATGAAAATTTGCTTTCAATCCTCACCGCAGAATAATCGTGATATCTGTACTCAATCTGTCATCATCGTCAGGAACTGTCAGTTTATTTAGTTTTGCCAGTCCAAATATGCAAATTACGCGTAAATATTTTCGCGGTAGGTATTTCACAGAACGTTTCAGGAAGCTTGCGTAACCTGCAAAATGTAATAAACATCCGTTTCAATCTGTTTCGAAATATTTTATTTTAAATTAGTGTCTTGCTGGTGGCTGTCAAGCTTAATGCAGCCTATTGTTTCATACGTCATTATCGGATGAAACATTAATAATGCTCCTTTGTATCTGGACACGTTTTATTTTTTTGGCACTATGTATTAAACTATTTAGCTAACCTGTATTTTCCTTTTACTCATAACATATTGTTTTTAGGTACATATGGTGTCAGACGTTAAGAATCACCATCCCATATCTTCCCGTGGGTGTGCGACTAAGGGACATACCAGAGAATGGGCAGCAGCGTACTCTGTGCACTTAATAACAAACTGCGATCGCCAACCCGCCTGCCAAGTTAAGATAGAGTATCATAGGGTTATCTGAAGTCCGAAGAGAGGGACTACTATATCTAAGAGGGTGACCGGCAGTCTCAGGATGGTGTCGGTTTTATCGTCCACAAGTCGCTTGTGACCAACGTAGTGAAGATCGAGAGTGTGTTGATCATGGTGGCGTACCTTAAACTCAAAATATCCTTAAGGTATTCGTTGAAGGCCATTTAGGTCTACGCACCGACCTCGGCACACCCCGACGACCAAGTAGAAGCCATGTATAAGGTCATTTCCAGAGAAATGCACGGTCATAAAACTCATTCCACCGTTATCATGGGGGAGTCCTCCCATGACAACGGTAAACAAGGCGAAACTGGACAAACGAGACGATCATGAGCTAGGAGAGGAGACATTTGGATTTAGACAATGGAACCACCGGGGTCATCTACTAGCCAGTTTTGTGGAGAAGGAGGGCCTCTTTATGATGAATTCTTTCTTCAGAAAGCATTCGCTCAGGAAGTGGCAGAGCCCCGATGGTGCAACGAAAAATGAGATTGACTTCATCACGCCCTCGAAGAAGCATGTATTGAACGATGTCTCTGTGATCAACGCGGTAAAAACTGGAAGTGATCACCGCATGGTAAGAGGCTCACTGAACTTTAAAAATCTCCGTTTGAGCCTTTCGGGTACAGAACTCTAAAAAAACTATGCCTATGAAGAAACCACATAGAAAATCTTTGTGTTAAACTCCCAACATCACAGAAATTTCAAACGTGATGCAGAACTTTGGTCCTAACATACTTGGCCAATAAAATCTGTCAAGAAGCAAACTGTATGATAAGTACAGATGTACGGCACACGAGATTGGAATAAGCATTACACATTACAACTCGTATATCGAACGAATGAAGTTTAACATACTTATGTAAATATGTCGCGTAGAGCGGGACCCAGGGATTTTATTACAGAAATTTCCCTCTTCTCGATTTTCAGCTGCAGCCCACGAGTGCCATACGCTCGAAAACACCGACAAACATTTATACAATTTTTGTAAAAAACAACCTAAGATAAAATTTTGCGACTCTTAATTATAATAAAACAACAAAAATAAAAGTTCTCTGTGCCCATTAACAAAAGAGAAATAACAATAATAAAAAGTAACAATGATAAAAAGTATAAAATTAATAACATTGGTAAAATTGAAAGATGTATAGAATTGATAAAATTTAAAAATATATAAAGTTGATTGATAACAATGCCAAAATTTAGAAATACATAGGTTACAATAAAAAAACAACAATTTATCTATTGCGCTTTAAATGGCTGACGTGTTAGCACGAACATCTTTAAATTCATTTTGATGATTTAATAAAAACAACTTTAATTTTAATTTGAATGTCGACCAACTTTTACAATACTTTATTGGAGGCGGGATATTGTTCCAGCATTTGGTAGCTGCGTACCGAAAACTGCCCTTAAAAGCCGCCGCTTTATGCTGAGGAATAGAAAGCTGTCGGGAACATTTTCTTCCCTCACCGATTTTGTGTCTACTAGTCCATGACAGCTAGCTTATCGTGTAAGTAAGAAGGAAGTGATGAGTGAAAAACTTTGCCTCAATTAAAATTTTGACTTTTATTAAGGAACCCTTAAAGGATCACTTTGTTGTCCATCCGTCTGTCTGTCAAGACCCTTTTTCCCAGGAACGCGTGGAAGTATTTTATAAGCCAGGACCTTATAATACACTGGGTTAAATACGCTACCCGCAAGTCAACCTTTTACCAAGCTAGCTGTAGTTATTTGAAATTAAAACTTTGGATCTAATCTACTCTTAATCTTTATCTTTATTAGATACTAGCTTCTGCCATCGGCTTCGTCCGCGTAAAAAGTGATTTATCATCCCATAGAAACATTATACTGGTATAAAATGTAGCTTACGTGCTATTCCAGACCATAATCTATCTCTGAGCCAAGTTTCTACCAGATCCGTTCAGCCGTTCTGGCGTAATTGAGTAACAAATATATCATCCATCCATCCAATCTTACGCATTTATAATATTAAATAAGATCTATACCCATCACGCTTGCGGAGTTTCGCTAATTTAACCTTTAGGTCTATCTATGAGACTTTGCGCACAGCTGTTTAACTTTAGGTACCTAACCTACTAACTGTTATTTACAGGAACGTATGTTGCAATTTGCCAAAGTGACTTTTTATCGACAAGCTACATTTGCCATAGAAAATTGCAAATAGAAGCCATTCAATGCTAGCCCTAATTACAAAGTCAATCAAGACAACGTGACCGGGGTATTCCGGGAGCCGTCTATTGATCTTCACCATTTATACTCAGCTGCAAAGCAAGCGTTGACTTTATCATTAGTAAATATTTTTTTTTGGACAAAATGTTTATAAGCGTTTGTTACTGAAATATTCAACAATTTTCTTAGGATATATGTCAACAGAAATAGGTACGGCTACCTCAGCCGCGAGCAAATAAGTATAGTAAAAATTACTATAAATTTCTCGCATCTTCGCTTCTGTAGCTTTCCCGGGATAAAAGTAGCCCATGGTACTACTTTGTTGTCAATAGTGCAGACTTCTATTAATACAAGAATTGTATTAATCGGATCAGAACTTTGAGGGAGGGAACTAGGAGGTAATCCTACAAATAAACAATCTTATGATGCACCTCTTTTGATATTATTTTAGATTTTTAATTTTCTAATAACGTCTGTCTTCCATTGTGTCTGTATGCGGCAGTGATAACGGCATGCAAATTAGTTCATTCCGCGTGACAAAATTTTGCGTACTTCGCTGACTTTTTTTTTTAAGCTAAATGGCAAAACATGCATGGAGCAATGTGAGCCTTAACTTATATGAGTGATCAAAGAGGTTCTTGCTAAATAGAAGTCCATACAACGAGACAGGTATCAAAGTAGAAAACTAAAAAAATTGTAAACAGATTTAAATATAATGATCATTATATTTAACTCATTTTACATTTTTTTAACAAACGAATTAGCCAATTATTTGGCTTAAACTAATTTATTGACACGAGTATTGAAATTTAAATGTTTTATTAAAAGTCGATATCTGTCGTGTTCACTGAGCAAACTCATTACTGATTCAAATTTGGAATGTTTCACTACACCAAATTAATAAAGCTATGATTGGCAATAGAAATATTCACCAAATGCCTGTTATGTGTCGACGTGTCAAATTGATTTAGAACAAATGTTGGACTTGTAATTGTATTTGTATACTTAACCCATTTAAAATCATCTTCATGTTCAGCTACGACGTCAAAACCTGTAAAGTTTTTACAATTGCTACATACATACATAAACTGACGCCTTTTTCCATGGGGGTAGACATGAACTACAGAGTGCCAGCTACAACGACCGTTACGTACTTCTTTTGCTTCGTTTGTGTTCATATATCTGGTCATACTCGCACGCCGGTTATGCATTCCGCACCTGGCCTTCCTTGCTTACATCAATAAAACAGATATGATATCTTAAAGCAAAAATCATTAATTCAAATTAAGCCGAAGTGGGTACGACGTTTGTCCTGGTATGGTCATGTGATGAGGAGGGATGAAACTCATGTTACTAAAAGAGTTATGAATATAAATGTGGATGGATGGAGAGGAAGGAGCGGCCAAAGAAAAGGTGGAAGGACTGTGTGAGAAGTGATATGAAAGAAAAGCATCAAGCCCCCAGCAAAACATCTGTCTGCTCTTGGGTTTCATAGATCTTACTTTATTACTGAAAGCTCTATGAATGTTTCTTATAGTTTGTCATCTCGAATAAAACTTTTGGATAAATCAGGAAGTTCTTAATCGCGGCAATAATTACAATCACACGGATTGATCCCTCTTCCTAATTGAGACGATGCTTACTCATTATTACTTTTTATCGTTTCATTCAAAGGAGCCATCTCTGCCTGATATATTTTCACTCGGAACACGCCACGGGCGTCAAAATTACCAAAATGTTTATCCTAAAAAAAAAATTGTTCAACGAAAATCTCATCTCAAATGTTTATTTCATAAACCGTTGCGTTGCTGAGAGCTCTGTAAAATTACCTCGTAACTATATATACTTTTTATTATTCTATTAGATAATATAATACTGATTTGCTTTGAAATAATTTACTCCGAGCTATCCGAAACGAAATACAATCTGGTCCCTGGACGGGTCTATTATCCAAGTCCACGTTTATTTGGAACAAAAGCGTCGATCCGTGAAAGTCTTGCAACTGTAGGTCCGTACGTGTGGTATCTACAAATTATTCGTGTGTTTGTACATTAACATTCATGACGGAGTGGACTTGCATTATTTTCGTTCGGTCACAGTCGTACGTAAATATAATTAATGTGAGAAATGTAGTTAGCAAGTAAGATGAATAAATGTTGTTTTAATTTGTGTTGCATAATATTAATGTTAATGTGTGACGTCATGAACACGCTACGATATTTTTCCGTTACCTAGGTGCGCCGAATAAAGAAACTGAAAAATGCTGTCAACCGCACTACCAACTTAAATGACCGAGTAGTTAATCTTTTCACCTCAACATGTGACTATATTATTCAGTGTTATTCCGTAAAAATCTCACTGGAAAACTTAGGAGAAGTGAATAAACTGTTTATACAGGCTGATTTAATTCATAGACAATTTTTTAGCACGTGAAAGCACTCGTGGATATTAACAACTTTTTTATATTTTCGTAATCAAACTTGAACTAGCAAAAATTCTTTGTTATTATTAAGTCGATGGTCTTCCTGTTTTCTATCCAAATATGTTCAATCGTTAAAGATTATTTGATGAAAATAATATCCAAACAAACGTACAGATGATCACAATTTTATTTTATTTGTTTTTATTTGTGGTGGGTTTGCTTTTGACTCTAGTCTAGTCTTCATCTAGAAAAGTAAAGACAGTTTGAACGACCGTTCTCTAATAAAAACACACGACAAGGCTGAAATGCGTGTTTTCTGCTCCCTTTTTCTCCGTTAATTACCTCGAGAAGACTAGGCATAGAGTAAACAGATTTTTATTCGTTCTGAAGATTAGAGTCACGCTCAGTGTATTTATCTTTTATGTTTTTAACCCCCGCCGGAAAAAGAGGAGTGTTATAAGTATCACGTGTGTTGCTGCAACACACGTAAAACTTATAACACCTTTATAACACCACTTATAACTCTTTTACTTTTACAGATACACATCAGCTGTGTATCTGTGTGTCTGTCTGTGGCATCAAAGCGCCTAAACGGATGAACCAATTTTGATTTAGTTTTTTTTTGTTTGAAAGGTGATTTTGTCTAGAGTTTTCTTAGCTATGTTTGAATTAAATCGGTTCAGCCGTTTAAAAGTTATGGGCATTTTACTGTTTGAATCGGTGTGCTTTCGTATGATAAATGTGTCGGGGGTTTTTTAAATTTTGAAATTTTACGTTTCTGAAGTTTTTATAAAGAATTTTAACTAGCTCCTGAATAAATTTTTGTACTTATAAATTATTTGAGGTACGTGTTCTGTTAGATAGTACAACAAATAGCATTAAATATTTTATAATCTACACACTCAACTTGAAAAGCGTTAAACGTTTTCTTATTCCAATGTAATCCTAAGTGGACTATGTGTATAACTAAAAGTGTGCATGGATGAAAATTTATTTAGCTAGGTATCTACAAAAATTTTCACTCAAAGGCAAAAAAATAATAAACTTCAAATTGAGTTGTTTGAAATTAAAAATATTCTAATAATCTTGCATCCCATAAATTATACTTTCTTGACGCACATAGATTACGAGTGCACTGCCTAATTCTGCACAATGGGCTCACTAATAGATCAAAAGGATTATCATGTAAACATTGTATGTTCACAAACGGCCAACATTTCAATTACGAGGTTTCATTACCAGCCTACCAGTTTTACGGTTTAATTTGTTGCACTCACTGCTCGAATCCTATGTTCCGTATGGTGCCGGACGTTAAGAATTTCACCATCCCATGTCTTCCCGTGGGTGTCGTAAAAGGCGACTAAGGGACAAACCAGAGAATGGGCAGCAGCGTTCTCTGTGCTCCTATAACAACCATACTGCGATCGCCAATCCGCCTGCCAAGCGTGGCGATTATGGCAAAACCCCCCCTATGAATAGCACAAATAAAAAATGGCCCCTAGTGCCCGGCAGCCCGCCTACCCTCGACTACGGTAGCGGTCGAGGTTACGGCATGGCAAGGGGTGCTAAGAATCTCCGGACGAGATCCGGCTACCCCAACAATCACCGACGACTGGACCTGGCAACGTAAAACACGCGCACACTTCGGACCGACGAGAAGATCACCGAGCTCGAAGAGGAATTGAGCAGGTTGCGATGGAGCATTATAGGGTTATCTGAAGTCCGAAGAGAGGGGGAGGACTCGATAATCCTCAAATCCGGTAACCTGCTCTATTTCCGAGAGGGTGACCGGCAGTCCCAAGGTGGTGTCGGGTTTATCGTCCACAGGTCCCTTGTGAACAACGTGGTGAAGATCGAGAGTGTGTCGACCAGGGTGGCGTACCTTATACTCAGAATATCCTCTAGATATTCGCTGAAGGTCATACAGGTCTACGCCCCAACCTCGGCACACCCCGACGACGAGGTAGAGACCATGTATGAGGATATCTCCAGAGCCATGCATGGTTTCAAAACTCACTTCGCCGTTGTCATGGGGGACTTCAACGCGAAACTGGGCAAACGAGACGAGGATGAGCTGCAAGTGGGGCAATTTGGAGTTGGACGACGGAACCACCGGGGTCACCTACTGGCCAGTTTTATGGAGAAGGAGGGCCTCTATATGATGAATTCCTTCTTCAAAAAGCGTGAACACCGGAAGTGGACCTGGCAGAGCCCCGATGGTGCAACAAAAAATGAGATCGACTTCATCATGTCAACCAAGAAGCAAATGTTCAATGATGTCTCTGTGATCAATTCGGTAAAAACCGGGAGCGATCACCGCATGGTAAGAGGCACATTGAACATTAATATTAAGCTTGAAAGGTCTCGACTGATGAAGTCCACGCTCCGTCCAGCACAGGTCCAGGTCCAAAACCCCGAGAGCTTTCAGCTCGAACTCCAGAATCGTTTCGAGTGCCTGGGGAGCTCCGTGGACGAATACAGCGACGGGTTCGTGGAAGCTGTCCATACGGTCGGGTCTAAGTTTTTCAAGACCCGTCGTACAGATATAAACAAAAAGCTCTCTGATCATACCCTCAAGCTTATGAAGGAGAGGCGTGAGATGATCCTGCAGTCTTCAGATGAGGCGTGCAAATACCGGCAGATCAATGGACAGATCTCTAAATCCTTGAAAAGAGACCTCCGCCGCTTTAATACCGAGCGTATTAAAGACGCGATTGAGCGAAATAAAGGCTCCAAGGTGTTTTTAAGGGATCTGTCTATTGGGCAGAGCCAGCTCACGAAACTGAAGACCGATGATGGCAGGATTGTATCCGCCAAACCGGAGCTTCTGAGGGAGATCGAGAGTTTCTATGGGCAGTTGTACACGTCAACCAGTAAACCCGTTGCGAATCTAGCAAACGACCCAAGAGCTAGATTGACCCGGCACTATACCGAAGATATCCCGGACGTCAGCCTGTACGAGATTAGGATGGCTCTGAAACAGCTTAAAAACAACAAGGCGCCGGGTGATGACGGAATCACGGCTGAACTCCTGAAGGCGGGTGGAAAACCGGTCCTCAAGGCCCTTCAGAAGCTTTTTGATTCCGTCATACTCGAGGGCAAAACGCCACAGGCATGGTGCAGGGGTGTGGTGGTACTCTTCTTCAAGAAGGGCGACAATGCCCGGCTGAAGAACTATAGGCCCATCTCGCTTCTTAGCCATGTTTACAAGTTGTTTTCAAGAGTCATCACGAATCGTCTCGCGCGCAGGTTTGACGATTTCCAGCCTCCCGAACAAGCCGGATTCCGAAAAGGCTTTAGCACCGTAGACCACATACATACGCTGCGGCAGGTTATACAGAAGACCGAAGAGTATAACTTGCCTCTCTGTTTAGCGTTTGTGGACTACGAGAAAGCCTTCGATTCGATCGAGACTTGGGCTGTACTACAGTCTCTCCAACGGTGCCAGATCGACTACCGGTACATTGAGGTGTTGAAGTGTCTGTACAAAAACGCCACCATGTCAGTCCGTCTTCAGGATCAGACCTCGAAACCTATCCTTCTCCAGCGCGGCGTAAGACAGGGAGACGTAATTTCTCCGAAACTGTTTACTGCTGCGCTTGGAGGATGTATTCAAGGTTCTGGACTGGAAGGGGCTTGGCATCAACGTTAATGGCGAGTACATCACTCACCTTCGGTTTGCCGACGACATAGTGATCATGGCTGAGACCATGGAGAGCCTCAGTAAAATGCTCGATGACCTTAGTAGAGCTTCCGAAAGAGTGGGTCTTAAAATGAACATGGACAAAACCAAGGTCATGGTGAACGCCCATGTAACACCCACTCCTATCAAGATCGGAGACTCTACACTTGAAGTTGTAGACGATTATGTTTACCTGGGACAAACGGTCCAGTTGGGTAGGTCCAACTTCGAGAAAGAGGTCAACCGTCGAATCCGACTCGGCTGGGCGGCGTTCGGGAAGTTGCGTGGTATCTTCTCGTCCAATTTACCGCAGAGTCTCAAGACAAAAGTCTATGACCAGTGTGTGTTGCCAGTGATCACCTATGGGACCGAGACGTGGTCGCTCACAATGGGCCTTATCAGAAAGCTTAAAGTCACCCAAAGGGCAATGGAGAGGGCTATGCTCGGAATTTCCTTGCGTGATCACGTCAGAAATGATGATATCCGCAGGAGAACCAAAGTTACCGACATAGCCCGAAGAATTGCCAAACTTAAGTGGCAGTGGGCAGGGCACATTGCTCGCAGAACGGATGGCCGATGGGGCCGAATAGTTCTGGAGTGGCGACCGCGAACTGGAAGACGATACGTTGGAAGGCCTCCCACTAGGTGGACCGATGACCTGGTTAAGGTGGCGGGAAGGCGCTGGATGCGAGACGCACGGGATCGGTCAATGTGGCGACGCCTGGGGGAGGCCTATGTCCAGCAGTGGACGTCTTTCGGCTGAAATGATGATGATGATGATGACTGCTCGAATTGGTCAATTTGGTCGTAATAACCCAAGGCAATAACCGTGTTCGCTAGTGCTAGAGCTATCATTGGTCTATTATGGGTTCAAGTATTGTTGTGATACTAAGAGGTATATATACCGAGCTTTGAGAAACTTTAAGTAGCTATATTAAGCTTGTAGAAACCTTGTCTTTGTCATTTAGTGTTTTAAATATGATTTTCTTGCGGTAAAATACTGGTACACACCTATATCCGGTTAGACTGGAAGCCGACCCCAGCATAGTATACGAAGAATACTTACCTCAAAATCAAAAAATCAAAATCAACAATTTTTATTTCACATAGGCCTCATGGGCACTTATAAAACGTCGACAATGTGCACGGTTCGGGTTGGTCGATTCCTATGGAGAAGAACCGGCAAGAAACTCCATGGTTACTCTTTTAAAAAATTGTTTGGTTTTACAATATTTCCATGTTACAGCAGTACTTAGAGGGGGGGACAACGCAGGCCCGATAAATAAGTCGTAAGAAACTTAAACAAGAAGTGATTATATAATAAATAAACAAAAGATTAAAAAAAAGTAAAACGAGATAAAATGTTAACAATCTAGAAGGCCTACAATGTTCACACATTTACAAACCAATCGGTAAAATAATCTATACAAAGTATAACAAGACTAAATTTAACATGTGGCACAAATTTTGTTATCAGTGCTGTAACTATTCTTAGCAAAGGGCTATAAAGATAATTAGAAACCTACGTTCTTATGCGTAGCAAAACTACTAGCAATTTAATAAACGATTTCTTTGCCCACTAGTTGCTAATAATATGGTTTCTGTGCAAGTTCGAAATGCCGCTGTTGTTCATTAGTACCAACTGCAAAAATCGACGAAGGAGAACAAATATCGGCGACCAAGAGAAAAACAAATGAACGTTGGCTGGCAAGAACTTTTCTGTTTTCAAAATTAACGCGAGCCAAACTACGAATTTCACAAAAAAGAAAAACACCGGGAACAGAGCCATTACTAAACGAATTACAATGGATAATTTGGCCGAAGCAATTAGAATACTTTTCGTGGCGAAATTGAGGCTGATATAACAACAATTTGGGAAAAAAAAACCTTTTGTATATCGAACACACAGCGCAGTTAACGTCAGAACTACATCCAATTAGACGTCTGAGCCCATTAAACGGATCCAGCGGAAGTTTTAAACTTTCACGCAAATATAAAATAATGATTAGCAGACAACTTTATTGGTTAACCAGCTTTTATCACTGGATCTGTTTATGCTGTCTCTAAATTTTAGTGAGTAAACATTAATTAAATTAAAGGCTTTCTCTGACTAGCTTAACGAAATCCTACTCTTAATAATATTAGAAATGTTAAAGTTTGTGCCCATGTTTGGATGTTTTTTATTTCAAACTCAAAACATGTAATTCAACTAAACCATTTACTTGTAAAGCACTTTCAACTTGAAAACAATATAATTATAACGGGAAATTAAACGCGATAATTTCGATTGTTTGTTTACTTATTTCGCCCGACGTTTCGGCCGTGTTGCAACGACCGTGGTCCCCGGTAGAACACGGATCACGGCGGCGGGAATTATGAAACGCGAAAGTTTTAAAGTTAATATTGCACTTTCAACTTGTCAAAAAGCTATAATATTATCCCGGTAGTACGTTCTCCTTGGACAATTTTTGACTTTAATAGCATAAGCTAGTTGAAAATAAGAGTTAATATTTTCGATCAAAATGTAGATACTAGGAATTCTGCACGTTTTAGTACTTGCAAGAAAATAGTATCAGGTCCTAGTATATATCAATACTTTAAAATAAAATCGCTTTTGTACACTTTCTTACGTGATTTACTCGTCCCTAGGGACTTTTGTCTTAAATACTATATTTCTGTAATGCTCGTTTCGTACAACTGTACATTTAGTTGTACACCGATATTATTTAAACTATAACATTATAATGTTTTTGCTTTGGGGGGCCTATGTTCAGCAGTGGACGTCTTTCGGCTGAAATGATGATGAAGAATAATTTTTATTAACATATTATGTTATCCTACTGATCCGATTGATAAATCTTTTACAGAGAGAAAGCCAGACTATTGCCATATAAATAACATACAATTACAATCAAACCTTTAAAACCAATACTTTACGAATCATAGCTTTTATTATGTCAGTATATATTATCTTAGTACCTATTCATGAGAATAAACAATGTTGATTACCTATTTGGTTTAAAACGAAACAGATTATATTTTTGCAAGCTTACTTTATTTATTTTAAGTTAAGACCGTTACTTACCTTCACGTAATAAGGAAAGACCTAAGTTACGGTGTTAGCCTGATTGACTTACCTTAACTGATATTTTCCTAATTTCATTTAAAGCTTATAAATAAAGCGAAAGGAAAATAAAGATAACTTTTTTTTGACAACAAGCTTCTCCATAACTTTTATCTTAACAACAAGAAATAGCTTATCACATTACTTACCGTACTTATTTAAGAAATCTATACGATTTGCATAATACAAACTCTCCATAAATAATAATACTATTTTTTTTTAATAACTTGTAGAAATAAAGTTGGACGTTACACAAACCTTCTTCGTAACGTTAGTTCTTATGTTCGGAAATCGGGCAAGGGACCGCAAAGCGATATTAATACGTTTTTTATCTGCCATAAGCCTACGGTAATGTTGGTCTAAAGATCCCAAATGTTTCTCAAATCGTCGTAAAGGAATCTTGGCCAATCAGAAAACAATTGCCTTGGTATGTTCGTCCATAGAAACGAACATATATGGTATAAAAAGTGTTTGAGGATATTTTTACAATATATGAAAACATAAATTTACAAAAAAAGACAAAAGGTTTTGATTTTCCTTATCTGTAAAAAAAATCAAAAAACCCGACTGCTTCAAAAGCGAACTAAAAAGTCGTAAACAAGGAAAAAATCATGCTGTGCAGTCGGAGGATACATATTCGCGGGCTGGCTGACCAAAACCAGATGTATCCTCCGCCTGCACAGCATGATTTTTCCCTTGTTTACAACTTTTTAGTTCGCTTTTGAAGCAGTCGGGATTTTGATTTTTTGAATTAAGTTTTTTATTTATAACTTTTTAGTTAGTTTTTTTCGAATTAGATACATTTAAACATATAAGTGTTATATATTTTTGAAATCACCTCTTAAAACCCTTTATGCCACAGTCTTAAGCAGAAATTAGAGGACAACAACAAGAAAATTCATCTGCTGAAAAAAGTGTCAAGTGAATCCTTGACAATTAACCCAGTGTTAACACCATTCACACCACAAAACAAGGTTTCAACACCGCTGCTAAAGAAACTGACGAACGTTAAAATACGCTTATCCCGGGGTCAAATTAATCACTCCGGTAGAATAACGCATGCTGAAACACCTAAAACTCATACTACCAGTATTCCACAACGGTTAGTCAGCCAAATGTCGGATAATATCAGAATAGACATATAAACAAATAACTGCTACAAAACCGAGTATCTAATTAAGAATTTACCTAGCCCATCGACCTGGACCTTACCGAATAGAGTTAGAAGCGACTGTGAACAAAAACCAGTAAAACCTAAAATCATAACTGAAGTAAACAATGACAATAAAAAAAGGAATATGATTTACATCATTAGTGACGAACAAGCTCAAAATCTTGTTGAAAGAATGCTTGAAAGTAGGCAAGGTAAATAGAATGACAATTATGGCATCTTCGGAATGATAAAACCATCTGCCACAGGCTGCGAAATACTAAAAACATGTGAAAATATGTAAAAAAATATCACAAGCAAAGACATTGTAATATTGTGCTTTGGTTTATATGACAAGAATATATACAAATATATTTCGACCTTAAGTAATACGTGGGACACTCAGAAAGTTTTGCGAAACTAAAAAAAATTGTTCTATACGTACATATATTTTTATTAAATCTTTTCAAAGTACTTTCCACCAGCCTCTATACAAAGATTCATGCGCCTAAACCAGTTTTCAAAACACTTTTTCCAGTCCGCCGCAGACACCTCGTTTACAGCCTGCTCGAACGCAGCCAGCGCATCTTCCGGCGACGAAAATTGTATCCCTTTGAGCTGATTTTTTATTTTTGGGAATAAAAAGAAGTCACACGGTGCTAGATCAGGGCTGTAAGGAGGGTGACCCAGGAGTTTGACTGGCGTGCTGTCCAGGAAGTCCCTCGTTTTGAGTGCGGTGTGCGCAGGTGCATTGTCGTGGTGGAGCAGTAGCCCGCGGAGCCCTGTGTTTGGTCGCTTGTTGCTTATAACAGAGAAAACTTCTGGCAAACATTTGGTAGTATACCATTCGGCATTAATGCTTCTTTGATCCCGTAAGGGAATTGATACCAAGTGGCCAGTCAAATTAAAAAAGCTAGCGATCAAAATCTTACCCCCGCTTCTAGATCGCTTCACTTTGGTAGGCGTTGGCTCATTTTGAAACACCCAAACAGTCGACTGGCGCTTGGTTTCTGGGTCGTATTGATAAATCCAGGACTCATCACCTGTAACGATGTCGTAAACACGCCGAGACGAGCCTGCTTCAAATTTGTTAAGCATATCACGGCACCATTCCACCCGGGCCTGCTTCTGAGCATCGGTGAGGTTGTGCGGCACCCAGCGTGATACTATCCTCCTCACGCGAAGATGACTGTGTAGAATCTCGTGAACGCTTCCCGATCCAATCTTCAATATGTGTTGAATCTCCTGATATGTAATTCGCCTATTGTCTTGGATTAAATTTTTCACTGCTAGCACGTTTTCTTCGGTAACAGCCGTCAAAGGGCGACCGCTTCTTTCGTCATCCCCCAAAGTTGGTCGACCGCGCTTGAATTCGTTATACCAACGATACACGGTTGCCTTGGAAGGGCCTTCATCCATGAATGCCATTTGAAGTCTATCGTACGATTCATCCGGTTTCAGGCGACACTTGAAATCGTATAAAATCATAGCTCTAAAATGTTCCCGGCGCAGATCCATATTTCAGTGAGACACAATACTTTGAATTAACTCGCAAAAAATGTGGAGGGAAATTTTGAAATTGGAACTTACTTATTTTTACTTATAAATAATCATATTTTCGAAAAACATTATAACTGGCCAGTCTCCCATATATAAAAACTTTTTTTCGCAATACTTTCTGAGGGGCCTGGTATATTATACATATTTCGAAAACAAAAGGTTTTCATAACAAATGTACAATACAATCCATATCTTAATGAATATATGCTTAATAGACAGTTGTAACTGATTGTAAAATGTTAAAATAACTGTATATTAATACAACTTAGCGACAGAAATGTTTTTCTGAATAAAATGAATGACTTTGCGAGTATGCTAAGTTCTAGGCTTAATTTAGAAATAGATTCAATGACGTATAATGAAAAATTCTTGACTATCTCTAATAAAACAAAATACATAAATTTGCATTGAAAATAAGCCGTCCATATCCCAAATGCCAGAGAAAAATAAGAGGGGTAGTATTCTTTACTATTTGAAACCCAAAAACCTAATACAACCTATTAACAATTCACAAATACCATTCTAGAAATAAACTATCCCATTTTTATTTTATTCAATAAAATGAAAATTAATAGTAAGTCAAACAAAAAAGAACCTTCCCTTTAATCAAATGCACCATTTTTTCATACCTCACAATAAGTCCAGTCTGATACTGTTTCATCAAAACATTGCAGGTATTTTAAATAAGATAGACGAAATAACGGTAGCACTTAATGAATTCTCTCTGAATTCTAAGGAAATTGACATCATTAAGTGAGTCATTCATTAAAAGCAAATCCGAATCACTTCTTAAGATTCCTAGTTACAAACTAGTCGCTTCATACTGTCGAGATACTAAACGAGGTGGAACATGCATTCTCATTAAGAATGAGATGACTTGCGTTAAATTAGATAATTTAATAAATGACATTTCATGTAATTTTAATTTTGAATGTACTGGAATAGAATTAACAACTAATGAAATCATCATTATTTGTATTTATAGGACACCAAATAGCAATCCAAAAGTTTTCGAGAAAAATTAGAAAACTTACTAATTAAAGTCACAAAGAAATCGAAGAAGGTAATTATTTGTGGTGATTGGAATTCAGACACCATAAAACCAAATAAAAGTTGCCAAGAATTATTAGGGTTGTTGAAAAATTTCAATATTGAATTGCATATAACAACACCAACACGAAAACAGTCGTGTTTAGATATATTTGCAAGCAATATCAAACAAGCTAAAGGTGAAGTTCATCACCTGGTTCTATCTGATCATGAGACAGGGCAGACCCTGACAGTGACGACTAATAAACCTAAATCTATGCTAAGTTGGTTTGAGTTCAAAAGGGACTATCATGAAGAAAACATAAAAACGTTTTGTGACTGTATTTCTGCGCTTTCATTCTCTGACATGTATGATATGGATAATTTGGAAGATGCATTTCAGGTATTCCATGGGACATTACAACTGTTCTATTATCTATGTTTTCCCTTACAAAAAAATTAAAAAAAACGAATGGAAAAAGAAATACGCTGTGGTTGACGAAAGGTTTAAAAAGGTCATGTATAAGGAAACGTTATTTACATTTAAAAACTATTCATACGAAAACCAACAAAATTAGATTAACAAAAAGTTATAAAAAATATAGTGACTTACTTAAACGTTGTATCAATAAATCTCAACAAATAAACAACAAAAGATATATTCAGAATATGAAAAACAAATGCAAGGCTACTTGGGATATAATCAATAAAACAATTAGTGACACACAAAACGGTAATGACATAAAACAAATAGTATTAAAAACAAACAATATCACTGATCCTCAAAAAATTTGTGACATGTTTAACGAATACTATATAAAATTGACAAATAATAATGGCTTTACGTATAAAATTGACGCTATAAATGAAACTATGGACATTGATCACAATAACACAATATTCCTAAATCCTACCGATCCTATAGAAGTATTCAGGATAATCCAAAACTTAAAAAATACTACGTCTGTCGGGTTTGACGAAATAAGTACCAAAATTATAAAAGCTTGTGCTAATCACTTATGTAAACCGATGAGCTACTTTACTTTTTCTCTCTTACAATTTATCGTTTTCAGAAGGCATGTTCCTGAGCGCATTAAAGAATTCAATAGTCAAGCCAACATTTAAGAATGGTGATAAATCGGACATGACGAACTATGGACCTATAACCTTAATACCTGTTGTATCAAAAATATTTGAGAAAACGATATTAAAAAGGCTATATGACTATGTGGAAAAGTATAATTTACTAAGGCGCGAGCAATTTGGATTCAGAAAAAATTGCACAACCTCTGTAGCTTGTTTTAATATAATAAAGGTAATAACTGAGGCGATGAATGACAACATACCTGTAGTAGCTATTTTCCTGGGCATGAGTAAAGCCTTTGATTTCGTTGATCATAAGCTATTACTAAATAAATTAGATAAATATGGCATAAGGGGCCAAGCGAATGACTGGTTTAAATCTTATCTTAGTGATAGGCGTCAATGTGTACAAATATCAAAAATCGTTAATGGAAGCAAAGTAGAATATAAATCTAACTTTAAAACTAATGCAGTAGGAGTACCCCAAGGCAGTGTAACAGGATCATTTTTATTTCTGGTTTATATTAATGACCTCTCCAAAGCAACTCGCCACGAAACAATCTTATTTGCTGACGATACAACACTAATAATAAAATGTAATGATATAAATAAATTGGAACAGGAAATTAATGAAGCAATCAAAGACATAATAATTTGGCTTAATAACAAAAATTTAAAAATCAATATAAATAAAACAAAAATAATTCAATTTCAAACTTATAAATCAAACTTTAAGACTCTTAGTATAAAATATGAAGACAGTATCCTAGAACAAGTAGTAAACACAAATTTCTTGAGCATAATAGTGGATCAGAACTATATCTGGAAGTCGCACATCAATTACGTTTGCGATAAGCTAGACAAATTCGTATACGCAATAAAACTTCTAAGAACAACGGTGTCCATAGACGCAGCAGTGACTGCATATCACGGATACGTATCGTCTGTGCTATCATATGGTCTGATACTATGGGGCAATTCAGTTGAAATTTTAATGGCATTTTGGGTACAAATAATAAAATCGTTTATTTCTCCTCACAAAAAAGACATTAAAAGATACTTAGGTATAAAAGTACAGGCACATAAATACTTAGTCTAGAATGTGTGAGGAGCTGGTGTCTGAGGTAGGCATAGGTAGGCACACAAAAGAAGTGTGTTAGGGCAATATCTGGCGTCTGGGTTTTGGACAGCTGTAAACCTTTATTTAAAAAACTACACATATTACCTTTGCCCTGCATGTATATCAAAGAACTATGTATGCTTGTAAAACAATATCCGCACCTTTTTCGCATGCAATCAGAAGTCAGTCGCAAGCAGGCTATTGCTAGAAATAAGTACAATTATACGAATTAAATGTACCTCAATGTAGATTGCAAATATTTAGGAAGAATGTTTATATTAATGCAATTCAGGTGTATAACAAGTTACCTAACGCATTTAAGGAACTTCCCATCCCCATGTTCAAGAAAAAGCTGACAAGTTGGCTATTAGATAATTGATTTTATGACATTGGCAAATATATGGAATTTTGTAAAAATCCTAGATGACACGAACTTAATTTTGACATTTTAAAGTAACAATTATCTGATTTTAATAATACTAATTAATATTGGACCTACTGTAAATCGCAAATATTAAAATTAATTATGTACTAAGTTATGAATGACAATTAAATATTTGTACACCATATATTTCGTGGTAGAATGTATAGAACTAACAAAAATATTAACACCATACTATGTAAAACTACATTCTTACAAATAAATAAAATTTTAATTCTAATTCTACGCCAACCATGTCGTCAAACATTGAAATTGTCATATAAGGGGATTTACACAAAAAACACATTTTTTATACTGGAAGTATCTGTCTTTGGGATAATTTTTACTTTCACACAATCTAAAAGCTAAGTAAAAAATAAAATCCTGTTTAGTTTAGGGAAGAAACATTGACATAATGAAAGTTCCTACAAAACGTTACACAAAGGAACATCACATCAGTTGACGTGTAACATATCTCAGATGATTTACATGCAGCCACATAATAACGTGCGAGAGACTTCATTTATCATTCACACAATACTTTACAAGTTTCCACTTCTGACGCGTTCTTTTGTATGTACAAGTAGGTACTGTGTAAACTTGAAGGGTTATTCACATTTTTAACCGACTTCAAAAAAGACCGAAGTTTATTAAGAATATATTTTGGTAGGTATATATTTTTTATTTGGTGTATTATATTCTTGGACCTTGCACGGTGTAACGTTACGTTTAGCTCCGGAGAGCTAAACGTAAGTCAAGTTAATAAAAATAAATAAATATAAACTAAAATTAATGTTGAGCGGACAGTTGAAATAGCTTGTATAGAATTGGAGCAGTTTATTGTATTAAGTGTATACAGACCCCCTTCAGGATTGTATGACTGCTTTGAAAAGGTAATGGATGAAGTGTTACACAAGATTTGTAACTCAAATAAATCCATAATCACTTGTGGTGATTTTAATGTTAATTTATTAGAAAACTCAGGTTCTTGTAGTAAAATAATAAGTCTGTTTCAGTCCTACAATCTTGTAAACCTATTTTTGGAGCCCACAAGAATAACCCCTGCTAGTGCCACATGCTTAGATAATATTTATACTAATGTTATACCTGCCCACAAAGAAATTATAAATTTACTAGATTCTGATCATTGTGGGCAGAGGATTACTATACAAAACCTAAATAACAAAGTGGCTAAAAAGGATATCACTGTTAACCCCAAAACTGTAAGTCGTTTGGCAGCTTTTAAGGCTAAACTCATTAATAAATTACCAATTTTGTCAATTCATGCTGATCCTAATCGCCTATATGATGATTTTTTTAGTATATACTGTAAACAATTTAATTCGACCTTTATTCCCAAGAATATCTTCGTTAATAGTAACGCATCATTCGGTGATTGGGCGACCATTGGTATTCATAAAAGTAGAACACGGCTTTATGAGCTGTACAGTGAAAGGCCTTATGTAAACACTGCTGAATTTAATTTATATGTTAGAAATTATTCAAAATTATTTAAAAAGTTTGTAGTTTGGCCAAGTCGCATTATTTGAGTTCAAAGATTAAAAACAGTAGTAATGTTATTAAAACGACTTGGAATATTATTAATAGTGAAACGGGAGGATCTGGTAACCGAAATACTGACTACAGCCTGTCTATTAATGACAACATCATAAAATCAGACTCACAAGTCGCAGTGGCCTTTGAAAATTTCTTTTCGGATATTCCCATTTCAACTACTAAATCCCTAAACTCATCACCTTCTGTTGCTGAGTCTTTGCTAAAAGAAAATGTTAATGTCTGCGATACGGAATTTCTTTTTGAACATATTACTTGTAGAGACATAATTAAAACCTTTCACACTTTAAATGTTAAAAAGACTGCTGATCTGTGGGGTCATTCTGTTGAAGTCGCCAAGTCTATAATTGATATTGTCGCACCTAGTTTAGCTATTATCTTTAATAATTGTATCGACTGTGGGGAGTTTCCTAAACTAATGAAAAATAGTAAAATAATACCTTTGTTTAAATCAGGTAGTACATCAGACCCTACAAATTATAGACCTATTTCAGTACTACCTACTTTTAGTAAAATATTTGAGAAATTAATTTTAGAGCAATTGCAAAGATTTTTTAATAAACATAAATTATTACATAGCAAACAGTTCGGTTTTACAAAGGGTCGTTCAACTGCTGATGCCGGTGTTGAGCTTTTAGGACATATTTGTAATGCATGGGAGGATAAGTGCGATGCCTTGGGCATTTTTTGTGATTTTTCCAAGGCATTTGATTGTGTTCTTCATGAAACCCTAATCAGGAAACTCCGCCACTACGGGATCCGGAACAGCGCTCTGGATCTTCTTACTTCATACTTGAGTAATAGGATTCAGAGCGTTGACGTTAATGGAAAAAGATCTCCTGGATCTATAGTAACAATGGGAGTCACGCAGGGCTCGATTCTTGGTCCTTTCTTGTTTCTTATTTATATTAATGATTTGCCTTACCTCATAAAGGATAACCATAATATAGTGTTGTTTGCGGATGATACTTCACTTTTGTTTAAACTTAAACGTCAGCAGCTGGTTACTGACGATGTAAATAGCGCGATCTCAAAAGTAGTTCACTGGTTCAATGTTAACAATTTACTTCTTAATGAAAAAAAAACGAAATGCATTAAGTTTACCCTACCTCACGTTAGGCAGGTGAAAACTGATGTGCTGATAAAGGGCGAAGAATTGAATCCTGAAAATAGCACAGTATTCTTAGGTTTAACTTTGAATGCTAAGCTTCAGTGGGGCCCACATATAGATAAATTGTCAAAGAAGCTAAGCTCCGCAGCATATGCTGTTAGAAAAATTCGTAATTTAACTGACATAGAGACAGCCCGTTTAGTATACTTTAGCTATTTTCATAGTGTAATGTCGTACGGTATTCTGTTGTGGGGAAATGCCGCCGACATCCAGACTATCTTTGTTTTGCAGAAAAGAGCTGTTCGATCAATTTATAAATTAAGCCCGAGACACTCTCTCAGAGAGAAATTTAAGGAGATTAATGTAATGACTGTGCCTTCTCAGTATATTTATGAAAATCTTTTATATGCACATAAAAATATAAAATTGTTTAAAAAATACAGTGATATCCATAATATAAATACTAGGAACAAACACAAATTTGTAATACCTACAACAAGGCTCAAGAAAATAGGTGGCTCGTTTAGATGTCAATGTGTGCGCTTTTATAATATGCTTCCAAGCCACGTACAAAATCTAAGTATTAATAAATTTAAATCATTCATTAAACGTAAGTTGTGCCAAAAAGCGTTTTATAGTATTAAAGATTACGTTGAGGATAAAACGGCTTGGGAGTGAGCTGCTCCAATTAATTAATTTAGTTTTTTTGTTTAAATATTTTGCACCATGAATTTTGTTATTTTTTAATTTTTTATATATTTTTTTTATTTTTTATTTGTTTTCTTGCAATGATAAGAATATTTACTTTTTAAGGTATTATATTATTTTATTTTAATTTTTGTGAATGTGAAGACTATGTGGATCATTATTTTGTGTTTTAATTTATCTTAGTTTTTAATCATGGTCTGGCAGTTTGAGTAGTTTATGCGGCCTACCCGAATGTCCTTTCTTTGGTATTGTTCGTCGAATCGTTGAGCTCCTTAAATTCTGAGTTGAGCTGCTCGGTTATTGACAAATGCGTGCACTGACTGGACAGGTCCACTCAATCTGGATGGTTCTTTCCTCAAAAGACCATTTCAGACATCAGTCTACATGGTCTTCACATGATCGAACCAAGATTTTGTCAGGACTTTAAAAGAGACTGTGACCTCTGAGTTTGTTTCGGCCTTTCTTCTCAGAGTAGTCAGATAGGAAACGCCGACCTCATCTAGTTTTAAAAAATATGATCGACGTGTAAAAGTGTTTGTACAAACCAACTTACAGAAATAAAATCATTTATCATTTATCATTATCATTTAATAAAAAAAGATAATGTATAGAAACTAAGGGGCCGGCTTCGCGCGACGTCGGCAGCTATCCAGGAGCAGGTCGGGCAGGATGACGTAGCATGGTGTGATGGGACGGCTGATGGTGCGCTACCAGCGTGCGCACACAAGCAGCAGGTCGGACAGGATGATGAGTAGGCGCAGGAATCTGCGTGGGCTGAAACGGGCGCGCTGTGGCCGCGCGCGTCTCCGTAGACCTGTCTGTCACAGCTCGGACTCCACGTGCAGTAAGTAGGCAGCAAGGTGTGTCGGGGAATCGGATTGTGGCGTTTCACGCCGTAGATACGAAGGTATACGATAGGCAGGATTCAGACAAATGATACTCAGTATATCACACACAATATATATTATTGGAGCACTTCAGATAATATAGTTATACATGAGTTGGTAACTCACAGTTTTTAAGAGTTTAATTATAGAAAATACACTTCGTATACGTATAACAGACTCTTGGTGTTCAGACCAGCCTCTAGACTAAAAAAAAAGCTGACGCCCGTTTTTCACTCGTTCTGCCATCTCTTCTAAATTTCAAATTCAAATCTGAATAAGACCAGAACGAATAAAAACGGCTTTACAAAGGCGGGTCATTCTGCACTGACCTTACAATAATGTACAACTAGCTTAAGGAAAGGTCTAGGTAGTCCATGGTACCTATGGTATGTCTATGGCTTTAAGAAAATAAAAGAGACAGACAGATGTCATGTCAAATGAAAATGTCACAGTAGAAAATATTATAAATTACGAATATCTTTTAAGTTTTAGATATTAAAAACAAACAGGAGATAACTAAAGGACATGGCTAAACAACTGCCCTTAGCATGAATATAAATTTCTAATTAGCTCGTAACATTCAAATATTCATTAATGAATTACTACAGTTTTATTATTCTGCTAGAATTTTAGAACTTTCGTGAATTAATCAAATAATTAAAAGTCTTTTTCATGGTTTTGTTTGACAAAACGAACATAAGATTCCGTTCTACCAAAAATTGTGGTCAATAAACCTACTTTTAAAAACATTTGCGTAAATTAAAACGAACAGTATTCATTAATATTTATTTTTGTACCTATCGCAATAAATCTCAAAACGTTGATTTCTTTAATTGCATTCATTTGATTTCTAGAAATTATTGATGATTTTTTGTTTGACAAAAAGAATATAAGATTCTGTTCTTTGAAAAAATGTGGTCAATAAACCTACTTTTAAAGACATTTTCGTAAGCCGACACGAACAGTATTCATTATTATTTATTTTTGTACCTATCGCAATAAATCTCATAACGTTGATTTCTTTAATTGCATTTATCTGATTTATAGAAATTATTGATGATTTTTTGTTTGACAAAAAGAACATAAGATTCTGTTCTTTGAAAAAATGTGGTCAATAAACCTACTTTTAAAGACATTTTCGTAAGTCGACACAAACAGTATTCATTATTATTTATTTTTGTTCCAATCGCAATAAATCTCAACACATTGTTTTCTTTAATTGCATTTATCTGATTTCTAGAAATTATTGATGATTTCTATAAATCGGGAAAGAAACGGCACCTAAATAGTGCTGACACTATAAAGTAACAATCGATTCTTCCTTATTAGACTTGATTCGATTAGAACCAAATTAAAAACACATATTTGGGGTGTCGTGGGAACTCGCTTTGAACGAAGTTCCTTTCGCCGGGTATTATGTATTAATACATAGCCAACCGATATGGTCTTAAGTTTCAATTACGTATTGATTCATCAGGAGATGCATAGACTGTGGTGTAGCGTCAAATGACAGATCTTCAAATGGCAGCCAGGACCAACGGCTTATCTAGTTCTCCAAGGCACGAAGGAAACTCGCTATGTAAAGATGGTACACGATGGATCCACGGAATGACCTCGGCAAGCGTTGCTTAACCTTGAAGATAGACCTGTGCGGCTGTTATTACTTAGGCACGAGCTCCTCTAAACGCCTTACTAAAATTTCATAGCAAAATCGTATTCTTTTACAAGTTTTTATACCTATTAATGTAGGCGTTTATACGATTTTATTTTCAGAATTGTGACAAAATAAAAAGATCCTGTAACTTTTTTCACATGAAATACTAATGATCAGCTATTCAGCATTACATATTACTAGTTAAAATGATATACATTGCTAGGGCAGCCGTCCATAGTTTATTTAGCCACGTCCTTTGCTTTCCAGATGTTAATAATACAAAGAATATATAAAAATGAGTTACACAAATTGATACAATATCAAAAGATGTGAAGATGGTTTGTATAGTGTTATAAAATCGTAAGTAGATGTGGAATAAATACCACAACGGTTCTACTTGTTTTTTTTTCTAATACCGAGGAATAATTTTATCCCTATATAAAAAGTAATTTCCTCCACTACACTCACTCAAATTGACAGTTATAGCTTGTTATTTACTGACATCCATCACGAAAGTGGCGGCAAGAGTTCTGAAGCATCATCAAACAGACTCTCCATTACGAATATTTAATTAATCCTCCACCCGTCGTTGCGCTAAAATTGTGACTTACCTTCGCGTGGGCCCACCTACGAACTATCTTTAAATAATCTTACATCGCGCAAGCAAAGTTTTCGGCGCGATTTGATCGTATACAACAGTCCAACATCAACTGTTGGCCTATTGCTCGGACCAGATATAACAAGTCTGGTCTATGGATCCTCCCTTTTCAATGAAGGTTGGCGCGACTCCCTGTGCCGCATCTTTCCAAATATTATTTCGATGGATTATATTTGGGTTGCTCTTCTTTAAGAAAGAAATTGCAAATTAGTCATCTACTATATAATAATAAGTCGGGTTTCTCCCTGACGCTATAACTCCAGAACGCACGAACCGATTTCCAAGGTTTTGCATTCGTTGGAAAGGTCTCGGGCTCCGTAAGGTTTATAGCAAAGAAAATTCAGGAAAATAAATAAAAAAAAAGCCTTTTCAAGCGGGAAAATAATTTTTCACATACAGCGCCATCTCTGATACATAGCATGTACTACAAAGATGGCGCCGGTGCGTGATACATTGTTTGACAGCTACTTATTGTTCTCTGATCAGTTAATCTTATATTTAAAAATAAGTCGGTTTTCTTCCTGACGATATAACTCCAAAACGCATGAACCGATTTCAATGGTTTTGCATTCGTTGGAAAGGTCTCGGGCTCCGTGAGGTATATAGGTAGGGTAGGTAGGGTAGGGTAGGGTAGGGTAGGGTATGGTAGTGTAGGGTAGGGTAGTGTAGGGTAGTGTAGGGTCGGGTAGGTTAGGGTAGAGTAGGGTAGTTTAGGGTAGGGTAGATAAATATTTGGTCTTTTTGTGGCAAAACAAAGTTTGCCGGGTCAGCTAGTTTCTTTATAATAATAAGCCTTAAAATTAAAAGAGATAACAATTGTTCTAAATATTAACTCTTTTTAACTTAAGAATCACTTTTTACAGAAAAATGGCCTTTTTAAATATTTTTTATTTAATTTTTTTAACTGGGATGGGTTTGCTCTTGACTCTAGTCTAGGTCAGAGGTGACAGAGACAGATTCGACGATGGGAGTGAGCTTATCCAGAAGAAGCCTGTATTTGAAATAAAGAAACACTAAAGATTAAAGTAAAGATATAATAAAAATCTTTTTTGCAAAAAAATACTACCGACTTCCAAATGAAAAACTACAAAGTGAAAAATAACTTAACTTTTGGAAGTCGGTGTCCATATCGCAAAAAAATGGTACCTACGAAAGACACCGACTTCCAAAAGTTAAGTTATTTTTCACTTTGTAGTTTTACATTTGGAAGTCGGTAGTATATTTTGCTACTTTTTAGTTTTACCTACCTAATAGGCAAGTTCTTTAGTAAGTACCTATTACGCCAGAACAGATTAACCGAAAAACATGAAACTTAAACATAACCGGTGAAATTAGAGTTCTGCGTACCCCTTTCAGTATACTGGCGTGATGTTATGTTCTGAAATGGTATAAACAATAAACAGACATGCGATTGAAGCAATCCCGAATGATTTGCCGTATTTTATTGAAGAGTTCTGTTGTATATCTCCGAAGTTCTTTATCAGATCTTTAACAAATTAAAATGGGACCAATTTCGGAACATGTTCTTTCAAACAAAAAAAGAATTTTCAAAATAGGTCCACAATTGGCGGAGATATCGGTGAACATACAAAAAAAAAAAAAAAAAACACAAGAAGTCGAACATAGAACCTCCTCCTTTTTGGTAAGTCGGTTAAAAAATAAAACAAAGAGGATACTTTCATTTTTTATAAATTACTTATTTGACGCTGTTGATGCTATAATAAAACCGTCTCAGGCACTACAGTTAAAAACAATCAACAATTTACCTGATTATGGGACCAAATTGAAAACAACAGTGTTATTTAATCTGGTACCTACTTTTATTTTACGGCATCTAATTAATGTTTTGATAGTGTACCTGCTTAAGTTGCGAGTTCACGCAGCGACAGCGACGCAAGATCGAGACAAGCGACCAAGGCAGGAGACGCGCAGCTCTACTTGTTCTAATGCTAAGTTTAGACTATGACAGAAATTGCGACATAATGTCAGACATTAATTTTAATTCCAGTTGTTGCCTTTCTACAAAAATGATAGGGTTCTTTGTAGTCTCCGTGCTCCGTCGTGCTCTCATTTTTCAAACGCGTTGCGGTGTATTGAAAATGTCGGTCCTGTTCGAAAACTTTTCAACCACACTAGACACTTGGACGCAGCCGTTGATGCGACACTAATTATCGTGTCACAATAAATTTTGCCAATTGAGACACTCGCGTTCATACAGAGACAGTCGGATCATACACTGAGGGTACCGTTTATAAGGTCTTAGTCTAAACTTACCTTTAGGTTTTGTATGGATATCGAGTTTGCGAGCGAGACAAGAGACAGGGACGCGCGACAGAAGACCGCTAGACGGTCTCGCTCCCGGACGGTTGATGTCGCGCGTCTCGCTCGAAAAGCATGAACTGTCACGGCACGTACCTACTCGCACCTTTAGGGTAAATTATAGCTGGGAATTACCCAAGCAGTATTATGACGCTTTTAAGCATTATTGTATCAGTATTTATAAGATTACGCAGGGTTATGTTTACGTAGGCTCTTGGGGGTTGCGGCTCCAAGGAGGTAGGCATTTCATAATTCATTAAGTAGACTGTGTATATGAGTATGTAATGTCTATAACTTATTTATATGTACCATGTCTGTGCTTACATAAATATTCTCGCAGATAGACTCGACGCGACTACCCTTTAAGTACCAATAAATATTACAGAGAATTAAAAGAACAAAACAAATGCAAATATGTTTTCTTTTTATTCTTTATTGCACACAAAACATAAATAAAGAAACAAATACAATGGGCATCTTATGTACAAAGGCGACCTTAACTCATAATTGGGTTCTCTAGCAACAAACCTCAGTTGTTAACCCCCGCCGGAAAAAGAGGGGTGTTATAAGTTTCACGTATGTTGCTGTGTATCTGTGTGTCTGTGTATCTGTGTATCTGTGTGTCTGTCTGTGGCATCATAGCGCCTTAACGGATGAACCGATTTTGATTTAGTTTATTTTGTTTGAAAGGTAATTTTATCGAGAGTGTTCTTAGCTATGTTTGAATAAAATCGGTTCAGCCGTTCAAACGGGCGTTTTTCTGTTTGAATCGCGTTGTTTTCGCAAGATAAATGTGTCGGGGGTTTTTAAATTTTGAAATTTTACTTGTTTAAGGAAATTTTCTTATGAGGACGCACTGTCCTCCAATCCAAGTGCACAACAAAATTCAATGTTTTAAAATGTATTTATTATTTAAAATTCTTACCTACTAATAGTAGATTATTAACCAAGGGCTGTATGACATCAATTGCATACGAGGTTTTTGGCGCCTGAGCGAAGCGAAGGCGCTAATTAACCCGAGTATGCAATTGATGCTTACGCCCGAGATAAATACTCTGCTTTACATATCGATTGTGAGGTAAGTAAACAACAAGACAGCAGGTTTCAATGAACATTTATTAAGAAGAAAAAAATGTGTATTTAATTAAAATTAATAGTAAAATTATTACAATTTGTAAGAGATATGGTCACGTTCTTTTTAGGAATATTTATAGTTTGAATATGAGTTTGTGATGATAAGACTTGAGTTTGAGTGACTTGAGGTTCTTGCATCGTAAATGGCGGCAGTTGACTGGTACTATTTTCTTCATTAAAAAATGGCTCAGATGATGTGCTTTGACGTGGTGATTTCAAGTTTATATTTTCTGTTATTTTAGAAGTAATTTTGCTTTTGTTTGCCATCGAATCTTCGATATAACCTTCGGCCACTTTGCTGGACTTCCAGCCGCCGTGCCTTTTTAACAGAGTGAGGTTGGCTCCCGAATCAGCCAATAGAGTCGCTGATGTTCTGCGAAAGCAATGCCCGGTGTATAACTCTACGTTACTCAGTTTTAAATATGTGGCTATTTGCTTTGGCATGCCTGTAAATTTGTTTTTTCCTATTACTTGTCTGTGGCATTTTCCTTTACTGTAATTAAGAAAAAAACGATTTGTATCCACGTTTTCAGGCCGAAGAGCTTGATATTTTTCAACATAATTTGCAAATTCTTCATGCACAACAAATGACCGGTCAATTTTAGTTTTCGTGTTAAGCAGTTTTATGAGTAGTAATTTGTTATGTTTTTCTACATTTTCTATTGTCAAGTTTGTCAATTCCACGGTTCTGCAGGCTCCCGATATCCCAAAAATTAGAACAACCTGTAAAAAAGACATAAGTTGTATTAAAGGCACCAAATTCGCATAGTATTTTTGTGAAATATTTTGGTAACTTATTAAAAAGGGCAAGTAAATACGTAGGTACCTTTATTGCTAAATAAATTTCATCCGGAGCTTCATTTAAGAATTTCTGTACTTCTTCTGCAGTAAATACCTTCGATTTCTTGCTTTTAAAGCCGTCAGACTGCCTTTTCAAGAAAGCAGTAAGTTTAGAAAAATCTTTCAAATTCACGTCATGTTTTGTCATCATTGTAGATTTTAGCATGGAATAAAAGCACCATAAACTGGAAGGTTGTAGCCTCTTAGATAATTCATCAAAATATGATATAAAAACACTTTCAGAAAGAGATTTCATTTTTTTTCTGACCGCCATTTCATAAATTCGTCGTATGCCTTTACATATCTTTCTTTCGAGTTCGGCGGTAATATATTTTCGACAACTCTTTTTGCCCTTTCTTTAATAAAATCGGGCGTTAGATCTATGTCTTCGTCACTAGACATGTTTAAAACTTTTGAAAAAGAACTCAAACAAGAAAATTAATTATTTTCGCGATGCTTTCGCGCCTACTAGTAGACCGCCTTTTTTTTTTTCACGCACGCGAGCGCGTCAAATCTTGCTGGCCAGTTTGATTTTTAAATCGATTCCATCTAACATACGATGTGGAAACAAATAGTTCCATATTTAAAATAAAATCTTTATAAAATAAATTGTCTAGATTCCGATTCGAGTAATTAATGGATACCGAGAAAAAAAATATTAACTTTTTAAAAATATTCTTCGTGCAGTAGAGTATGACAGTTCTTTTTTCAAATTCCAAAACCTATGCTGTAATGATAGTCATACACCCCGGCATTCAGGGGTGTAAGGGTGTACTTACAAAGCAAGAGATATGTAAATAAACTAAACAGATACGTGTACAACATATTTATGTGTCATGTTGATAGGAAATGTTCAGTTCCAGCCACTTCAACCGCCTCCGAACTTCCTACAAATGGTATGACAGTGGCATGATACAGGACAATATGTGATGTAACATAAGAGTTCCCTCTATCTGGCAGAATCTTGATACTCCGAAATTTATTTGGCATAACACACTTGGCATAATCTTCTTTAAACGAATATTCTTAAGGCATATTTTTTTTATAATAATTGTTTGGCCGAATGTTTCTATATCCGAATTTACAATGGCTTACTTTTAAGATTACAGAATTTTATGTGACATAATTTCACTTGGCATAATACGAAGATGGCAAAAATTCATTTGGAATAATTTGATTAGGCATTTCTATAAACTAGCATTTTTAACCTCAAATTAAAATTGAAATACTGTCTTAAAAAGTCAATATGTTGTGTTACTAAAGTTAGTGACAGAAACGAATCGCTGCAAAACCGACTCCACGTAGTCTTGTCTGCCCTACCCCTAGAGTGTAATTTAAGCCTGCGTAGGCGCGGAGGGGCGAGGTGGCCTGTGAGCTGAGAAGCAGGTGGTTTAATAGCGGTTGCCGCCGCGGCTAAGGCGGAGCTGCGGTGGTGAGCATTAAAACCATCTGTGACTTGTGAATCCATGTTCAGATAATATATTTTCGTAAGATATTACAAATTTGTCTTGATATTTTAACAGGTTTATGTTTATATCCTCGCAGAAAACTACTTTAGAATCAATAAGTATTTTTTCAATCATCATCATCATCATGTTTATTTATTCGCGGTGGTCGGTATATTGCTATTAAATATATTTTCTCATTATTGAACTGGAGTGTAATGGGACGCACTCCGCCGAACGCATTCCTGTGGACTTTGTCAACTCACACACACGCCCGCTCAGCTCCTCGCGCGTGTACTCCAATACTCCTCCACCGCATCGGTCCGCTCGCGTATAAGTAATTACATCATAACCCTTTATTGGAAATAATTACACTAAGGCGTGGTTAAGATAAGGTTCAGTTAGTACTATTACATCTAGTTTATCTATACAGGAATTTATAGTAAAAAGTAGTTCACTGAAGTGTTTTAAAAATATAGATTTTTTACATGCAGAATACATAGTCCTTGATTGTATACAATTGAACTTATCCAATTACTCAGGTCGTTAGCACAGGTATAATTTACTGTATTATCAGCTACGAGTATGACATCAAAATTATTGAAGACAGCGAATTTTGTGGATTACGAATAATCACGGTTAAGAACAGTTTTAATTTTTAACCATACTTAAAGCCGAAAACGATTTTATTTTGATAACTGACTTAGTTCATTTTCCCTTCTTATCCATATTGTATTGTCGTCATCCTTTCTCTTCTCCAAGATTTTTTCATTTGTCACCCATTTATACTTGTATACACCTTTGAGTTGCCTTTTTGCGTTTCACAGTAGTGTCTTCCTAGCCTTGGTTAGGTCTTCATTGATAAATATTTTGTTTGAAAAGATGATCCTATTTAACTCGATCAGTTTGCGACGATTGGTTAACCAGTCCTCCCTTGATTAAATGTCTGTTGCCTTGAAGCCAACCGTTATTGAAGATGGTTTATTTTCTTGTTTAGAACGTCTGTTCCGTTTTACCTATTCTATTTCATCGCTTTTTACGCCCATCTTATCTCCAATTTTGGTCACGATCTCTCTCAAGTTTTCGCCGGGCATGTATTAAAAGCCTACAATTTCGAGGTTTTGTTGAAGAGATGATTGTTCAGCGTAGTTTTTGACCAAGTGCAATGTTGCATTTCTCTAAATAGACACATCTGTTATTAATATTGGTCACAGTTTTTTTCAAGTTTCCTTTAGATTCTTCGTGTTCAAATCTGATAATATGCTAATGCTTTGTTGTATTGTATATATAATATTCTTAAGTCCGAATATGGCACTTACCTTTTTTTGAATGTCTTTTAATATGTTTTCAAAGTCTTGTACCTCTTCCTCCACTTCTTCTTTTATTGCATAGATCGTTAAGGTCAATTATAAGGATGAAATCTCTCTAACAAACTTGATAAATTAAATGAAAGGAAAACCATGAAATCTGGACTTTTTTATTGGTTATTCAATAGGTCAAGTTAAAGCACTTTTACTCAAAGATCCATCTATATCCTTATGTGAGTAATTAATAATTATCAGTAACGTCATTTATCTATTTAAATGACAAATTACTATTTAGATAAGATTAGAATACGTTGGAAGAACAAATTTGTGTATCCAAGAAAATGGAGCCCATTTCGAGCAACTAATTAGTTAGTTTACCATTATTTGTAAATAATTATAATTATTTAAGATTTGGTGGTTTTCCTTTCATTTAATTTATCAAGTTTGGTAGAGAGATTTCATCCTTATAATTGACCCTAACGATTGATGCAATAAAAGTACAGGATGTAATTTTAAAGATTTTAGTCGGTTTGATTCCCGAGTGTGGCAAGCGAATTTTCGAAAATCTTTGAATGCAGTTTTCTTTCTTTTCAAAAATAAAGGAATGTTTTCATTGACTAAAATTATCTATCTACAGTATTAAGAGTACTTTCCCTTCAGGTGGCATTACAAAATTCCACCCTGTATATTACTTTGATCGCTTGTTGTACAGACCATGTAAAGGAGCGAATAATAACCTTTCAGTACAAGACCATAGAACTGATATCTATTTACAATTTTAGAACTGAAAAATAATAGAGATAATGTATCGTCAAACTGTTTAACCAGTGAAATTTTGGTTAACTTTTTGTTAATTTAAATATATTTTTAGAATTTGAAAATCTCTGGGAATCCATGTGTGAGTTTTTATACCGATAGCCGTTCACACTGTAACATATACAACATCACACCGCTTCCAATAAGTATCCGGCTCGTTCTAGTGAAACACCGTCAGTGTAAATTGTATTCCCTATCACTGCGCTGTATCTCTGCCATGTCAACGCTCTCACGGTTCTGTGAAAATAATTTATGATAACATCAACTTGCCAAACAAACTAAAAGCATGTTAAAGCTTTTCAAAATTTTGCGTCGCTCAAAATGAGTCGAGAAATTTTCGTTCGGATAATTGGCTTATTTTACGTTGCGTACACACAAGAGAATGCAACTAAATTTCGGGGACTCACTCTGAGCTTCACATATAATGCTCAGCTACGCTTATCTGCCTACAACCATATAAATACGAAAGTAAGAAAAAAACACTATCATCAATATCCCGAGCTCATTCCACCTCTCCAGTTGATTGAATTATTCAAACGAAGACGTACATTGAGTTGCAAATAACGGCCAAACGCACGGCCTATCGACGTAAATTAGTTGGAAGGGAGATAAGTGGCCGTAAATGGCCGTAATGTTTAATAATTAATGAATTTATGGCCGCTAAGCTCAAGTAGCGTTTATATGCGCTGCTGGTGCTTGTTGCTGACTGTTTGGCAATTTGCGATGATGATGATTACATTATTATGATTACGATCGATTTCGTTATATTAATTAGGTACAAATAGGGTCGTTGCTGTTAAAGGGTTGTTTTCAGATATAGTAAATTTTGATGAAAATCCATTTTGTCTCGGGTCTAAAACGGCTCCGTCTTCGATTCGGGCGTCAATTTTGCCGAAACTGCAAAGACTAATGCTTATCTATACTTTGTTCTAAAATAAATAATCTAGCATTTTCATTAGCTAGGCCACTGGGTAAAATGTCACTATAGAACGGTTTTCTTTACTTAATGAAGATTGGTGTTGGAAGTGGTCAGTGAAAAGTTAGGTACCCACGCGTAGGACTTTATCTTTTAGTATAGTTCAAAACTTTTGACTTTTTATAAACGATCACTATAACAATATTCTAACATTTTTTTTTTAAACCAAGATCTATTTAGAACAGAGTTTCACATTGCTGAAACGTAGTAACAGGTTCTTATTTTGAATGTTTTTCTTCAATGGAATTCTCAATCGTATCCTCTGATTGCACCAACCCAAACTGGGCCCGTGTGGTAAATTACAGCTCATTCCCTCTCACAAAGAGGAGGCCTGTGTCCCAGCAGTGGTAACATTAAAAAAGGCTGATGATGATCCACTGATTGACATTTTCCAAATTAATGATGACGTATTCAACGCAGTCAATCAGAATTAGCAGGCAAGCAAGATAAGTGGGCGTAACGTTTGAATAATAAATGAATTTATGGGCATCAAGCACAAGTGGAATTTACATGTACCACGTTTCACCAGTTGCCGCCATTTTGAGCGCCATTAATGTGTGACGCCGATTACCAGTGCAATGTTAATTAGCTTAGCGAGTGTTATTTATTGAAGTGAGGGTATTATGACAGTGGCTGAAAATAGAGCCTAAGGAAAAAGAAAAACTTATAGATTGACTGAAATATAAATTACTAGCTTCCGCCCGCGGCTTCGCACGCGTAAAAAGTGTTTTATCATCCAAAGGGAATACGAACTATTCTATGTCTTTCCCAGGATCTCAAACTATGTCCATGCCAAATTTCGTCTAAATCGGTTCAGTGGATCCACCTAAATAGTCTTTTGGGGGTAGTTTCATTTTTTTTTTATAGATTACATTTTTATTGATAACATATTATGTATAGAGATATTTATGTCAAGTTTCATATTTATTAACCCAAGAAATCAATTACTGCCGACCTAACTTCAACACTCTCTCTATCGTCGTTTGGGGTTGTTTAAAAAAACTATTAATGACACCTTTACTGTTTATTAGATTGGTATTTAAGTCAACTTTCAAATTTTGTTAACCTAAGAAATAAGAATATTCAAAAAACACTTTAACACACATCCAAATCGTCTTTTGGGAGTTGTTTCAAATGACTAATATTGAAAAAGTTTATTGTTTATTGAGGTTGGTATTTAAGTCACGTTTCAAGTTTATTAACCCAAGAAATAGCCGCCTTTGTACCTTTTTGTGCATGAAGTCTAAATAAATAAATAAATAGGTTTCTTCGCCTTAATCATCTTTTGGAGGTAGTTTCAAAAATAAAAACCCTTCAATATTTATTTAGGTTAGTATTTGTGCTAAGTTTCAAGTTTACTGACCCAAAAAATCAGATTTTTCCATACAAAATTCACACCGCCTAAATCATAATTTGGGGGAAGCTTCGAAAAACTAATAATAGCAACCTTTATCATTTACTTATATTACTATTATTGCCAAGTTTCAAGAATTTTGGAATTAGATTTTTCATCCAATCTCTCAAACCCCTTTTCACCCCCTAACAGGTAGAATTTCCAAAAACTGTCTTAGTGCTCATTTACGTTATATGAGGAACATTGTTGCTAAATTTCATGCTTCTAGGCTTAGTGGTTTTGACTGTGCGTTGATCGATCAGTAAGTAAGTCAGCCATTTTCGTCTTTTATATATTATAGCTGACCCCCGCGGCTTCGCTCCCATCAACTAGCTACCTATCCTAGCACCTACCTACCTACCTACCCATCCACCTAGCTTACCTACCTACCAACCTACTCACCTGCCCTACTGATCAACCAACCCACCCTACTCTATCAACCTAATCACCTGCCCTACAGATCAACCTACCTACCCTACCACTTACCCCATCTACCTTCCTACCAATTTGTTAAACTATTTATTTGAATAAGAATTTATACTACAATACGAATGTAACCAACTTTTGTTTCTACCGGCGATCTAATTCAATTTTAGAACACAAAAGCTGCTATTGTGACTTAACTATGACAGTGAGATATTTTCTTTCATAGTCTTTTTTGTAGTAAATAATAAGTAATTTCATCATGTACTACATCATTTTTATGTATAATCAATAGTTTTCTCAGCGCACGGCAAATAATTAATTTTATAGGCAAAATATTGCTACTTTGGATTACATTATTGCAATTTTCATAAGTATTTTTATTATTTTTGGAAATAAATTATAGCCTATGTTACTCGGGAATAATGTAGCTTTCCATAGGAAAGATTTTTTAAAATCAGTCCAGTAGTTTCGGAGTCTATTTGGTACAAACAAACAAAAAAATATTTCCTCTTTATAATATTGGTATAGATTTAATTAAAATACATGAAAAGCGTTGACACTAGTAAGCGGTTTTTATCATGGAAAACAATTTGTTATATTTTACTACTTGCTGCTGTCAGCGGCTTCGCCTGTATGAAATACGAGTAGGGGAACAATACCAAGGAAACGTACTACTGGCATAACAACAAACAATCAATCATACAGACTTTCACTTAAGTAGGTTAGAATTAAATGAACAAGAATACCTATA
Organism: Orthosia gothica; assembly: GCA_949775005.1. Taxonomy (NCBI): domain Eukaryota; kingdom Metazoa; phylum Arthropoda; class Insecta; order Lepidoptera; family Noctuidae; genus Orthosia; species Orthosia gothica. Next base: position 1,173,107 of record OX459034.1, on the reverse strand, counting down.
CCAGTATTATTTATGCAGGCTGGATTTTTATATGAAGCAGTAATCGCAAGAAACCTTAACCTTTGAACGAGTAGTTCTAGGAAAACTTAATTCAAAAAATCAGAAAATAGCCTCTGACACTCGCAGGTTAAGACGAGTCGATTGACGTATGAATCATCAAAATCGGCCAACGCGTTTGGTCTCTGGAACGCCATATAGGAACAAACAAACATACATACATAGACTGATTAACACATTACCCTCCTTCGGCAGTCGGATAAAAACTTTCTAAGAAGATTTTTCTTAACTTATTACCCCGTATCAAAAATACAACCGAAATGTGCGAGTCTCGTATTTATTCAGACATAATATTTGAATTGATAACCTAAGCCCACTAACACCCCGTTTCAGATCAAAAGTAAACATTATTTATTCATCTTTTTGAGCCTGCGTTTGACGAATGAGCAAAGTATCGAAGCGCGCGCTTAGTTTCGGAAATGTTTGCTATAAGATATATTCATTCATTCATATTCTTTATTGTACACAAAACAAATATACACAAACTAGCTGTTGCCCACAACTTTGTCTGCGAAGCATCAGTAATTCGAATAGCTTATTTTTTATATCGCGGCATAAAATTTTAGGTTTTTCATACAAACTTCTACCCCTCTTTCCACCACCTTAAGTATGATTTCCGGGATAAATAATATCCTATGTCCTGCCAAGGGTCTCAAAATATCTCCGAACCAAATTGCATCTAAATCAGTTCAGGGGTTTAAGTGTGAAAAGGTAGACAGAGAGACAGACAGAGTTACTTTCACATTTATAATATTAACTTCACCCGCGACTTCGTTCGTGTGATGGCAACCAAAAATAAGCTGTTATTAAACCATAAAAAAGGTGATTTCGTAAAGTTCTTCAGTTTGGGACGATTCGTTAATTGACTTAAAGAATAATACATTTTAGTTTACCGCTACAAAGTAAAATCCGCCCCTTAAAACTTAATATACCCTTTTTCTCTTTTTAATTTTTTGTTTATGTTAGTTAGATTGCTCAGTAAGATGCCTCAAAAAAACTAACATCACTTAACCCTATCAGGGGAGAGGTAGTTTTAAAAAACGTATTATGTAAATTTTGATTATTTAATTATCTCCACGGAATGAGATTGTTCATACAAACCAATTTCGCCCTTTTCACCCCCTTAAAGGTTGACAAATCAGTGGCGACTGCGAACCGGAAAACGCAAATTAAGAAGTCCGACCTGGTCAAGGCTGCGGGAGTCCGGTGGATGCGAAACGCACAGGACCGTTCAGTGTGGCGGCGCTTGGGGAAGGCATATATCTAGCAGTGGACGTTTTTTGGCTGAAATAATGATCCCAACATCATAAACGAAACCTTGTTTTCTAAACAAACTTTAACACCCACTTAATCCTATTTTGGGGGTAGTTTCGAAAGAATATAATGACTTTTATTATTTATTTAAGTTAGTATTTGTGCAATGTTTCAAGTTTAGTAACCCTTGAAATAAAATTCTTCGATACAAAATTCAACACCCCCTAAATCAACTTGTGGGGGTAGTTAGATTACTATTTGTGCCAAGTTTCATGATTATTAGCCGAAGGAATTAGATTTTTCATACAAACTTTGTCCCCCTTTTTCTCTCCGATAGGGGAAGAATTTCGGAAAATCCTTTCTTATCGGATGCCTACACGGCATACAAAAAACATACTCTTCAAGTTCCATGTCTCTACGATCAGTGGTTTAGGCGGTGCGTTGATCCGTCAGTCAGTCATTCAGGACAAAGCATTTTATATGTATAGAAGATATATGGAGCAGAAGACTGGTCGGGTATTTTGAGACGCATAATTTTGGGTGGACCAAAAATTACTTTAGTATGAAAATGAATGCTGCGTAAATTACGCGACACAACACAAACATCTAATACAGCTTAAATTACGCGGCACTAAAACTTTACACACAATCTGAGACAAACGGTCCAGTTCGGTAGTTCCAAATCGATGTAGAGGTCCCCGTCTTAGTGCCATTTGACACCCCTAAATCGGTTTTTGGGGGTAATTCCAAAAAACGAATTATGCCAACCTTTATTATTTTGCCAAAGGAATAAAATTTTTCATACAAAAAAATGTCTCCCTTTTAACCCCTTAAAAAGTTGATTTTCCAAAAATCCCTCCTAGATGCTCCCCTACATCATAAAAAGAAGCTAAGTGCAGTAAAAGTAATCAAAAATCTTTACCACCCCGAAATCGTATTTTAAGGGTAGTTTCGAAAAACTTATAATGAAAAACTTTATTGTTTATTTAGGTTGGTATTTATGTCAAGTTTCATGTTTATTGACCCAAGAAATCAGATTCTTCAATAAAATAACATCCCCTAAATCATCTTTTGGGGGTAGTTTCGAAAAACTAATAATGAAACCCTTTATAGTTTATTTCGTTTGGTATTTATATCAAGTATATTAACTGAAGTAATAAGATTCTTCATAAAAACTTTAACACCTCTAAATCGTCTTTTGGGGTTAGCTTCAAAAAATAATAAAAGCAACCTTTATTATTCATTTAGGTTAGTATTTGTGGCAAGTTTCAAGTTTATTGACCCAAGAAATCTGATTTTTACAAAACACTTTAATACCTCCTAAATCGTCTTTTGGGGGTAGTTGCAAAAAACTAATAATGACAACCTTTATTGTTTATTTAGGATGTTATTTATATCAAGTTTCATGTTTATTCACCCAAGAAATCAGATTCTTCAAATAAAATGACATCCCCTAAATCATCTTTTGGGGCTAATTTCGAAAAACTAACAATGAGGCTTTCATTGTTAGTTTTTCGAAATTAGCCTGATATTGAAAAAGTTTATTGTTTATTTAGATTGGTATTTATGTCAAGTTTCAAGTTTATAAACTGAAGTAATAAGATTGTTTAAAAAAAACTTTAACACCCCTAAATCGTCTTTTAGGGGTAGTTTCAAAAAACTATAAAAGCAACCCTTATTATTCATTTAGGTTAGTATTTGTGGCAAGTTTCAAGTTTATTGACCCAAGAAATCAGATTTTTCGATACAAACTTCAACACCCCATAAATCATCATTTGGGGGTAATTACCAAAAACTAATAATGTCAATCTTTATCATTTACTTAGAATACTATTTGTGCTAAGTTTCAAGAATGTTGGTCGAAGGAATTTGATTTTTCATACAAACTTTCAACACCCTTTTTACCCCTTTAGGGGTGGAATTTCCAAAAATCCTTTCTTAGTGCACACTAACGTCACTTAAGGAACCTTTCTGTTAAATTTCATGCCTCTAGGCTTAGCAGTTTTGGCTGTGCGTTGATTGATCAGTCAGTCAGTCAGTCAGTCACTTTTCGCTTTTTTTTTTATTGAATCTACCAGGCCCCTCAGAAAGTATTGCGAAAAAAAGTTTTTATATATAGGAGACTGGCCAGTTATAATGTTTTTCGAAAATATGATTATTTATAAGTAAAAATAAGTAAGTTCCAATTTCAAAATTTCCCTCCACATTTTTTGCGAGTTAATTCAAAGTATTGTGTCTCACTGAAATATGGATCTGCGCCGGGAACATTTTAGAGCTATGATTTTATACGATTTCAAGTGTCGCCTGAAACCGGATGAATCGTACGATAGACTTCAAATGGCATTCATGGATGAAGGCCCTTCCAAGGCAACCGTGTATCGTTGGTATAACGAATTCAAGCGCGGTCGACCAACTTTGGGGGATGACGAAAGAAGCGGTCGCCCTTTGACGGCTGTTACCGAAGAAAACGTGCTAGCAGTGAAAAATTATCAGAACCATTTAGTACTCCGGTATAAAAAGTTCCTTTTAAAGATGCACTAGCTATACGTAGTGGATAAGAGCTACTCATATCAAAAAGCTTTTTCTTCGCCGTTTCAGTTTTCAATAAGGATAACCAGCAATCATGATCAAACAACATGTTTTCAACAATAGTATCAACATGTTTATGCATCATTTTTATTCTGGCGAAAATGATCAAGCAACACTCCTTGACACAGTACACTCCAGCGCTCACGCATCGTAACCACAACGTGGCCACGTCTGACACTACTAAAACCACCTTTAGCCGTAGATTCTTTGTTTTCCTTGGTCCTTACCTCTACAATAAAATACATAAAACGTTAAACGTGCACTGTTCTTGTTCAAGATTGGCTTCTCAAGCCACTGCAAAAGAAAGCCTTTTAAGGTTCTTGCTTAGCCCATTTTAACCCACAGGAACACCTTTCACATATCACACTCACACACTCATACAAATACACACTCAGTCCATATCACACCTACTGCTTCTGTTATACACTTAATTGTACTTTGATTTTTATTTTCTCTTCTTGTTTTTTTGTTTTTTGCCTGCCTGAATATTGTTTTTTTTATCATTGGTATCACAAATTGAATTGAATCTATATATCTTCTATATCTATAAAAGCGAAAGGTGACTGACTGACTGACTGACTGACTGACTGATCAATCAACGCACAGCCAAAACTGCTAAGCCTAGAAGCATGAAATTTGGCAGAAAGGTTCTTCAAGTGACGTAAGTGTGCACTAAGAAAGGATTTTTGGAAATTCTACCCCTAAGGGGGTAAAAAGCGGGTTGAAAGTTTGTATGAAAAATCAAATTCCTTCGAACAAAATTCTTGAAACATAGCACAAATAGTATTCTAAGTAAATGATAAAGATTGAAATTATTAGATTTAGGGGATGTTAATTTTTTTGAAGAATCTAATTTCTTGGGTCAATTAATATGAAACTTTGCTTAAATACCAACCTAAATAAACAATAAAGGTTTTCATTATTAGTTTTTCGAAACTAACTTTAAAATACGATTTCGGGGAGGTAAAGATTTTTGATTACTTTTACTGCACATAGCTTCTTTTTAAGATGTAAGGGAGCACTTAGGAGGGATTTTTGGAAATTCAACTTTTGAAGGGGTTCAAAGGGAGACATTTATTTGTATGAAAAATCTTATTCCTTTGGATAAATAATAAAGGTTGGCATCATTAGTTTTTCGGAATTATCCCCAGAAGACGATTTGGGGGTGTTAAAGTTTCTTTGAAGAATCAAATGGCACTAATACGGGGAACTACCGAACTGGACCGTTGGTCTCAGGTAAACATAGTTGTGAGTGACGTTTTAGTGTTGCGTAATTTACGCTGTATTAGGTTTTTGTGTTGTGTCGCGTAATTTACGCAGCATTTGTTTTCATAGTAAAGTAATTTTTGGGCCACCCGAAGTAATGCGTCTCAAAAAACCCGACCAGTCTTCTGCTCCTTCTATACATATAAAAAAAATATATTCTTCTATACATATAAAATGCTTTGTCCTGAATGACTGACTGACGGATCAACGCACAGCCTAAACCGCTGATCGTAGAGACCTGGAACTTGGAGAGTATGTTTTTGTATGACGTAGGCATCCGATAAGAACGGATTTGCCGAAATTCTTCCCCTAAAGGGAAGAAAAAGGGGGACAAAGTTTGTATGAAAAATCTAATTCCTTCAGCTAATATTCTTGAAACTTGGCATAAATAGTAATCTAAGTAAATGATAAAAGGTTGACATTATTAGTTTTTTGAAACTACCCTCACAAGTCGATTTAGGCGGAGTTAAAGTTTTTTGAAAAATCTTATTTATTGGGTTAATAAAATTGATACTTGACAAAAATACCAAAATAAACAAACAATAAAGGTTGATATTATTAGATTTTCGAAACTGCCTCCAAAAAACGATTTAACAGGTGATAAAGTTTTGTTAAAGAATTTTATGTCTTGGGTTAATAAACTTGATAGTTGTCATAAATACCAACCTAAGTAAACAATAAAAGGTTGTCATTATATTTTTTCGAAACTACCCCCCAAAGTAGGATTAAGTGGGTGTTAAAGTTTGTTATGAATCATACTGGACAAGGTTTCGTTTTTGATGTAGGGATCTAGGGGAGCACGAAGAAGGAATTTGCGAAAAATCAACCTTTCACCATCATCATCATTTCAGCCAAAAAACGTCCACTGCTAAACATAGGCCTTCCCCAAGCGCCGCCACACTGATCGGTCCTGTGCGTTTCGCATCCACCGGACTCCCACAGCCTTGACCAGGTCGGACTTCCTAATTTGCGTTTTCCGGTTCGCAGTCACCACTGAACTGTCAACTTTTAAGGGGGTGAAAAGGGGGCAATTTGTTTGTATGAACAATCTCATTCCGTGCAGATAATTAAATAATCAAAATTTACATTATACGTTTTTTAAAACTACCTCCCCCCTGATAGGGTTAAGTGATTTTAGTTTTTTTGAGACATCTTACTGAGCAATCTAACTAAAATAAACACAAAATTCAAAAGAGAAAAAGGGTATATTAAGCTTTAAGGGGCGGATTTTACTTTGTAGCGGTAACCTAAAATGTATTATTCTTTAAGTCAAATAACGAATCGTCCCAAACCTATAAACCGTAGAACTTTACGAAACTACATTTTTATTTGGTTTAATAACAGCTTATTTTTGGTTGCCATCACACGAACGAAGTAGCGGGCGGAGTTAATATTATAAATGTGAAAGTAACTCTGTCTGTCTCTCTGTCTACCTTTTGACGCTTAAACCGCTGAACCGATTTAAATGTAATTTGGTTCGGAAATATTTTGAGACCCTGACATAGGATAGTTTTTATCCAAACATACTTACGGAAATCATACTAAAGGGAGTGGAAAGAGGGGTAGAAGTTTGTATGGAAAACCTACAATATTAAGCCGCGATATAAAAAATAAGCAATTCGAATTACTAATGCTTCGCAGACAAAGTCGCGGGCAACAGCTAGTCATATATATACGTGGGACACTCAGAAAGTTTTGCGAAACTAAAAAAAATTGTTCTATACGTACATATATTTTTATTAAATCTTTTCAAAGTACTTTCCACCAGCCTCTATACAAAGATTCATGCGCCTAAACCAGTTTTCAAAACACTTTTTCCAGTCCGCCGCAGACACCTCGTTTACAGCCTGCTCGAACGCAGCCAGCGCATCTTCCGGCGACGAAAATTGTATCCCTTTGAGCTGATTTTTTATTTTTGGGAATAAAAAGAAGTCACACGGTGCTAGATCAGGGCTGTAAGGAGGGTGACCCAGGAGTTTGACTGGCGTGCTGTCCAGGAAGTCCCTCGTTTTGAGTGCGGTGTGCGCAGGTGCATTGTCTTGGTGGAGCAGTAGCCCGCGGAGCCCTGTGTTTGGTCGCTTGTTGCTTATAACAGAGAAAACTTCTGGCAAACATTTGGTAGTATACCATTCGGCATTAATGCTTCTTTGATCCCGTAAGGGAATTGATACCAAGTGGCCAGTCAAATTAAAAAAGCTAGCGATCAAAATCTTACCCCCGCTTCTAGATCGCTTCACTTTGGTAGGCGTTGGCTCATTTTGAAACACCCAAACAGTCGACTGGCGCTTGGTTTCTGGGTCGTATTGATAAATCCAGGACTCATCACCTGTAACGATGTCGTAAACACGCCGAGACGAGCCTGCTTCAAATTTGTTAAGCATATCACGGCACCATTCCACCCGGGCCTGCTTCTGAGCATCGGTGAGGTTGTGCGGCACCCAGCGTGATACTATCCTCCTCACGCGAAGATGGCTGTGTAGAATCTCGTGAACGCTTCCCGATCCAATCTTCAATATGTGTTGAATCTCCTGATATGTAATTCGCCTATTGTCTTGGATTAAATTTTTCACTGCTAGCACGTTTTCTTCGGTAACAGCCGTCAAAGGGCGACCGCTTCTTTCGTCATCCCCCAAAGTTGGTCGACCGCGCTTGAATTCGTTATACCAACGATACACGGTTGCCTTGGAAGGGCCTTCATCCATGAATGCCATTTGAAGTCTATCGTACGATTCATCCGGTTTCAGGCGACACTTGAAATCGTATAAAATCATAGCTCTAAAATGTTCCCGGCGCAGATCCATATTTCAGTGAGACACAATACTTTGAATTAACTCGCAAAAAATGTGGAGGGAAATTTTGAAATTGGAACTTACTTATTTTTACTTATAAATAATCATATTTTCGAAAAACATTATAACTGGCCAGTCTCCTATATATAAAAACTTTTTTTCGCAATACTTTCTGAGGGGCCTGGTAGATTCAATAAAAAAAAAAGCGAAAAGTGACTGACTGACTGACTGACTGATCAATCAACGCACAGCCAAAACTGCTAAGCCTAGAGGCATGAAATTTAACAGAAAGGTTCCTTAAGTGACGTTAGTGTGCACTAAGAAAGGATTTTTGGAAATTCCACCCCTAAAGGGGTAAAAAGGGTGTTGAAAGTTTGTATGAAAAATCAAATTCCTTCGACCAACATTCTTGAAACTTAGCACAAATAGTATTCTAAGTAAATGATAAAGATTGACATTATTAGTTTTTGGTAATTACCCCCAAATGATGATTTATGGGGTGTTGAAGTTTGTATCGAAAAATCTGATTTCTTGGGTCAATAAACTTGAAACTTGCCACAAATACTAACCTAAATGAATAATAAGGGTTGCTTTTATAGTTTTTTGAAACTACCCCTAAAAGACGATTTAGGGGTGTTAAAGTTTTTTTTAAACAATCTTATTACTTCAGTTTATAAACTTGAAACTTGACATAAATACCAATCTAAATAAACAATAAACTTTTTCAATATCAGGCTAATTTCGAAAAACTAACAATGAAAGCCTCATTGTTAGTTTTTCAACACCCCTAAATCGTCTTTTAGGGGTAGTTTCAAAAAACTATAAAAGCAACCCTTATTATTCATTTAGGTTAGTATTTGTGGCAAGTTTCAAGTTTATTGACCCAAGAAATCAGATTTTTCGATACAAACTTCAACACCCCATAAATCATCATTTGGGGGTAATTACCAAAAACTAATAATGTCAATCTTTATCATTTACTTAGAATACTATTTGTGCTAAGTTTCAAGAATGTTGGTCGAAGGAATTTGATTTTTCATACAAACTTTCAACACCCTTTTTACCCCTTTAGGGGTGGAATTTCCAAAAATCCTTTCTTAGTGCACACTAACGTCACTTAAGGAACCTTTCTGTTAAATTTCATGCCTCTAGGCTTAGCAGTTTTGGCTGTGCGTTGATTGATCAGTCAGTCAGTCAGTCAGTCACTTTTCGCTTTTTTTTTTATTGAATCTACCAGGCCCCTCAGAAAGTATTGCGAAAAAAAGTTTTTATATATAGGAGACTGGCCAGTTATAATGTTTTTCGAAAATATGATTATTTATAAGTAAAAATAAGTAAGTTCCAATTTCAAAATTTCCCTCCACATTTTTTGCGAGTTAATTCAAAGTATTGTGTCTCACTGAAATATGGATCTGCGCCGGGAACATTTTAGAGCTATGATTTTATACGATTTCAAGTGTCGCCTGAAACCGGATGAATCGTACGATAGACTTCAAATGGCATTCATGGATGAAGGCCCTTCCAAGGCAACCGTGTATCGTTGGTATAACGAATTCAAGCGCGGTCGACCAACTTTGGGGGATGACGAAAGAAGCGGTCGCCCTTTGACGGCTGTTACCGAAGAAAACGTGCTAGCAGTGAAAAATTTAATCCAAGACAATAGGCGAATTACATATCAGGAGATTCAACACATATTGAAGATTGGATCGGGAAGCGTTCACGAGATTCTACACAGCCATCTTCGCGTGAGGAGGATAGTATCACGCTGGGTGCCGCACAACCTCACCGATGCTCAGAAGCAGGCCCGGGTGGAATGGTGCCGTGATATGCTTAACAAATTTGAAGCAGGCTCGTCTCGGCGTGTTTACGACATCGTTACAGGTGATGAGTCCTGGATTTATCAATACGACCCAGAAACCAAGCGCCAGTCGACTGTTTGGGTGTTTCAAAATGAGCCAACGCCTACCAAAGTGAAGCGATCTAGAAGCGGGGGTAAGATTTTGATCGCTAGCTTTTTTAATTTGACTGGCCACTTGGTATCAATTCCCTTACGGGATCAAAGAAGCATTAATGCCGAATGGTATACTACCAAATGTTTGCCAGAAGTTTTCTCTGTTATAAGCAACAAGCGACCAAACACAGGGCTCCGCGGGCTACTGCTCCACCAAGACAATGCACCTGCGCACACCGCACTCAAAACGAGGGACTTCCTGGACAGCACGCCAGTCAAACTCCTGGGTCACCCTCCTTACAGCCCTGATCTAGCACCGTGTGACTTCTTTTTATTCCCAAAAATAAAAAATCAGCTCAAAGGGATACAATTTTCGTCGCCGGAAGATGCGCTGGCTGCGTTCGAGCAGGCTGTAAACGAGGTGTCTGCGGCGGACTGGAAAAAGTGTTTTGAAAACTGGTTTAGGCGCATGAATCTTTGTATAGAGGCTGGTGGAAAGTACTTTGAAAAGATTTAATAAAAATATATGTACGTATAGAACAATTTTTTTTAGTTTCGCAAAACTTTCTGAGTGTCCCACGTATATATATGACTAGCTGTTGCCCGCGACTTTGTCTGCGAAGCATTAGTAATTCGAATTGCTTATTTTTTATATCGCGGCTTAATATTGTAGGTTTTCCATACAAACTTCTACCCCTCTTTCCACTCCCTTTAGTATGATTTCCGTAAGTATGTTTGGATAAAAACTATCCTATGTCAGGGTCTCAAAATATTTCCGAACCAAATTACATTTAAATCGGTTCAGCGGTTTAAGCGTCAAAAGGTAGACAGAGAGACAGACAGAGTTACTTTCACATTTATAATATTAACTCCGCCCGCTACTTCGTTCGTGTGATGGCAACCAAAAATAAGCTGTTATTAAACCAAATAAAAATGTAGTTTCGTAAAGTTCTACGGTTTATAGGTTTGGGACGATTCGTTATTTGACTTAAAGAATAATACATTTTAGGTTACCGCTACAAAGTAAAATCCGCCCCTTAAAGCTTAATATACCCTTTTTCTCTTTTGAATTTTGTGTTTATTTTAGTTAGATTGCTCAGTAAGATGTCTCAAAAAAACTAAAATCACTTAACCCTATCAGGGGGGAGGTAGTTTTAAAAAACGTATAATGTAAATTTTGATTATTTAATTATCTGCACGGAATGAGATTGTTCATACAAACAAATTGCCCCCTTTTCACCCCCTTAAAAGTTGACAGTTCAGTGGTGACTGCGAACCGGAAAACGCAAATTAGGAAGTCCGACCTGGTCAAGGCTGTGGGAGTCCGGTGGATGCGAAACGCACAGGACCGATCAGTGTGGCGGCGCTTGGGGAAGGCCTATGTTTAGCAGTGGACGTTTTTTGGCTGAAATGATGATGATGGTGAAAGGTTGATTTTTCGCAAATTCCTTCTTCGTGCTCCCCTAGATCCCTACATCAAAAACGAAACCTTGTCCAGTATGATTCATAACAAACTTTAACACCCACTTAATCCTACTTTGGGGGGTAGTTTCGAAAAAATATAATGACAACCTTTTATTGTTTACTTAGGTTGGTATTTATGACAACTATCAAGTTTATTAACCCAAGACATAAAATTCTTTAACAAAACTTTATCACCTGTTAAATCGTTTTTTGGAGGCAGTTTCGAAAATCTAATAATATCAACCTTTATTGTTTGTTTATTTTGGTATTTTTGTCAAGTATCAATTTTATTAACCCAATAAATAAGATTTTTCAAAAAACTTTAACTCCGCCTAAATCGACTTGTGAGGGTAGTTTCAAAAAACTAATAATGTCAACCTTTTATCATTTACTTAGATTACTATTTATGCCAAGTTTCAAGAATATTAGCTGAAGGAATTAGATTTTTCATACAAACTTTGTCCCCCTTTTTCTTCCCTTTAGGGGAAGAATTTCGGCAAATCCGTTCTTATCGGATGCCTACGTCATACAAAAACATACTCTCCAAGTTCCAGGTCTCTACGATCAGCGGTTTAGGCTGTGCGTTGATCCGTCAGTCAGTCATTCAGGACAAAGCATTTTATATGTATAGAAGAATATTTTTTTTTTATATGTATAGAAGGAGCAGAAGACTGGTCGGGTTTTTTGAGACGCATTACTTCGGGTGGCCCAAAAATTACTTTACTATGAAAACAAATGCTGCGTAAATTACGCGACACAACACAAAAACCTAATACAGCGTAAATTACGCAACACTAAAACGTCACTCACAACTATGTTTACCTGAGACCAACGGTCCAGTTCGGTAGTTACCCGTATTAGTGCCATTTGATTCTTCAAAGAAACTTTAACACCCCCAAATCGTCTTCTGGGGATAATTCCGAAAAACTAATGATGCCAACCTTTATTATTTATCCAAAGGAATAAGATTTTTCATACAAATAAATGTCTCCCTTTGAACCCCTTCAAAAGTTGAATTTCCAAAAATCCCTCCTAAGTGCTCCCTTACATCTTAAAAAGAAGCTATGTGCAGTAAAAGTAATCAAAAATCTTTACCTCCCCGAAATCGTATTTTAAAGTTAGTTTCGAAAAACTAATAATGAAAACCTTTATTGTTTATTTAGGTTGGTATTTAAGCAAAGTTTCATATTAATTGACCCAAGAAATTAGATTCTTCAAAAAAATTAACATCCCCTAAATCTAATAATTTCAATCTTTATCATTTACTTAGAATACTATTTGTGCTATGTTTCAAGAATTTTGTTCGAAGGAATTTGATTTTTCATACAAACTTTCAACCCGCTTTTTACCCCCTTACGGGTAGAATTTCCAAAAATCCTTTCTTAGTGCACACTTACGTCACTTGAAGAACCTTTCTGCCAAATTTCATGCTTCTAGGCTTAGCAGTTTTGGCTGTGCGTTGATTGATCAGTCAGTCAGTCAGTCAGTCAGTCAGTCACCTTTCGCTTTTATAGATATAGAAGATATATAGATTCAATTCAATTTGTGATACCAATGATAAAAAAAACAATATTCAGGCAGGCAAAAAACAAAAAAACAAGAAGAGAAAATAAAAATCAAAGTACAATTAAGTGTATAACAGAAGCAGTAGGTGTGATATGGACTGAGTGTGTATTTGTATGAGTGTGTGAGTGTGATATGTGAAAGGTGTTCCTGTGGGTTAAAATGGGCTAAGCAAGAACCTTAAAAGGCTTTCTTTTGCAGTGGCTTGAGAAGCCAATCTTGAACAAGAACAGTGCACGTTTAACGTTTTATGTATTTTATTGTAGAGGTAAGGACCAAGGAAAACAAAGAATCTACGGCTAAAGGTGGTTTTAGTAGTGTCAGACGTGGCCACGTTGTGGTTACGATGCGTGAGCGCTGGAGTGTACTGTGTCAAGGAGTGTTGCTTGATCATTTTCGCCAGAATAAAAATGATGCATAAACATGTTGATACTATTGTTGAAAACATGTTGTTTGATCATGATTGCTGGTTATCCTTATTGAAAACTGAAACGGCGAAGAAAAAGCTTTTTGATATGAGTAGCTCTTATCCACTACGTATAGCTAGTGCATCTTTAAAAGGAACTTTTTATACCGGAGTACTAAATGGTTCTGATAATGATGCGCTACAAAACATTTAGCAACATTTTTTTAGTCATTAATGTAAAATCTCCATGGTATAGGTCTACCAGAATCTCATGGCATTTTTTATTTTTTTTAAATTGTGATTTTCATATGGCAATGTAAATTGTCACCTGTAAAATCAAAGTACTTGATGTGTCAACCGCTGCTGAAATTTTTTGATATTATCTTGAAAAATTGTTATTTTTGTGAAAATGTCGAAAAACCCACTTCGATCTCAAGCGAGACATATTGATTTCAATGTGTATCATAAAATAAGGGAAGAAGAAGGCGTAAATCAAACTCAATCTTTGATTTTAAAGTGCGTCGTAGAGTGGACCGGTAAGTTGGACTGACTTGATTTGATACTTTTAGTTTATTTTATATTTTTCTTACTTAATTTTTATTTCTTTTCATTTCTAAAAAGGAAGAAATGGCAACAGTAATGGTAACTGTACTAATTCTTCGACAAGATATTGATTTTAACGGAGTTTGAGAATCTTTGACGTAAGAAAAATATTAAGTAATCATCTGCGCCCTGCAGTGGGACGTGTATATAGACGGGCGTTTTTGGCGGGATTTTGTCGAGTGAAGTACAGTGGCTGTTAATATTATTTTCAAATTGATTCCTAGTGGATATTGTGATATATTATTGGTGTAGTTTTGTGACTCAACTGTCTACGCAACTGGACATTTTGTAAAATCATTGACGGAAGCGATCTCGGGATAGCGGAGCGGAGTATTTTATTGTAGTATTGACTGCCTCTGCAAAGCTTACTGGAAAGACTGACTCGATACAATTTGCTGCCAAATACTCCAAAAACATTAAAATCTGTAACATCCGCATTCTAATGCATACTAAAGAATAAATATAAGATCCAAAACTCTTTCCAAAGACGTGGCTAACAACCAGCCTAGGTCCTAGCAACCAGGCCATAAAACTTACATAAAAAAGTATATATAGACTGATGATGATGAATGACTATAAGTAACATGATACATTTTATTATTGTTTACAGACTTTATACATAAAAAGATTGGTTTTGAATATGTTAAATGCCAATGAAAAAGAACCATTTTGATGGAGAGAGATGACATAAAACTACAAAGATACAAGTTTTTGAAATGCCAGTGGAGTTCATGGAATCGTATTCTAGTTTTCTAGTTCTGAATGAGGTTTTAAGTTATTAGTATGATTTAAATGATATATAATAAATTAGTCCTTAAATTAATATTTAATTGATTTATTTTTCCTATGTTATGAACCCGATGTATAACAACATTCTTCATACACATACCTATAATTCTCACTCACAGCGGATCTTTGTGTCTCAGAATTGGTTGCAAGACCCTGCGCAGTTTGTGTCAATGTTGAAGGTGAAGATAGCATTGTATAACTGTCTCTTTCACTCGCTTATGTATGTCGCATCATCCTATCGCGCTTACTCTATGCAGGGCCTACTTCAGAGACACAAAGATCCGCTGTGACTACTATAAAATAGGTACCTAATGTTCATTAATACTAAATACATAAATAAAAATTAAACAGTATCAAGATCGTTGAATCCAATTTCCCCAGTATTGCACACAACAAATTTTTATTTCCACATTTCCCATGAGATTCTGGTAGACCTATAAACAAGAATTTACGAAATTGTATCCTTCCCTTTCTCTTTATCTTTCGCTTTCTCCCTACATCTTAAGGTTGCCATGACAACGTCGTTTACTAACACAGCAAACGAGTATTACTGTCACAAATGGGACGGTCATGGTTTATTTTAATTTTATTGTTACACTACAAAAATAATACAAACCCAATTTTTTATGTGTAAATAATCTTGAATATCAGTGATGCGTTCCTCGGAAATAGTGCCGTCGAACAGCAAGAAATCTGAAGCTTTGTCTAACATCTACCGACTAACAACTACACCGCACGATGGAAAGTGTATGAATTTCTGTACAGATTTCGATAAATCTATAGTCATTAACACTTTCAAGAGACGGGGATGGAAGCAAGTGATGCCAAAAGAAGACTGGAACATCTACTGGTCTAACACAGTGAATTGTAGAACTATATTCAGCATAGACAGTGGCCTAAGACTTGGAGACAATCAACTCATCAACCATTTCCCAAACCACTACGAACTAGTACGTAAAGATTTACTCGTTAAAAACATAAAGAGATACAGAAAAGAATTAGAAAAAGACAGTAATTCCCTTGCGGAAAAAACTGAAGTGAAACTCCCGAGCGTGCAAGTCATCAGTCGCTATTTATATTTAGATTTCATTCCCGTGACGTTCGTCCTACCTTCCGACTACAGCATGTTTGTCGAAGAGTACCGAAAATATCCTCAAACAACCTGGATTTTGAAGCCTTGCGGGAAATCCCAAGGCATTTTCCTTATAAACAAACTGTCGAAACTGAAAAAATGGTCCCGAGAATCTAAGAAATACTTACAGCATCATCTCACGAGTAAAGATACTTGTGTCATATCTCGCTATATAGATAATCCGCTTCTTATCGGAGGGAAGAAATTCGATTTAAGGATTTACATCCTCGTTACTTCGTTCCGCCCTTTAAAAGCTTACATGTTTCGGAATGGATTTTGTAGATTTTGCACATTGAAATACGACACGAGCGTCGCTGAGCTCGACAACATGTATGTGCACCTAACGAACGTCAGCGTACAAAAACACGGCAGCGACTACAATAGTGAGCACGGGGGGATGCTGGGCATACATAATTTAAAGCTCTATTTGGAAGGGACCCGGGGTCGGGCAGTGACCAACCGACTGTTTGAGAGCATACAGTGGTTGATCGTGCACTCGTTAAAGGCGGTGGCGCACGTTATGTCGAATGACCGCCATTGCTTCGAGTGTTACGGTTACGACATAATCATAGACGATAACTTAAAGCCGTGGCTCATAGAGGTGAACGCCTCCCCATCGATGACGGCCACGACGGTTAACGACAGGATACTCAAGTACAAACTCCTGGATAATCTTTTATCGGTAGTTCTGCCTCTAGGCGGGATCTCCGACTCACGCTGGAACAAAACGCCTACCACTGAGGCTTTAGGGGATTCTATGTATAAGGGGGAGATAGATCAACGTGAGAGACTTGCCCGCAAAAACTGAAATATAATTCAAATACTGTGTTATCTTTGTGTTATAGGCATTCTAATTGGATTGATAATTAAATAAAACAGTTCAAATGGGTTTGATTTTTTATTTAATTACTAGTAAAACAAATAAAAAGAATGGGTTTATGTTCTGACTCGATGGTATTTGTTATAGCGTGAATTGGCGTCTTCCTTTTCTATGAGTTCCTCATCAATGACCAGTTCGAAGTTACCAAGTGCTTCGGCGGAGGGGATCTTGTTCCACCTCGCGTCAGGAATGCCATCAGGCGGTACAACCACAGACACAATATCATCCATTAATTTGAATTTCAATATTCTATCACTATGAGTCGTAGATTGTAGAGACGGTGACGCATTCACCTCTACAAGCCAAGGCTTCTAATCTCCGCCGTGCTTCTGCACGCTGACGTTAGTCAGATGCACGTACATACTATCGAGTTCAGCAACACTCCTGTCATATTTCACTGTACAGAATCGACAGAAGCCATGTTGGAATAAATACGCTTTCAGAGGTCGGAATGACGTCACTAGTACGTATAGTCGGAGATCGAATTTCTTTCCACCAATTAGAAGCGGGTTTTCGATGTAACGCGATATCACGTAACATTCCTTACTGGTCAATTGAGGATGAAATGGAGAATTCGCTTTGCGTGACCACTTCTTAAGTTTCGATAGTCTGTTTATAAGAAATATGCCTGCCCCTGTGACTTTCCGCATGGTTTCATAATTCATGTGCTCTGAGGGGACTTTCTGTATTCTTCAACAAACATGTTGTAGTCGGCAGGCAGTACGTACGTCACCGGTATAAAATCTAAGTGTAAATAGCGATAAATCACTTGTCCGTTAGGTAAGGTTACTTCTGTTTTTTCAGCCAAGGGATTACCCTCTCTCTCCAGCTCCTTTCTGTATCTCTTGATGTTTTTTACTAATAAATCTTTACGTGACAGTTCGTAATGTTTTGGAAAGTGATTTAACAATTGGTTGTCGTTCATTCGGTAGCCGCTCTCCATGCTGAAAATGTTTCGGCAATTTGTTGTGAAGGACCAGTAGAAGTTCCAATCCTCATCGGTCCCCACTTGGGTCCATCCGCGACGCGCAAAGTTGCTCATTATCACGGATTTCTCCAGGTCGGTACAACAAGTCACTTTCGATTTCTCCACAACTGGCGGTGTCAATTTTCCGTAAACTGCGGAGGATACCTTTTTCCTTTTTCCGTAAGGATACCTTGTGACATTACGAATATTTTTTTGGATATTGTAATTAAAGATACTAATACAAAATTAAAAATATAGACACATCAAAAATAAAATAAAATATCCGGCAAAGGTTTTGATTTGTCACTGTCAATTTAGCTTTAAATTTTATTAACTTAGCTTTTGTAGTACATTGATATTTTTATAAAGAGTATGCACATTGGACATACTGTTTTTTGGTTGGGGTAGAGTAATTAATTTCCAGCGTATGTGTTAATAATCTGATGTGAAATGAGCCATGCTTTTAACAGAAAATTAAAATAAAATTGATTGATGGGCAGGCGATCAAATATTTTTGTAGTGGGCCGGGCTCGCGCGGTGCTCCCCTCGCGACAAGGTAAAAAGAATAAAAGCCATTGTGTCTTCAGTTTACCATCCAATTTTAGTGGAGGCGACTTCAATTCCCCGAGGAAATCTCACTCAATATTTTCTCTTATTTTCTTTGTTTGTATCATTTTCTAAACCATGCCGCGATAATATGTCTTTTCATCTCCTAGATGTGAACTTTATGTTACGTTACAAGGATAGCGGAATTATTTATTTTTGGGGGAACTAAAACTGAAGGTTGCGTAACATATTTGGTACACATGATTTATTATTTAGATCCTATCTGAACCTAGTCGACGGTACGAAAATACCTGTTTTTCTCCTTTTGCTGAATAAGCTTGGGTAAACAAAGGTAAACAGCGATATGGTCTGTATGCTATTGTTTACGTCCTATTTGTTTATCTTTTTTCTGAAATATTTTGCCGTGATAGGCTCCCGGTTGGGATATTGGGCAGCTATTCGATAGCGTTACATTATATACAAAGTTTTGATCTGAGTGTAAACGAATATTTTAGCTGGCATCGTACGAGGAAGGCAAAATAAGATATTTTAAACGTTTTTTAGTTAATATGTTTGCCTGTTTGAATATCTTTCTAAATTTTATACAGTGTGAAATGAATAGCTCAAGATTTATTTGAGAACTAGCTGTTGCCCGCGACTTCGTTTGGGTAACATTAGTACTTCTAATAGCCTATTTTTTATATCGCGCAATAATATTGTAGGTTTTCCAACTTTCTATCCACCCTCTTAAAGATGATTTCCGAGATAAAAACCATCACATATCCTTCCCAGGGTCACAAATTATCTCCATACGAAATTTCAACTAAATCGGTTCAGCGGTTTAAGTCTGATAAGGTAACAGACAGACAAACATACAGACAGATAGACAGAGTTACTTTTGCATTTATAATATTAGTTAGGATTACGATAAGTTTTATAAAAAATAGGTTTTTTTTTATTTTATCTTAGCGCCTAGTCAACTAATCTTAATCAGTAATTTAGATTCATGACAGAGCAACATTCTAGGAATCTAATAGTGAAAAGGCAGGTGATCCAAAAACGTTACTTAGCTGTCACCAAACCCATAAATCACAAAGACTTTTGCAAGATGAAAAAGATTTTATTTGTGCTAATTCTATGTTTTGATAGTACCCACATTCTACAATCAATAAGTTAAAACGCCACTATCTGATACTTTTCAATTTATTTAACAGCAACAAAAAACCAGACTGCTTCAAAAGCGAACTGAAAAGTCGTAAACAAGGAAAAATTCATGCTGTGCATTCGGAGGATACACATTCGCGGGCTGGCTGACCAAAATCTGGTGTATCCTCCGCCTGCACAGCATGAATTTTTCCTTGTTTACGACTTTTCAGTTCGCTTTTGAAGCAGTCGGGTTTTTTGATATTTTGATTTAACTTTTTTTATTTATAACTTTTTAGTTAAGTTTTTTTCGAATTAGATACATTTAAACATATAAGTGTTATATATTTTTGAAATCACCTCTTAAAATCCTTTATTTTGATATCCCACACGATGGGTTTGGAAGAGAATAAAAACTTTTTTGCAAAAAAATACTACCGACTTCCAAATGAAAAACTACAAAGTGAAAAATAACTTAACTTTTGGCAGTCGGTGTCTTTCGTAGGAACCATTTTTTTGCGATATGGACACCGACTTCCAAAAGTTAAGTTATTTTTCACTTTGTAGTTTTTCATTTGGAAGTCGGTAGTATTTTTTTGGAAAAAAGTTTTTTATTTTTCCCTTTTTAGTTTTACCTACTTAATAGCAAGTTGTTTATTAAGGTCCCTATAACTCCAGAATAGATTAACCGAATAATATGAAACCTGAACATAACCGGTGAAATGAGAGATATGTGTACCCCTTTAGAGCGTACTGGCGTGATGTTATGTTATGAAATGGTATAAACAACAAACAGACATGCGATTGCAGCAATCCCGAGAGTGTTGCCGTTATTTATTGAAGAGTTATGTTGTGTATCTCCGAAGTTCTTCATCAGACTTTTACCAAATTAAAATGGGACCAATTTCGAAACATGCTCTTTCAAACTAAAAAAGAATTTTCAAAATCGGTCCACAATTGACAGGGATATCGGTGAAAATACACAAAAAAAAAACAAAAATAAAGTCGAACATAGAACCTCCTCCTTTTTTTGTAAGTCGGTTAAAAAATACAAATCTTTCCTCTTTATAATATAATTATAGTATAGATATAGGTTGTTACACCTTTTACAAAGTATAATTTATTTATTTATTAAAACCTCGTTCAACATAAAAGTACATAAGTGGACTTAATGCCTGAGGCATTCTCTACCAGTCAACCAAATGTGATAAATATACACACAGAACTATAGAAACTATAGAAGTATATAATATTATATATCTAAATGGTACTTATAATAATGGTACTTATATGGTATAGTATGGTACACAGGTGTAAACAGGTACCATACTAATGGACTTTCAGTTTTTTTATTTTTTTATTACGATGTAACTGAATAGTTACTTCATAACAGTCACAATCTAGCCTTGAGGCTAATAAGTAACTTAAATTTAACCTAATTTGCTAATAATTTATACGGTAAAGAATGTGTCCATTGGCACTTTTCTTATTGTCTCTAATATGATGGGAAGACACTTAGTTCATGTGTTCTTAAAAGGTAGCACTCACTGCACTCCGTAACACAAATTTCACTCTAAACTAACTCAAAAGGCTTAGTCCTTTTCAGTCTCCTTATTATGTCCGTGGTGTCAAGGAGCTGGATAGCCTCGACATTCACATGTTTATGAAGTCTCTCTTCATGAGCTTCGGCGTATTTTTTTATAACTTTGGCGACGAGGTCCACTGCTAAGTCCCGGTGGATGTCCTCGTTTCTAATATACCAGGGAGCGTTTACTATGCTCCGCAGTACCTTGTTTTGAAATCTTTGTATAATTTCAACATTGGTACGTTTTGTACAGCCCCAAAGCTGTATACCGTATGCCCATACAGGCATAAGTACTTGTTTGTACAGAAGTACTTTGTTGTACACTGACAATGATGAATGTCTGCCAAGTAGCCAGTACATATTCCTGTAGCGGATATCTAACTCCAGGCGTTTCTTTTTGACATGAGCCTTCCAGCGAAGCTTGGCGTCAAGCGTCATACCCAGGTATTTTGCAGTATTTTCGTAAGGTATTATGCAACCGTTGATATAAACCGGTGTATAATTAGGGCTTCGGTTTGTGAAGTCTATATGGGTCGATTTGGACTCATTTAACTTAATTCGCCATTTTTTTGTCCAGTTGGTGATGGAGTTCACAGCAATTTGTACTTTATCTACGGCTTCTTTGTGAGTGACACCTATAGCCATGATGGCTGTGTCATCTGCGAAGGTTGCAATAAAGTTGTTTTTCATTTCTGGGATATCACAGGTGTACAATAGGTACAAGATAGCTCCAAGAACACTTCCTTGTGGTACACCAGCTTTTATTTGCTTTAGATCTGAGTAAGCATCTTCATGTCGGACTCTAAACGTCCTCTCTGTTAGGTAAGATTCTAAAATGTCTGCAAATTGTTTAGGAAGCATTTTCCTTAACTTATAAATGAGACCTTTATGCCAAACCTTATCAAATGCCTGTGCTACATCTAGAAAAACTGTAGAACAGACTTTTTTTTCTTCTAGGGTTCTTTCTATAATGTTGGTAATTCTATGTACTTGGTCTATCGTGGAGTGTTTTTCTCTGAAACCGAATTGGTAATTGGGAATCAGTTTTCTGTCTTCTATTATTGGTTTTATGCGTCTTATAAGTAGTTTTCAAATAATTTTGAAATGATTGGTAAAAGAGATATAGGTCTGTATGATGTTACTTCCTGAGGCGATTTTCCGGGTTTGGGGATCATTATTACTTCAGCAACTTTCCAGATATCAGGCACGTGTTTCAATCGGAATGTTGCAATTATAAAGGTTGTAAGTTTTACTATGGCTTTTCGTGGCAGATTTTGAAGCAGTTCTCCAGTGATAAGGTCGTATCCAGGCGATTGCTTTTTGGCTAAGTTTTTGATCATATTTTGCACTTCTTTCGGCGTAGCTAATCGTATATTCAACTCGTCATAGTGAGTGACATCTAGTGTTATTTTTGCAGAGCTTTCCTCAGCACTTGTTTGAAAAGTTTGTTGTAAATGCTCTGCAAATATATTTGCTTTCTGTTCGTTGCTTATGGCCCATTTGCCATCTATTTGTTTAATAGGTGATGCATGAACAATAGGCTTATTCAGACGTTTAGTGGCTTTCCACAGTGAGTGTTCTGTTTTTCCACTACTTGTTAATTGGCTTAAGTAATTATGTGTAGCATCATCATGATATTCCTGTATTGCTTTACTTAATCTTTTTGTAAGTCTATTTAGCGTTGTTTTGTCAGGTGGATATCTTGATTGTTGCCATTTTTGCCTCTGAGCCCTCTTTATGGCTATGAGGTTTCTTATTTCTAACGGATAACTATGACTTGCAACTTTTCTTTTCAAGAGAGGTGTATTTCCCCAAGCGCAGTTTTGACTTTCAGACAATGTAAAGATTTCGTGATATTGTTGGATACTATTGTTATCTAAATAGGAAATGAAACCAGATGGGATCAATTTCAAAGCAAACTTCTTAGATCAAAACTAAGATTATATTTAGCATAACTATTATAGAACATTGTCGATACTTTGTTATTAATACTTTCTGTTAAGAACAGGATCAATCATCAACCTGGATACCTACAATATATTACCCTCTTTCTAAGACATTCGGATAAAAAATGTATAGAAGAGGCATAACATCACCATACAATTAAAACAAAAAAAGAAACAATTTCCTTCGTTCCATTTTCAAATTATCTCGTATTCTCGTGGCGTGGCTATTATTTTTCCGACTTGCCACACTGTCCCCATGTCACACGAACGCAATCAAAAGACCAGCATCAGAGGGCCTGACAGTTCTGTAACGAAGGAGAACATCCTTGTAAATCTTCCTTATGTAAATATTCTGCCAACTTCGTATACTTGTATTTACATTCAGTTTTTATAAAACTACTGGGAGACATGGAAACGTGTGAATTTGTTTCGTGTATCGAGTGGAGTTTTCAATTTATTTTGTTGTCTTTTTTCATAGTATTAATTAAATTTATTGTATTTTATTCAAACTTTATGTCATTAATTCAGTATTAAGCAACAGATTAATTCTGATTGACACCTCTTTAATCTATTTCGAAACCTGACTTCTAAACAAAATAGGACTTGGAAACTGCCTTCAAATGCCAATTTAAGTTGGAAGTGCCAAATGTTTCCAAACTTTGATAAAAAAAAACATCTCAGTAGTCCACTGACGACCTCTACGTTTTAAAAGTATTTTTATAAAATTTCGCAAGAATTTATTTCCAAATTTTTATTACTTTTCAAATCTTGTCTAACACTGTTTTTTCCCTTCTTTCCTTCTAATCTTTGTGTAAGTGAGGATAAACCTGTCTTACAACTTAAACCAACACTAAAATAAAATCTACGGCAATAAACTGGCAACTCAAATTAACCCACTATGTAGGTACTTGTTTAAAGAAACCCATTCTTCTAAAGTATTATATAACATGAAACCCATGTTCCCCGAAGGGTTAGACAGAAGTACTCCTATAGTATCTAGATACACCCGCATGTCGTCAGTTATGTTAAGTTCTGTGTAATAGAGCCCTTTTCCATCAATCGCGCACCAATCCAAACTCCTTGCTGCTCTTGAGAAATTAATTTATTTAGAACGTACATCGTCAAACAGTGGATTAATCGCCACACAACGTTTGTATGGCAGAATGATCGATTAGTGTAACCTTAAAAGAGCTTGGGCCCTAATTGTATATAGTATAGCACATAAAGCTTCTACCATCTTTTAATCGGCATTGAAAAATATAATTCACAAAAAGCAAAGAGTATACTTTGCTTTTTGTGAATTATATTTTACGTTTAAGGGTAACGTTCGTTATAAGAATGGTTGTATCCAATATTGGAACTGTGCCCAATAAATGCCGATAAGCTCTACCCGGTATCGCACAACTTCCCCAATACAGATAAGCTTTCCATGACAGGTGTTTTCTTCCCTGCTGTAGAAAATATCGTATATTTTACTTAGATAAAGCCATATAAGTATGATAACTAAATTACGACTGTAATTTAGTTATCATACTTATATGGCTTCATACGGGCTTACGGCTACGAGTGCAGACTTGCACTCGTATATTAAATCCAAGGAAATCCCGTGATTAAAAGGTGGAGGACAGAAACGTAACACTTATGCCAAGTAAAACGGTGATATACGGGCAATCCATTTTACTTTAAGGCAATTTAAAGCAATCCGTTTCTAAAGGAACTATTTTTGTCTCACTTTGTGTCCTGGAATATTCCTTGTCCCCGTTGTGTTGATTGGTGTTTAAATTATAGATATATACGCGACACAACAGAGTTCAATGACTTTATTGAGTCAGTTTTTGGTCTAAGGATGTCGTCGACAATGCAGCAGTTATTTTGAATATTTTTAGGCAAGGCAGAGTCTTTGACCATTCAAATAATCAAAATATAAAATGGTAAGTACAATTAGTGGAATGATTTAGCTTTTTTAAGTTTTATGAATATTTCCTTCCCAATTAAACTCAGTAAATTGTAAAACTCAAAAAAATAAAACCAAGAATATAAGATGGGTACATATTACCAATCTAACCGAATCCCCGCCGTGAAAAAGCCGAAAACTATCAAAACATTAACGCAACACAAATGAAGATACCAATTAATGGAGTCATGTAAATATTATATTACATACCCAAAGGCCAAAGCGATCACTACAGGCAAACATCGGCTAACTTTGAGCGATCCCAATTAGCGATGCGACTCGAATCGATTAAAATATCGTTAATTTACCCATCGAGTCCCTGCGGAAATAGTAACCTACTACTCAATAATTGATATAATAATTGATTTACGTCCCCTAATTGGTTTACGCGTATTGATTTCAGCCTATCGCCGATTCTCAGCTATTCTGAAATCTCAGTCAAAATAATTTGTTATTTGAGTGGTCCTATATCTGTTTAGGAATCTATTGTGGAAAGTGAGGCAATTGCCACGTACCGGTGTCAGATAGTTAAACTTGTTTAAATAAATGTCAATTAAATTCATGTAAGATTGTTAAATAAGGCTATTTTTATTTTATCTGAATAAAAATCCATCTATTTTAAATATGTAGGTGCCTGTTTCAATATTTCAGCGATAACTCCATTCGTCTCTTTAAAATTTGTCAATGGAACCCACATACATAATGTAAGTCTAAGTGGCACCTTAAAGTTAAAAGCTTTTACGATGCTCTAAAAGAACAAGAAATCTGTCATTAATTTTACAATTCTGCATTCAGTTTACATGTGTGAAGGTAAGTAAGTACCTAAGTATGCTTCATTTTAACACCTCTCGCCTCACTGCCGTAAAAAAAATACACACCGGGTGCATATTCATGTATGTAATTTTTTTTAGTATACAGGTTTAACGAAATGGCTTTTTTAGAACTTTACATGGTCTGAACCGGGTAAGTGGCTCGTACGGTGGAATTGGATAGATTAAATCAGTAACTATCAGAAGATAAATTAGTTTTTCTCGACTTGAAGCTATCAAGCTAGATGGCCAGCGTTCGATTTTTATTGTAAACCAATCCTTTTTTATAGAAAGATACTTTCATCTGCAGTTTTGTCGAGATTTGGCATTTATGGAGTTTTTTTCTTTGCACAAAATTTTATTATAATGGGTTTTTTTTTATGTTGATCATTTAGAAGTCAGTCATTTAAGTTAGGTATAGATAACTTAAGGCATACAGTGAAACATAAACGAATTCCAATTTAATTGATGTGGTGTACGAAGGAAATTATATAAAACTTAACCTCACTCGTGTGTCCTGTGAAGCCACATAATATGATGGCCAAGAACGGCGACAGTGCCATCTTTCACGTGAGGCATGAACTGTTCAAGAGTAACTTGAAACTATTAAGTGTCGAGCGTCACTTCTGAATGATTGACGCTCAATTCAATATCTTTGCCAGCCGTGCAGATATACTCAGCATTTTATATTCCCTTTTCAAGGCAGAACTTTCAGCAAAAATATTTAAAGGCTCGCACATTTGCTACCTTTTATCTTTAACCTCG
This sequence comes from Orthosia gothica, assembly GCA_949775005.1. Lineage (NCBI taxonomy): Eukaryota > Metazoa > Arthropoda > Insecta > Lepidoptera > Noctuidae > Orthosia > Orthosia gothica. The sequence goes on along the minus strand of OX459034.1, from coordinate 1,146,649 downwards.
TAAAGTCTAGTCTTCATACGTAACTGTAATATAAGTACGCACCCACAAAAGATTTTCATTATGAAAATTCATCAATGCAAACATAAACGTCGCCTCACAGTCACACCCTCACTCAACATTTATGAAAACGCCCGGAAGTGTAGTATAAATAAAACTTTATGATGCACTCGACGAATTTTATATCTGTAAATGGGGCATTTCTTTTTTGGTAACTCTGTTTGGAAAGTTGTGACTGAATGCCAACAAACAGACTCCGGAGTTCACTCGGGTGACCGATAAAAGCAATTCTTGCAGATAAATTCGTGCTGTGTTTGAAATTGTTTCGTGAATTTACTCAAGCCGTGTTACTGTTATTGCTGTGGTGTGTTTATAGTGTAAAGTGAAGTATTGAGTTAAAATGAAATAATTTCAATTTGTTGTGCCTAGCGTCAATATGACGTATCGAATTTAAGATAGAGTCAAAAGTAAATAAGAAAGTTGAGCAAACAATAATAAAAACTTTTTCATTTACTCCATGTGCAACATTTCTACCCTCACTGCAGTTCTGACAGTGTGTGGAAACCCTCGTGGATATTTACGGATTCAACCGTATTATTCCATCGTGATGCAATAATATTATAACATTACTAGCTGTGCCCGCGGCTTCGCTCCCGTCAACTGCCTACCCTACTAACCTACCACACTAACCTACACAAGAATTGTGTAATGCCCATAAGGCCCTATCTATCGCTGAGTCTGCTAAGGTCAGCGAGCAGTGTAAAAAACTAATAGTTTATATAATGAGTTAGTTGGTAGTTTTCAGTCAGAACCAGTGTGTGAGTCTGATTTTATAATAGTTTTGACTGGTGAAGACACTATACCATTATGTCCTATTGTCATGAGTCAGAATAGATTAAAAAAAAAAATTAAAATAAAAAAAAATATAAAACGGTCACGGAGAACGATGAAAAAACAAAATCTCTTAAAATTAAATATTTCTTTAAGAAAGGATAAATGTAGGGAAAAGTATGATGTAGATACTCAGTGCCTCCAAAATGACTTACTATATAAGGAGTGTTTACTGAAGGATATTTTTGAGAAATATGAAAGTTCACAACAGCAATTGAGTGAGCGCTTGTTTGAGGCCGGGGAATGGTTGGACTTGGTGAAGTACAATGCAGAGAGGTATGAGTCTCTGATTAGTGCCTCATGCAGCTGTGCCAACCATACACCACCCACCCCGCTGCAAGGTGACTTGTCTCCACCAATGTTGGCACTTCCAGAAAAAATCTGTGTACCCAATTCACAGGAATATAAAACAATAATGTTTAGTGACGAAATAGGTTCTGGCTTTGGAAAAATATTAAATAATTACCTTAGCTACAGTTCTACAAATCATTGCTACCATAATATTAGTTTCAAGCAAATGATTAAAAAAATTATAAATTCGAATATGGATAATTATTCTACAATGGTTTTGTTGTTAGGTAATAGTACTGGTATTACCTAAAAGGACATAGTGGGCGGTATTGACACCTTGTTAGGATTAAATTTAAGAAATCTGATGGTATGTGCTTTTCCATACTGTGATAGTTTCTCAGAACAGGAGAACAATCGTATTTTTAAATTAAATAACATTTTGCAAATGTTGACTTGTCATAACGACAAATTATTGTTTTTTGACACTAATATATTTATTAGTGGACTTAGAGTAACTCAGAGAGCTTTCTCTCTGTCATACAAATGTAGACGTAAGGTAGCTATGTTGATAGCTTATTCTTTAAATAAATTGATAGGAAATCTATCAAATTTTATATTAATTGATGAGCCTGTGTTGCCTAGTTTAACTAGCAAAATAGATTTAAACTAGTCCATAAGACAACAGAAGTTACCCGTGTTTTTGCAGATTAGATCGATTTGCATTTTCCAGTTGAGCCCAGAGTCAATGTGAAAGCCTAGAAATTTTGTGTTATTAACTTCTTTTAATATTTCGTTATCATAGTTAATGTGAATTTTTGTTGCTTTTGAGTTTTTATTTTTGAAAGTCATGTAACTTGTTATTGCAATATTTATTTTTAGTTTGTTTACATTTAACCAGTTTATGATATCTCTAAGAGATTTGTTAACGTTTGTTTCATAATCATCTTGTTGGTCCTTCGTAAAAATAGCTGTGCTATCATCTGCAAACAGTATTAGTTCCTGTTTTATGGATTTGGGTAAATCGTTTATGTAAATTATGAACAAAAGTGGCCCCAGTATGTTTCCCTGTGGCACTCCATTTTCAATAATTCTGGGATTTGATTTATATGTTTGTTCATACTTTGAGCCTTTTGATATTCTAGTTATTTGTGTCACTTGTAATCTGTTTGCTAAATATGATTATAAAAGATTTAATGCAATTCCTCTTACCCCATATTTTCCAATTTAAAAATCGCAGTTATTTGATGTTTTTTATCTAGTCTTGTCATTACTTGTTTTAAAAATTTAAAGAGCGCGCTACTTGTAGATCTACCCTTACGGAACCCGAATTACTCGTTTGCAAATATTTTATTATCTTCGAAGTAATTGTACAAGTTATTATAGATTACCTTTTCAATTTTTTTTACATTAACTGGTATAAGTGCAATTGGTCTATAAAATTCTGTCTACTTTTTTGATTACGGGAGTTATGAGTGTTAATTTCAATTTCGAAGGAAACACCCCATGTTCAAGGGACAGGTTTATTGTATGATCTGAGAACTGAAGCAACGAGATGCGATACATTTTTGATTATTTTTTACGTTTATGTCATCATAACCTGTGCTGTTCGTGTTTTTAAGCTTATTTTTAGAAAAAACCAAGTTTGATATTATTTGTCTAACTAAACATTGGCTAAAAGATCATGAAATAAAGTCCGTTAATTATGAAAATTATTGTGTAGTTAGCCATTTCAGCAGACAACAAATGATACATGGCGGCTCATTAATACTTATTAAAAACTCTATTAAATCTAAAGAAAGAAAAGACATTGTTAGATTGTCGGTTGAGCACACCATTGAATTGTCTTGTGTTGAGCTTGATAAGCATATTGTAGTATGCGTCTACAGACCTCCAAGTTGTGTTAAAAAAAAAAAGTACTAGTAGCAAATCAATTGTCATATGTGGCGATTTTTAACCGACTTACCAAAAAGGAGGAGGTTCTATGTTCGACTTCTTGTATGTTTTTTTTTTTTTTTTTTTTTTTTTTATGTATGTTCACCGATATCTCCGTCAATTGTGGACCGATTTGGAAATTTTTTTTTCGTTTGATAGAGTATTTTTTGATATTGGTTCCATTTTAATTTGGTGAAGATCTGATGAATAACTTCGGAGATATACAACAGAACTCTTCAATAAATAACGGCAAATCATTCGGAATTGCTGCAATCGCATGTGTGTTTATTGTATATACCATTTCATAACATAACATCACGCCAGTACGTACTAAAGGGGTACGCAGATCTCTCATTTCACTGGTTATGTTCAAGTATCATGTTATTCGGGTGATCTATTCTAGCGTTATAGGTACCTTACTAAACAACTTGCCTATTTTAGGTAGATACAACTAAAAAGGGAAAAATAAAAATCTTTTTTGCAAAAAAATACTACCGACTTCCAAATGAAAAACTACAAAGTGAAAAATAACTTAACTTTTGGAAGTCGGTGTCCATATCGCAAAAAGATGGTATCTACGAAAGACACCGACTTCCAAAAGTTAAGTTATTTTTCACTTTGTAGTTTTTCATTTGGAAGTCGGTAGTATTTTTTTGCAAAAAAGATTTTTAACATTAATTTATTAGAGAATAACACTAACAGTATCAGGTTGTTGGGTCTTTTTAAATCATTTAATCTGGAAAATGTTTTTATGGAACCAACTAGAGTGACAGGTTCTTCTGCGACTTGTAAAGATAACGTTTTTTGTAATTGTGATTACTTTGATAAAGAAATTGTAAATAAGTTAGCATCTGATCACAGTGGACAAACAATAACGTTTAGTACCTACATACCTTTACAAAAAATACAAATAAAATTTAGACAAATTACTTGTAAAAATTAGAAAAATTTAATAATACCGTGAATAGTAAGTTATGTGTTCAAAATTTTAATAATATAGATGACCCAAATGAGTTCTATGCCGAATTTTCTAAAGTACTAAACACGCAATTTAATAAGATTTTTACACTGAAAGCGAAAAGTATCTACACCAAGTTCGTATTTAGCGATTGGGCGACTCCAGGCATTCGTAAAAGCAGGGAAAAGCTATATGAACTTTATGGCCTAAAGCAACATATGTATAATGCAAGCTTTGATAAATATGTTGCGAATTATTCATAAACTTGGTCATCTGTCAAGAGACTGTCAGTGACTTTACCAAATCGAGAATAACTCGTACCTATCTTTGTAAAAAAAAACTTTTTAGCAAAAAAATACTACCGACTTCCAAATAAAAACTACAAAGTGTAAAATAACTTTATTTTTGGAAGTCGGTGTCTTTCTTTTGCCCATTTTTTTGCGATATTGACACCGACTTCCAAAAATAAAGTTATTTTTCACTTTGTAGTTTTTATTTGGAAGTCGGTAGTATTTTTTTGCTAAAAAGTTTTTTTATTATTCCCTTTTTAGTTGTACCTACCTAAAATAGGCACCTATAACGCCAGAATATATTACCCGAATAACATGAAACATGAACGTAACCGGTAAAATGAGAGATCTGCGTACCCTTTTAGAGCGTACTGGCGTGATGTTATGTTATGAAATGGTATAAACAATAAACAGACATGCGATTGCATCAATCACGAATGATTTGCCGTTAGTTGTTGAAGAGTTCTGTTGTATAACTCCGAAGTTCTTCATCAGATCTTCACCAAACTAAAATAGGACCAATTTTAAAACATACTCTTTCAAACAAAAAAAGAATTTTTAAAATCGGTTCACAATTGACGGAGATATCGGTGAACATACATTAAAAAAACAAAAAAAAAAACATACAAGAAGTCGAACATAGAACCTCCTCCTTTTTGGTAAGTCGGTTAAAAATTATTGATGACAGGGCTGATTGGCCAAGTCGCACCGACCGTTCATTTCGCCACTCGTGGTATTTAAATGCACCCCATTAACTGGCTGATATTATTAAACAAAAGGGTGAAATATTTAAATTGCATTTATTATGCGTAGATACCCTCGCAAAGTCAATGATTACTTTGGCTAACTTCGTTATTTAAATAATTCAAAGAGTTGACGTTTTATCGGAAGTTTTATTGAGTTACCTCAACTAAACCGGTTGTCGTCATTTATCAGCCGACTCAATTCCAAAAGTACGTTTAATTTTGAAATTTTCAAGTTGTTCTCAAGTTATAAGAAAACAAACCAGCCTATCGTTCCGTGAGTCGTAAATGATGACAATAGGAAACGGCCATTGTTGGAGTATTAACTAAAAGAAACAATGGCACAACTCCTTTGCCATAATACAATTATTATACAAGTATCAAACCACCTTAACTATGTCTGAGGAGATTTCGGTGGCTCTAGCAATTCTGCTTGTCCCTTTACGGATCATTAGCGTGATGTTATTTAAGCCCAAAATACCAGTTAAGGCAGAGTGAAAGGTGCCCACGGTAATAATAATAAATACAAATATTTCCCCGAAACGATTCGACTAGGCGGCGTAATGTAGCCGCGTAGCGTGTAGTCATGGCTTCACTTCATGTGCTACGAATGCCTACGGCGTAGCGGGTGCTACGCGGCAAATGTAGTAACATGACGTTATTGCCATGCGTTGTGTAGTGAACAACATTCATTATGAACATTTCGTTTTAACTTGATTCATTCAATTTTTTGTGTAGAGCTCGTAATATCGTTGCTCGTAGCTCGTAAACGTATTTCGTAGTATTTTAAATGGCCGTAATTAAATTGGGTGGGAAATTTATTGCACTAGCCATTAACCTCGGTTTCACTCATGTGACCGTCTGGCGTGAACTGAAATATTTTTGCTCGTAGACTAAAAATCGAATAAATGGGGGATAATTCGGTTTAAGATTTTTTTTATGTTTTAATAAATAAATTAAACTTTCCCTTTGGTTTCATTCTTATATACTTGTGTACATGCGGTTTGCGAATAATAATTTCATAGTACCAAATCTTCAACCTTCAATCATCAACTTCCCTTAGTTCAATCAAAAACTTTACTACTCTATAAGCTTTTATTAAGTTTCTTATACGCAACTAGCTGACCCGGCAAATGTTGTATTGCCATATAAATTATTTCAATGATTCCCAAAAAATTTGTACGCACTGAGTATTAAAGTATTTTTAACTGTTGTTTAATAATAGGATGGTTTATACAGGTAACACAATGGTTGTTTATGGCGGGAGCACGTGACGTGACACGTGTTCAATACTATTAATTTATATGAGATCACCTAAATTAACTGTACGTGAGAAATATCTTGAGCCAAATAGCACCTACCTACGCTGCCCCACTATCTTACCCTACCGTACATACCTACTGACCTACCCTAACCTACCTATCTACACACATACCCTGTCTACCTACCTAAAAACCTACCCTACCTACCACCCTACCTGCCCTACTCTAGATTTTTATTTTCCCCTTTTTAGTTGTACCTACCTAAAATAGGCAAGTTGTTTAGTAAGGTACCTATAACGCTAGAATAGATCACCCGAATAAGATGATACTTGAACATAACCAGTGAAATGAGAGATCTGCGTACCCCTTTAGTACTGGCGTGATGTTATGTTATGAAATGGTATAAACAATGAACAATCATGCAATTGCAGCAATCCCGAGAGATTTGCAGTCATTTATTGAAGAGTTCTGTTGTATATCTTCGAAGTTCTTCATCAGATCTACACCAAATTAAAATGGGACCAATTTCGGAATATACTCTTTCGAACAAAAAAGAAGTTTCAAAATCGGTCCACAATTAGGACATAGTTATGCAAACTAGAACCAACCCTCAAAAAGAGACTTTCGAGTAAATTAGATTTTTGTTTCTAAAGTGTGTAGAAATAAATAGGTAAGTTATTTGAGATAAACAACTTTACAACGTTAAGGTTGGTATTCATGACGATACAGGACAACTAGAGTAATTGGATTTTTGATATATTTTAGTATTTGTTTTCGATCAAGAACCTGATGGTTCCTTATTGCAAATTACTGTTTTGTGGGTTGGTTCTTTATTGCAATTATATTTAAGTTAAGCAAAATAGAACCAAACATCGTGGTTCCCTTTAGCAAGAAATAGTCAAACAGAAATTTGTCCCTTTTTATTTTAAACGAGAACCACGCGGCTTGGTTCTATTTTGCATAATGGGAATGCTGAAGATCTACAGGTACTATGCGACATGAGTCTGTTTAGCTTTTAAAAAGTGACTATATCTAGGGTTGGTATCCTTGGCGGCTTTCATTATTATAAGTAAAAATTGTCTCTAGCAGCTTAGTTCTTTTTTGAGTATTTGAAAGTTGATTCGTAGATTCTGTTGGTACCAATAACTCAATTTCACCCGTTTTGTGGGTTGGTTCTAGTTTGCATAACTGTGTCCGGAGATATCGGTGAACATAAAATAAAAAAATAAAAAAAAACATACAAGAAGTCGAACATAGAACCTTCTCCTTTTTGGTAAGTCGGTTAAAAAATCAAATCAAATCAAATCAATCATTTATTTTTCTGAATATGGTACATTATGGTCTTAAAAATTAATAAATGGTATCATCACATTCTGCCAAGTGTGGCGTGCAAATATAGGTACATACATTATAGATCATAGATTATTAGGCTAGAATTAACATCATTAATTGCATAATTACGAATTAAAAATACACAATACAATCCAACACATTAGAATTTGAGATATGCCAATCAAAAAAAATATAAAATATCGTAAACACACACAATTTATTTAGAATGTTAAGGTATCATTTAACGCCAGAGTTTCAAAGAGATGAGATCTTATAGTATAGGATGTAACAATTAAATTAGAATATCAAAGTATAAAATATTAAAATTCTATTAAGATGTCAAAGTATCATTCAAATAGTCATTCAACTCTAAATTACAATTCAATTCAGATGTCCAAGTATAAATATTAAAATTAAATTATGATGTCAAAGTATAAAATATTAAAGTTCAATTAAGATGTCAAAGTATTATTCAAATAGTCATTAAATTCTAAATTACAATTCCAATCGGATGTCCAAGTATAAAAGATTAAAATTAAATAAGGATGTCAAATTATAAAAGATTCAAGTTAAGTAAGGATGTCAAAGTATAAAAGATTAAAATTTAATGAACATGACAAAGCATCATTGAAATAGTCATTTAAATTATAATAGCATTTATTACATAGCGGGTCGTTTAGTTTCTTTTTAAATCCATTTAAATGTAAAAGATCCAAAATGTTTAATCTAAACCAATATTATAAAGAAGAAAGATTTTTTTGTTTGTTTGTAACGAATAGGCTCCGAAACTACTGGACCGATTTTAAAAATTCTTTTACCTATGGAAAGCTACATTAGTCCCGAGTAACATAGGCTATAATTTTAACGCGAGCGAATCCGCGGGGGTCAGCTAGTAAAATATATATACGTATGTTTTATGAAACTATACATTTCACTAGTGTACCTGGGCGACCGAGCTCTACTCGGGTGAAAATAGAAAAAAAATGTTTTTTGAGAAATCTAATAAATAATCTTTTCGCCCCCAAAACCCCTTTATTGTATATTTGATCGCGAACGTGATTACAAATACACAAATATTGCTCGTTTAATAGTATAGGATAATAACTAACGAAAACTGAAGCTCATAGATAAATATGAAAATAATATATTATATACTAGATGCGCCTTGTACCGGACGCTGAGCAATAGAAGGCTGCCCACAATTCGGATCGATGACCAATTCTCATAATTATAAACCGATTAAATTCCAGTAGCATTATCATTAAAATTGCAATACATCAAAAATTACAGAATGCGATTTGACCACATTTGATATTTTGCAATTTTTATGATACGACGACTAGAATGTAATCGGTTTATAATTAGGAGAATTGGACTCCTAGTCAAGACTGCGGCATCCGCTGAATGGGGGAAGCACAGGTTTGGTAGATGTGAAGACAGTTGCGGAGATCTATGTTCAGCAGTGGACCCTCTTTCAGCTAAAATAATAATGCGCCTTGCAGTCATGATTTCTTCGTAAAGAACTCAATTTTGCAGAAAAGGACAGATGCGTCCCTTTTTCGTTGGGCATCAGCATAGTTCTCGACTCGGCAGTACCTACATTCGTGATTCATAGGCTAGGGACGATGCCTTCAATTGAGTGCAATTGCCGCCAATTACCCTTCACCGTTCACCGTCGGAATGACGGAACATGTAGTTTAGGGCTGTCATAGGAATATTGATGGCAAGGTGTGTGACAGGCAGTTTATTGCCTTACTTCCTTACAAAAAGGTAGAGGTAAAACTAAAATGTAGAAAGAGTCGTCTAGTGAAGTATGTATAGCTATAATAATATTTTGGTTTATGTACTTACAGCCTGTTATTTTGTGCGTGTAAAATTAGAATTGTACTTAACGAATTATTAATTTACACAAGGCTTCAGACCGGCTAAGCTACGCAAAAATACTTATTTAATCTTACTAATATTATAAACTGTTTATAACTATAAATAACTGTATTATAACTGTTACCCGCAGCTTCACCCGCGTTAATATGGATTTTGACAATAACTTCTGGTTTTCGACATACAGGGTCAGAAGAACCCAATGTTGCAGTTTTAGTTTTAATCAAAATCGACCCCTTGAATCCTTTGATTGTTTTGTGCTATTCTTCAGTGATGATTTGGCAATCCACGCCCACTTCAAAAACTCAGCCTGTATAGGTACAGTAAGCATTAACGTGAAAACGATTAAATAATTTAATTGAAGACGTTTTATATAAAATAGGTTTTTTTATTTTATCTTAGCGCCTAGTCAACTAATCTTAATCAGTAATTTAGATTCATGACATCAACATTCTAGGAATCTAATAGTGAAAAGGCAGGTGATCCAAAAACGTTACTTAGCTCTCACCAAACCCATAAATCACAAAGCCTTTTGCAAGATGAAAAAGATTTTATTTGTGCCAATTCTATATTTTGATAGAATCCACATTCTACAATCAATAATTTAAAATGCCACTATCTGATACTTTTCAATTTATTTAACAACAACAAAAAACCCGACTGCTTCAAAAGCGATCAGTCGGGTTTTTTGATATTTTGATTTAATTTTTTTTTATCTATAACTTTTTAGTTAAGTTTTTTTCGAATTAGATACATTGAAACATATAAGTGATATACCTATATTTTTGAAATCACCTCTTAAAATCCTTTATTTTGATATCCCACACGATGGGTTTGGAAGAGAAAAAGAATTTCGGCCCCCACAATATCGCGCCCAAAATCCGCCATTTTTAACCCCCGCCGGAAAAAGAAGTTGTGTTATAAGTTTCACGTGTGTTGCTGTGTATCTGTGTATCTGTGTGTCTGTCTGTGGCATCATAGCGCCTAAACGGATAAACCGATTTCAATTTAGTTTTTTTCTGTTTGAAAGGTAATTTTGTCGAGAATGTTCTTAGCTATGTTTGAATAAAATCGGTTCAGCCGTTCAAAAGTTATGGGCATTTTACTGTTTGAATCGGGGTGTTTTCGCAAGATAAATGCGTCGGGGGTTTTTGAAATTGTGAAATTTTACTTGTTCTTATGTCCAATTTTAATGTAGTCTATGACACTCGCAGGGTTAAGACGAATCGATTGACGTATGAATCATCAAAATCGGCCAACGTGTTTGGTCTCTGGAACGCCATATAGGAACAAACATACATACATATATACATACATACATACATCAATTTATTATTTTTGTTTTTGAAATAAATAATAAATAAATAAAGTTTATTATCAAAAAAGCCAAATACAACTTTTCCATCTCAATTAAACATAAAAACGCCATGTTATGATGTACAACACTATACATTATTTGAGACAGAGTGAACGTCTGTGTCTGTGCTAGTATAAACTGTGTTACAGACACAGGCGCCTTCCTCTTACAGTTCATTAACAATTTGCTGCACCTTGTAGTAGTTTTAATATGCATAAACTTAGTTTAATATAAGTACCTACATAATACTTATCAAAATTTATGTAAACAAGGAATAGGAGTATGTGTGGGTGTGTGTGTGTGTGAGTGTATGTGTGAGTGTGTGTTTGGGTGTGTTTGGTTGTTTGTTTGGAATATTACACAGTATAAAATAATATATAATAAAGGAGCACTTTAAATCTGTTTTTAGATGCGTTCGTAAGATTTTTTTGCAAAGAGTTGTTCAGTCTCATCGTAGGTTAACTTTTGGAGAAAACTACTTACTACAGTTTTACATTTAAATCTAGGTACATACATACATAGACTGATAAACACATTACCCTCCTTCGGCAGTCGGGTAAAAAGGGGATCTGACGCAGAATGTTCCATTCGCAAAATGTCCCGATGGCGCAGAATGTCCCATTCGCACAAAGTCCTATTCGCACAATGTCCCATTCGCACAAAGTCCCATTCGCAAAATGTTCCAATCGCGCAATGTCCCATTCGCACAATGTCCTTTTCGCACAATGTCCCATACACACGATATCCTATTCGGGACCACTAGTCATAATTTTCTTCTTGTTTACATATTTTTGATTTTTAAATTTTTTACACATATAAGTGGTATATGTTTTTGTAACCACTTTTTAAACCCCGTTTATTTTGATACCCCACTAGATGGGTTTGGAAGAAAAAAAATATGGCCCGCACAATATGGCGCCCCATATACGCGCAAAAAAAATATGTATTTATACATATTTTTTTTGCGAACTGGACCTGGATCGGAGTTATAAAACAATACGTACTGTAGCCAAATTGCGTAAGTGAATTCGGCAAGGCAAATGGTTTTGACATCATCAATCGTCTAATCATATAGACGAAAATCCACATCTTGCCTTTCATCTCACATGCGATTGGTCGATTGATGGAGTCAAAACCCTTTGCCTTGCCGAATTCACTTAAGCAGTTACGCTGCTGGTCATTTATAAAGTATTATATATCATCGAAAATAGTTGGACGTAAAACATTAGAGCTTTGAGCAATTGTGTTGTGATATATTGTTTGATATTTAATTGTGCGTCCTTGTGCTTCAAATCCATTTAATAATCAACATCCATAACTCGGGTTCGGCTTTTTTCCACTAAGGAGTATATTCGTTCGTCATTCTTTTCTGATTAATTTCGTAACGGGATCCAAGACAGTTAAATTCATCCTTCGGGACTTCGTCGAGCTCAATTGCCTCGCAGCTTTCTTGATTCTATTATATATATATATAGAATAGTGCGGTGAGAATGTTCCAAAAACTCACGTACACATATCAATTTTCATCACACATACATATTGTTCGCGAGTAAAGTCAGCGCCGGCGGTAGTCAGAAAAATATTGACGAAAACCTTGCGCGTATTATTTGCGCGTCTACCCTCAGAATGTAATTTTGTTAGGAAATAAATTATTAATAGTGTTTCAGTTTCAGTGTATAAAATCTGTAAGGTAAATGAGTTATATCAGCACCTCATATTGTTAGAGATGCTGTGCAGGCGGAGGATACACCAGATTTTGGTCAGCCAGCCCGCGAATATGTATCCTCCGACTGCACAGCATGATTTTTTCCTTGTTTACGACTTTTTAGTTCGCTTTTGAAGCAGTCGGGTATTTTGATTTTTTGAATCAAGTTTTTTTTCATTATGCTGAGTGGAAGCCTTCTTGCCACAATCACCATATGCATCTGCCTGACATCTCTTTTTCACCCTATTTCTTTTCTGTTAAAATCAAAATGTAACTAGTATATGTAATTATTGTTTGATTTATTTCTCGTCTTTACTAACTTAATTTAAGTACTACTAATACTATTGTTTAAGGGTATTTATTATTGTATGTATCCACTCAAGCGTGGCGGCCATTTTTGTCATTTTGACGGAAACGTGACGGGTCGGCCGGGCGCGATGGCGCGAATTGCCCGCGCGCGTCTAAAACGCCGTTATCTTGAATGTTTTGTATGGGAACCCTTCATGAAACTTATGTTGTTAAAATCGTAATGAAATAAGCTATATTTCAAATGGTTTATTTCAGTTTGGACTTGTTAAATATTGGTAAATAAATTGTAAAGTCAGCAGAAGAGAAATTTTCTCAGGTTTATTTTACAAAAGTAGATAGAAAAAAGAAAGTAAACCATTATTATGATTTTTTATTATTTTTTATATATTATTACACCCTATTTTACATAAATCAATCATTAGATCACACCTCCCCATACATTTTTTTAATAACACATGCTTTCAAAATTACGCCTCATGTCGTTGATCCCGCCACCGATATAAAAATTAGGTGCCTAAAGTAGCGATCGTTGGGGTTGGCGGCTGTCTGAGTGGTTATTTGTCATCCTCGTCTATTACACTACATGTTGGTACATACACGACTGAGATAGGCAAAGTTCTAAAAAAAAAAAATACGTCAAATATTGCCGTCTGTGAAGACATCTGAATCAGTTGGTGTCACGTTTCGTGCGAAATGTGACACCAACTGAATCAGTTGCTGTCACGTTCGACTGGGTATGTCGTTTTGTGACAAATAAACACTTTTTCTTTCTTTTCTTTCTTTCTACTTATCTTTGTAAAGTAATTGCTTCATCTTATATCATAAAATGTATAATTAACCAACAGCTCTTGATAAACGTTGCATTTCCGTCGGAAGTGTCATCGACTCGTTTATTATTTTGAGCAAGATATTGACAAAAAATTGCATTCTACTATCAACAGTGCTTATGCTAATTGTTAATTAGGGCCTACTGATAAAGCGATCATTAGTTTCACTAGCTACTTAAGCAGGTGTTGCTTCAAAAAATAAACATTAGTACATCGTGTCCCGTGAGTACCTATTGATTGTTCTATTGTCGCGGAAGCATGCCTGAGTAAGCTCGTAGCTTTTCTAAATTTCGGTTAATCAAGGTCTCAGTGAGAGTAATCACTTGAAAAATCTTTCACTGTGTTAGAAACTTAGAAAGCAGTAAAAGGCATTTATCAAAATCTTAACAAATTTTCTTAATTTATCAAAAACAATTTTACATAATACATTTGTTTAAAAACACTCAAATACAAATAGCCTTTATTTCTGATAATATAAATAAATTTTAACAATTATTATTATTATTACATCCTTTTATAATTTATTTTACATGCTATAATATAATTCCATAATACCTACAATCATGCCATTAATTAAAAATTATTACTTATTATTATATAAGACTAGATTTTATTATATTTTATTTTATTCAATTTTATTCCTATAATTTCAATTCTATTTTGGTTATCCTTATTTTATTATTCTACATACTATAGTATTATTAATGATGATTTACATTCATTATTATTGATTATTATATAACAATAGTTGTATATCCAACTTTAGAATAATATAAGTATTGATAAGTTTAATTACATTTTATAATAATAAATTAATCTTCGACATCAGTAATGCTATTATCAGCTTGCCTTTTGTCATAGGCCTCCCCTAGGGTTTCCCATATCTCCCTGTTTGCAGCTTTTCTTTGCCATGTCGTTGTAGTTGTTTGCTTGATATCATCCTCCCATCTTGTTTTTTGACGTCCTTTCCGTCTTTTTCCATCTCTGGGATACCATACAGTAACATCTTTTGTCCATTTTTTTCTACTGTTTCTTATCATATGGCCTGCCCACTTCCACTTAAGTTTTTTCACTGTGTATAGGGCATCTGTAACTTTTGTCTTGCTTCTTATATTTGTTAGTTTGATTTTATCCCGTAGCTTGATATTTAGAATGCTTCTTTCCATTTTGTTTTGGCACACTCTTATTGCTCTACTCTGTTTCTTAGTGAGAGCCCAGGTTTGTGCTCCATAAGTTAAACATGGTAGTATGCATGAGTTAAATACTGTAGATTTGTCTTTTAGGGGTATGTGTGGCTTCTTCATAACTTCCTTGAGGGACCAGAATCTTTTCTAAGCCTTACTTATTCGGACATTTATTTCTTTCTGCATCTGATTTGCCGGTGCAATAATTTGTCCTAAATATGTATATTCGTCGACATATTCTATTTGGTTGGAATTTAAAGAGGTGTTTTTATGTGATTTGTCATTAGTTTTGTTTAGATTCATAGTCAACCCCACAGTTTTGCTTTCTCTTTCTAACTGGGTTAGCATTATTTCTACCTTCTGGCCCTCTTGGTTTTCATTGAGCAGAATAAGGTCGTCTGCGAATCATAAGTGGTTAAGTTTTTCGCCATTTATATTTATTCCAAATGTATCCCAGTAAATTTTCCTGAATATGTGCTCCAATACCACCGAAAAGAATATAGGTAAAAAGGGGTCCCCTTGCCGTACTCCCTTTTTTATTTTGAACGATGGGCCTTTCCTTTCTGTCTGGATTTTGATGTTGATTCTTTGTATAGTTCTTTTATTATCCTAATATACTTTGGGTGTATTCCTTGTGATCTCAGAGCTTCCCAAATGTGTGTGTGCTTCAGAGAATCGAACGCCTTGCTGTAGTCCACAAATGCCAAATAGTATACTTTCCCGTACTTGTTAGTTTTTTGGATAACCTGCTTTATGACATGGATATGATCCATTGTCGAGAAATCACTTCGGAAACCCGCCTGTTCTATTGGCTGATTTTCGTCCAATATTGAGCTAATTCTGTTTAATATCACCTTTGCAAATACCTTGTATAGATTGGAGATGAGGCTGATCGGTCTGTAGTTATTTATTTCTGCTTTGTCGCCTTTCTTGGAGCAATATGATAGTTGATGTTGTCCATTGTTGTGGTATTATTTCTTCATTTAGGATATCATTAAACAATTTTGTAATTACATAGTCTAGGCAGACTTTGAGAATTTCATTTGTTATTCCATCGTCCCCGGGTGCTTTGTAGTTTCCTTGAGATAGTATGGCCTTTCTTACTTCGGTTTCTAGTATTGGAGGGATATCCTCTTCATTGTCTTCCTGTAGGTATTGTGTGTTTGTGTAGTCTATGTCTTTATATAGTTTACTATAGAATTCTGTTGCTATTTCTACGATTTCAGGCCGTTTTCTTTCTAACTTCCCAGCTTTTCGCTTCTTGAAGCATGGAATCCAGGGGGTGTTCTCTTTCAACTCGTTTAGGGCTTTCTTAATTCTTCCTGATTTTTTAATGTGGTATTGGAGAGTCCTGTTTCTTATTTGTTTCCTGTGTGTCCTGATTTTTTCATTTATCTGTTTGCTTATTTGCGATATTTGACTTCTATTCTGTTTTCTATTTCTTTTCGTCTTGCTTCGTCTCCAATTTTATCTTTGTTATTTTTGGACGTACAGTTTTGTAGATATTTCTTGTATTGTTTCTTCAAGAAGATCATATTTTTTCTGTATGTTTTCGATCTTGCTACAATCCAATGTCTTGTCCTTCAGTGTTATCAGCAAAATTTCTGGGATAGAGGGAGGTATTTGGCTTGGTTGGATTCTTTTCTGTGTGCACTGTCTCCTTTTCTTGGCCTTTTTTAAATAGATTGTTCCCCTAACCATTCGGTGATTGGTGTTAAAGTTGAGTTTATTAATTGTATCTACATCTTTGACGAATTTGGGTTTATTGGAGAGTATAAAGTCTATCTCATTCTTCACATTCCCGTCAGGAGATATCCAGGTCCATTTTTTATTTATGTTTTTCTTAAAGAAGCTATTTAGGATTTTGAGGTTATATGACTGTGCCAGGTTCATGAGTCTCTGTCCATTATTGTTTTTTTTTCCTGTGCTAAACTGACCTAATATACCATCCTCGTTTGGTAGTCTTTCACCAATCTTCCCATTAAAATCCCCCATTAAGAAGATTGTTTTATGTGCACTTGCAAGTGTTTTCTCAAGGTCCTCATAGAATGAGTCCTTTATTTCCTTTGGTGCAACCTCTGTAGGTGCATATATTTGGATTATTGATACATTTCCATATCCAAACAAGTTGATATCGAGTTGTGTAATTCGTTCCGAGATTCCAGTGAAGGACTGTATGCATTCACTGTAGCATTGTTTTATAAGGAATCCCACACCGTGTAGGCCTGGAGTGTTTCCAATGTGATAGAAAATGTAGTTGTCATGTTGTTCGATATTTTCGCCCATTCTCCTCACCTCACTCAGGCTGATAATGTCCCAGTTTATAAAATCTAAAGCGTATTCTAGTTCTTGTAGGGATTCATCTGTTCTTAAGGTGCGAGTGTTGAGTGTTGCTATGTAAATACTGCTTCACTTGTTTTTTATAGATTCTGTTTCTTGTTCTTGTATATTTTGCTTTTTGGGGGGTAAACCTAGGGGGTTTTGGTCTCTTACCCCACGGTGACCAGCTGAGTTGGGGTGCTTTTCCTTTACAATATGTTGCATGCTTTTGGTTATTGTTTCAGTCCGGTTACCGATGTCTTGTGATTCCTATGCTTTTGACTTAGTTGTTTCTGTCAAAGATTGAGATCTGGACCTCATGTATGCAAAAGGATCTGTTTTGTGTAATTTTGCCGGAGTTTGGGTATTTTTATTAAAATTATCCTTCACCTGTTGATTATGTGATGCAGGTGATACTGAGGTCTCTTTTTTTCTTTTTTCGTTTCCTTTTGATTTCATTACAACTTTGTTGATGAAACCCATTGGAAAAGGAAGAGAATATAACAAAAAATAAAGGAAAAATAATTTACGCGGATCTGAGGTCGGGAAGTGGAAGGGGGTGAGTTTTTAAAGGTGAAAACGTTTATCTCGATTTCCGGCAAAACTACTAGTACTAAACACACTGTATATTTATATATTTAACATATTTATTTTTCACCTTATTTTGACTTAATATCGAAAAAACTTTTTACACCATCAGAAATTAGAGATTTCAAAGAACAAAGAGTCCACCGACTTTTAAAAAAAAACAAGTATTTTGACGCGAGAATTTTCGATTGAAAATTAGGGTAGTTTTTTCGACATTAAGTCAAAATAAGGTGAGAAAATAAATATTTTAAATAAAACAAATTACAGTGTATTAGGGACAAGGAAAAGGTAAGTTTTACCAAACAAAGTGAGAAGCAAAAAAAAATGTAAAAGATAAAAATTAAAAAACCAAAAACTTGGTTATTTAATTTTTTCGTATACATTTTGAGGTTATGTGAAAAAAGTGTAAATACAAAACTTGTCTATTTTTTTAGTACCTACAACTTAGTTATATATAGCCTTATTAGCCATACGCATTGCTGCAAAGGAACATGGCATCAATGATACCACGTGCAACTGGATTGACTATATGCTGAGAAGCAGAATAGTCAGATCAGAACTGATGGGAGACAGACTTAGCGCAAAAACAACAAGAGGTTGTCCGCAAGGCGGAGTGTTGTCACCATTATTGTGGTGCTTGGTAGTAGATTCGCTACTTAACAAACTCAACACCGGACCATTCTACACAGTAGGCTGTGCAGATGACATAGCTATAATGGTTAATGGTAAATTTCCGAACGTAGTCTCTGGATTGTTACAAAGGCATTGAGGATGACAGAGGAATGGAGTACAAAGAACCACCTCTCTATCAACCCAAGTAAAGCAGTCATTATTCCATTCACGAGGAAGAGACAACTAGGAAACCTAGGAGAGCCCTCCCTCAATGGAATAAAGCTGCCCTGGTCCACCGAAGTTCAATATCTGGGTGTAACGCTTGATAAAGAACTCAGGTGGGAAACTCATGTGGAAAATATTAAAGCCCAAAGTGATACGATGGCTGTACCGAACAATGATAATACCTATTATCACATACGGCAGCATAGTGTGGTGGCCAAGAACAAAGCTTGCCTCGTGCAAAGCGCCACTCACCAGGTTACAAAGAACAGTGTGTCTCGGCATCACGGGCGCTTTCAGGACAACACCTACGGCAGCGATTGAGAGATACCTCAATATCCCTCCTCTGCATATGATGGTTGAATTCGAGGCAAGGAAGACATTACATCGTCTTGCTGTTGCTGGACTATGGGATGCCTCTAGGCCAAAGACTAACCATACAAAGTTTGATTGCAATGAAGGCCTGGATCGGATAACTAGCATGATATCCGATAAAATGCAAACTATTTTTGTGTTTGAAAGGTCTTTTAAGGTCCAAATCCCTTCAATAGAGGACTGGACGAAGGGACTCGATCCACCAGAACAAGATAGTCTGGTGTGGTACACTGATGGATCCAAAATGGAATCAGGTACAGGAGCGTGAATATACGCAAAAGGTTACAAATGTAGCAAAAGCTTAGGGAATATGGCAACTGTATACCAAGCAGAAACATATGCCATAATAACCTGTGCTATAGATAGAGGAACCAGGGGTAAATCCATATATATTCTTAGTGACAGTCAGGCTGCAATCAAAGCCATGGCATCCTACAAAGTGGATTCCAAACTTATTCTGGATGCCATCCAAGCCCTAAACAGGCTTGGGTGGCATAACAGGGTGAGACTGATGTGGGTCCCTGGACACAAAAGAATCCATGGTAACGAAATGGCAGATGAACTGGCAAGAGAGGGCTCAGCAAATGATTTTGTGGGTCCAGAACCATGTGTAGGCATTTCGACGTGTCTCGTAAAAGCCACATTTAAGGAGTTTGCAGATCACAGACAACGAACACACTGGTTGTCTACTACTGGTCTACAACACTCCAAGAAATTCCTAGGCTCTACGTTCAAAGCCCGGGAATGCATCTGGAATATGAGCAGGGGGCAAATCCGCTACCTGCTTGAGGCCTTTACTGGGCACTTTGGAACCAACGACATGCTCATGAAGATGGGTCTAACCGCGACACCCGTGTGCAGGTTGTGTGCGAAACATACGGAACGCATGGAGCATCTCCTGTGCACATGCGATGCACTGGCTGGTAAGCGAATGAGTCTACTAGGGGTTGGATATCCTAAACCAGAAGACTATAGGCTCATATCTCCCAGTCTCGTTGTAAGACTCATGAAAAGAGTTTTCAACGAGATTGGGGAGGAGTAAGTTATTTATGGGACCACAATAGATCCCAATGGGTCGAAGTGTCCGAGTTGCTTCTCGGCCCCTCCATAAGATAAGATAAGATAGCCATATAACTTGTTTTCATAAGACTTGTAGTTTTGCCGGAAATCGAAATAAACCGGTTTTACCCTTAAAAACTCACCCCCTTCCCCTTCCCGACCTCAGATTGCCCGTAAATTATTTGTCCTTACATTTTTATAATATTTTCCTCCTTTTCCAATGGGTTTCATCCTACTATTTTTTTTTTCACTTTTTATTATTTTTAAACGCTTCTCCCTGGTCTATAGATTACATGTGCATGTGAAAAGTATTACCTATTAAGTGTTTTGAATGGGCTCCAAAAAATTAGCTATATTGTTGTGAAAATATTGGTGATATTTTGTCTGCATGTTAAACAAGCCGTGATGGTTCCATCATACGAGTTTGAACAAGGGGGGCACTGTGAAGCATTGCTAAGTCAATATGGTATTTAGCAAATTACGTATAATTTTAATAAGAGCTATATATTTATAGAATGCACCTCTTTCTCGCACACTTTTTTACTGTAAACTACTCACCAACAATTTTACATAATACATATTAATTTGTTTAAAAACACTCATTTTCTACTGAAAAAACAAAAATGTACAAATTACTAGAAGATGACAAATTCAAATTCAAATTAAATTTATTGCATCCATAATGTACACACAGGTGGTAAATATAAGTTACAGAAACAATTATGGACCCTGTCGGGCACAGCAACATTCTAGATACAGTCAGTGTCTAGGAGAGAGGAATAGCGCTCAATATTATTACAAATAAAAATATTTTTCTTATCTATTAACATTTTAGCTATTTATTCCCTTTCTATTTGTTTTGTTTAATGTACTAATACGTAAATCTTTTTATTTTCATGTTAAATTAAATATTAATCTTAAATATTAATTATTCGTTTAAGTTTTTATATTACAATAAGTATATTTGATTTAGATAGATTATATTGAATAAAATTAATACATAATAAAATTTAAAATGTACAGTTCAGGAGCCAACTCTCATATTTGTAAATATTTCGGTAGAGAGCATACAGATCTACCTAAGGCTAATAGGATATCTACTTTATACATATTAATTGACAACGCTTTATTTTATTTACCTAAGAATTATTAAAATCGTACCAAACTAATTTTAAGTATGTTTTATGGAGTTGTTACGAATTTTTATAACTGAAAATTTACCTGCAACTTAAGACGGAAACACACTTACGTGTCGTGGCGTGGCGCCTTCTGATGCAGTTGATTGGCTACAAAACTCGTTGTGTTATGACGAAGGCTGGTACAGAGCCGTTTGATTGGTGGATCCCGCGCCACGACATTTAAGTGTGTTTAGTTTGAAGTGATTAAGACCAATAAAATAATAAATTGCCTTAGAATTCATTTCTCAGAATATAAAACCGAATCACGCATAAGACACGAAGCATTCGGACACGCATTATTTATAAAATCTCTCAATTGTTGTTTAAATTTCCTACGCCGGTTGGTGTAGGAAAATATTTGTCTCATGGACATCTTCATCATTCATCTTTCTTCCTTCAGATCCGCACTTGTTGGACACTTTTAAATTGGAGATGTCGCAAGGACTAGAGAGGTTCTTCCTGCTGTCGTACTGCCTGGCCTGCTGCTGGCCCGGCCTGGGCGCCAAGAGCGACCTGCGCGTAGTTAGGCAATGGCCCGAACTGCAGTTTGTGTTCCCCAGCGAGGAAGCCAGGCAAAAAGCCATTGACAAGCGCTACTATGTCCCCGGAAATTCCGTGCCCTTAGACGTCGATGTGCATCATAGACAAGGTGAGTTTCAAATGTAAAATGTTGGTCTTTAATTAATAGGGAGGGCCCTATTAATTGCATATCAACATTTCAGATTGATTATAACTTTTAACAGCTTTAAGAAAACACTTAATCTGCTTTTTGAAAAAAAATTCAGACTACACCAGTTTTAAGATAGTGACAATGTCTATGTCAATTAGATTGTTTTATTAAAACACACCCCACCCCACATCTATTATTATTTAATAGAACAGGCACGTTAGTAAACCAGCGTTTATGTCGTCCAGTTAAAATTATATTCGTGTGGAAACAACTACATTATTCTGCGAATTGGCAAAAGCGACACCCACAAACATGAAATGACAACACTTGGGTTAATGTGAAACAGTGTCTTGCGAAATGTCTCCTTCTCAATTAAATAGGCGATATTTTGCAACTCATATGCCCGACGAGACTTCCGTGAAGAGTTAATTATCTTAAGAACATTACGAGTATTATGTCGTAGACATAATACTAGTATTATGTCTAAACAAGATATTACAATTAAAAAAAAAATCTGTTGTAAGGCGGGTCGGTGACGTATGTTAGGACTTATAATTACTCAGAGCTTTATTGTGCTACACAAATAATAAATTATTAAATTTTGTCGTTTAAGATCACACACGGTCGTGAGACCGTAAGATATTTGGATATTGACCGAGTTTGGGATTTTGGCCGTTAACCTCGAAACAACTGGCTTTTGAAGATGATCGTTCTTATTTTTTTATTAACCCCCGCCGGGGTGTTATAAGTTTCACGTGTGTTGCTGTGTATCTGTGTATCTGTGTATCTGTGTGTCTGTCTGTGGCATCATAGCGCCTAAACGGATGAACCGATTTCGATTTAGTTTTTTTTGTTTGAAAGGTAATTTTGTAGAGAGTGTTCTTAGCTATGTTTGAATAAAATCGGTTCAGCCGTTCAAAAGTTATGGGCATTTTACTGTTTGAGTCGGGGTGTTTTCGCAAGATAAATGCGTCGGGGGTTTTTTAAATTGTGAAATTTTACTTGTTTTATTTATAAATTTTTTAGTTATAATTTTGTTTCGAATTACTTTTAAACATAGAAGTGGTTTACATTTTTGTAATTACCTCTTAAAACGATTTATTCTTCGTTCGGCCCACTGATTTTCGGCCCAAATGCCAAAATCCTGGTACGTCCCAAACAATATGCTTCCTTCGTCCCAAAATATAATTTTAATTATTTTATGCCTGCTTCGTCCTATTTTATATTCCTTCTACGGCCCATATCTTTTTTGTATGTACCAAACTTACTTGTTTGTACAATCAGCTATTAACAAGTAAAATTTCACAATTTAAAAAACCCCCGACGCATTTATCTTGCGAAAACACCCCGATTCAAACAGTAAAATCCCCATAACTTTTGAACGGCTGAACCGATTTTATTCAAACATAGCTAAGAACACTCTCGACAAAATTACCTTTCAAACAAAAAAAACTAAATCGAAATCGGTTCATCCGTTTAGGCGCTATGATGCCACAGACAGACACACAGATACACAGATACACAGATACACAGATACACAGATACACAGACACACAGATACACAGATACACAGCAACACACGTGAAACTTATAACACCCCTCTTTTTCCGGCGGGGGTTAAAAAGGGTTACGTATTTTGAAATATTTAACATCAATAAACTATTTTAAACCGCCGCTCCTCTCTGTCTTCTCCTCGATGGAAAATGTACTCGTATTATTATAATAACACTTTTTAGCCGCTCTTAGTGGGCAAGTTATACGTATGACGTCACCGGAATCTGTTTAAAAGAGCGGGAAAAATCAAAAAATTGTATGTCGTTTTTGTGGCGAATAAACACTTTTTCATTCTTTTATATAATGCGTCCTTTGTTTGTTTTGACTCATTTGGCCAATAGCATTACTTTCCGTTATCAGCAAAACAGGCTTCACGCTAGCTCCTGTGATGCAAAGTGGTGCATTCAATATTGTACCCATTCGTCACCAGTTTAAAGTGTGTATAAAGAAAGATTGAGAATTGATCGAGTTTGTCATAGCTTAGGATAAATATTTGGGCGTCATACTGGACTCATCGCTGCACTTCAGTACGCATATAACTTCCGTGTTGTTGGAAAATAAACTAAACATGGTATTATTTGCTGATGACACATCTTTATTTTATTTTATAATTAGACTTAACAGTGAGGTTGACGGCGTAAATAACTCCCTACGGCAGGTTAAAGATTGGTTCACTGCCAATCATTTAGTTTTGAATGGTGTTGGATGTCTGTGTCTTTTCTGGCTACTTAAAAAAACTCAAAACTGGTAATAGATAACAAACTTCTAATATACAAGACCATACTGAAGAAAATCTGGACATATGGCATCCAACTTTGGAGATCAGCCAGCGCCTCCAACATAATGAAAGTGCAACGGGCACAAAATTATATACTAAAACAAATATCCAACGCCACCATGGTTTATCAAAACAACAGAAATTCATGAAATCATCAATATTCCTATGGTCAATGAGGAGATAAATGCACATGGCGTCCAGTACAAATCCCGACTGCTAAATTATCCGAACATGCTCGCAGAACAACTTACAATCCCAGGAAGCATACGCCTTTTAAAAAAGCGGCGGGATATTTTCGACCACAAAAGTGAGCCAGAAGAGTGACTTTGTAAAGATGGGGCAGACCCCACTGAGCGTAGAGCCTAACACGCCATCCGAACCATTTCATCTGCTCATAGTGAAAGACTGATCGCAAGATAAAACAAACAAACAAAAAAAATAATTTTTAGTAAAAACGGTGACAGACATAATTACGTTAGTAGAAATAGGAAACAATTAATTCAACCAGGTTTCAGACTGGCTAAAGTAGCCTCTTCTTTCATGGGGTACTGTATAAAATGCTACAATAAAATTCCTCCCCCCATTCTATAACTGAATGAGACGAAATTTAAAACTTGTATAAAACGCACACTATGCAGGCAGGCATATTATAAGTTGGGCGCTTACATCACAGATAAAAATGCTTGGCTCAATCATAGCCCTGCTCCACAACCACTAGGGCGCAAAAACAAGTGATATGTAGAACATTATTGTTTTGAAGTATTGTTGGACCTGCTGAAGACTGTATGCATATATTTTTATTGTATAAACTCAATTTCGTTTAGTGATAACTGCACAGCATATTTGTGAGTACTATGTACCAACTGTAAATCTAAGATTTACTGTACTTATGTGTCGTTCGTTGACTTGTGTGTGCCCTGGCAGTTGAGATTGTGTCATGCTCTCACAACTGTCTCTCTGGTGGTGGCACATGTGTTGGATTATTCAATTCCCTTCATGATGGTTGAGCTGAGTGGTGCCAATTTATGCGTCATGTTCGTAAACGGGCGCCATCAGTTGGGATTGGCTTACTCGCCGACTCAACTTAGCTGCCTCGGCTAGTTTTTAATTACCTATTTTTTGTATTTTTTTATTGTTTGTTTCACTCGTGATGCTTTTACGTGCACGAATTTTTACATCGTTCTCACACATGTATTTTTTCAACAAGAATGATGTAACCAAAAAAAAACTTAATTCAAAAAATCAAAAAACCCGACTGCTTCAAAAGCGAACTAAAAAGTCGTAAACAAGGAAAAAATCATGCTGTGCAGTTGGAGGATACATATTCGCGGGCTGGCTGACCGAAATCTGGTGTATCCTCCGCCTGCACAGCATGATTTTTTCCTTGTTTACGACTTTTTAGTTTGCTTTTGAAGCAGTCGGGTTTTTTGATTTTTTGAATTAAGTTTTTTTATTTATAACTTTTTAGTTAGTTTTTTTCGAATAAGATACATTTAAACATATAAGTGTTATATATTTTTGAAATCACCTCTTAAAACCCTTTATTTTGATACCTCACACGATGGGATTGGAAGAAAAAAAAAATTTGGAACCCCACAATATGGCACCTAAAATCCGCCATTTTTCTATTATCCAATTTTAATGTAGCCTATGACACTCGCAGGGTTAAGACGCATCGATTGACGTATGAATCATCAAAATCGGCCAACGCGTTTGGTCTCTGGAACGCCACATAGGAACAAACATACATACATATTTACATACATACATACATACATACATACTTACATACATACATACATACATAGACTGATAAACACATTACCCTCCTTCGGCAGTCGGGTAATAATAAACTGATGGAAAAGAGAGTCCGTGGAGTTTCTTGCACATTCTTCTCCATAGAGACCTACTGACGCTTGCTAATGTGCAACTAGATTCATATTTTTCTTTGACTATTCTAAAGTACGATGTAAAAATTAAAATAAGTCGAAAAAAAATATGTATTTTTTTAATTTTACGCTTCAGTGTGCATGTGTGTGTGTTATTTTTATTGACTGTACCTTTAAAGTACTTGTAATATGGGACGAAACAGTACTTCAATGATGATGTGGGACGAACTAAGAATTTTTTGGAATGTGGGACAAAACTTCGGGCCGAACGAAGAATAAATCCTTAAAACCCTTCATTTTCACAGCGATCGCGATGAGACGGATGTAAAAATATAATTCAGTTTTAATTTGGCCAGTGACACTCGCAACAATTATTGATAGACTTTTTTATCGTAGAATATTGCTCATGCATACTGCACTACCACGGGGAGAAAGCGCACTACACACACTACACTACACACTACCTGGGAACCTTCTGGCTACAAAAATATCGAAAGCCAAAGTTCCGACTCATTTTTGCTTTATTATATGAAAACAAGTTTAGAATCTTAAAATTTACGTTAAAATGCTCACACGACTTGTACCGCTGAATGTACCCATATACACGAAGTTTGGCGTGCAATACATTCTGATTATCCACTCCAAAATAAAAGTTATTTCCCAGCAACTTTCTTTGCATATTACCCATGTACAAAAAAGTTGGGCAATCCTTATTTATTCTTGTTGTTGTGAATGTTTTTTTTTATAATTTGATGTATGGAATGTGTGGATGACTGCTGTTTGATAGTTCCTTTTCCATCGTGTATTAAAACTTTTCTGAAAGTTATACTAATATTCTTATTAATTTTGAAAGGCTACGCATCACGGATCTTCGTGACAATCCCTCGGTTCAACGAAGGGCGCCCGATCACCCTGGGCACAGTGGACGAGCAAGGAAACATCCTCGCCTACCCTGACTACTCGTGGCACGATAACCAGGGTACCAACTGTCTCGGCTTCACGTCCGTCTTCAGAGTTGCTGTACGTGAGAATTATGTTAGAACGAATAATATCACGAACTGAACATTTATCCAGCAAGAAACTTAAGTCTTTTTGCGAAATAACATGAAAATATAAATTAGCTTGCTTATAAAAACCATAATTTGGTATTTACTTATTTTAACGATGTCGTTGTTAACGCATAAAATGAAGACCCAAGGGAAAACCTTGTGTGTCCATACTTGTTGTTCAATATAATTAACGAAGGCCACTGTGGAGATAACAATCACGTTTATGGGCTTTATTCCATTGATACTATGAGATATCCTCAGAACACCATTGAAACCTAGGAGTTATTGCGTGATATTTCCATGTCTGACGCAGGTTTAAAATAACTTAGATAACGTAGGATATAGGAGACGTTTGTTGAGAACACGCGATGAACAGCACACAATAGTAATAGCATCTTGATGGGTAGTAGGTAATTGATTTGATTGACGTCGGATAGTAGATACTCACAATTTCTACACAATAAAAGAGAGGTTTTATACTGTTTACAGAACATACGACTACAATTGTTTTTCAACAGCGCCAGCATTGTTTCTTGCATGGTATTATCTAGGTAAAACCATACCACAGGCAAGTATTAGTCAACTGTATCAGAAATAGAGCATTATATATTGTGATTCGACACGAACCTAGTTTATTTAACCTACATAATAATATATTTTGTATCTATTTTTGCTATGACATCCAAAAGTATTTTCCAACTAAGTCACATACATCTTCAAGACAAAAACACAGGACGTGATCAGTTTCCCTTTTAACTTTAATCAGTCATTGTGGTTGGTTGAACAACAAACAAATTAATGGGTCGGTACGTCACCGCGTCGGTCAATATACCCGGCTTTAATGGGCGTTTAGATCTATATCTCTGAGCATTATTCTATGGTACGATTACTTTTTAATCGTTACACTGACCGGGGAAAACTTACGTGAAATTGTTGTTGATAGATTGAGCTGCAAGTCGATTTTGTTATCATGATCAGCTTTTGAAGTCGTCAGTTTAAATACCTACTCAATTTTTACAGCGATGCCTGCTGCAATTAATTAATCAAAAATAACTAATCAATCAAATATAGGTATGAAGGTATCATGTTGAATATAAAAATTCCGTCTAAACACTATTTTCCATTTGTGGTTAGTTTTTTTCGCTCCCTAATAGATATCGACCACGTCTATAAAGTGTCACTGGTAATAACTCTGCATATGAACAATTAGAATTAAACCTGAAAATCTGATGTTAACATTTTTTTCTGCGATTGTCTCATGTCGCTCAATGTCGGCGCTATCGCAATACGTTTTCTACTTCCGTGCTTTTCTGTCAACCTTCACGCTATCATTGCACTGCATCCGCTATGAATCCGAAAAATTTCAGTTTCAAAGTAGCCGCAGTACTTCTTGTAGGAAAGCTTACGATCCGAACATCCGAACTCTATCCGTCATAATTCAGAACATTTTCAATTCGGATATAACTCGGAACTGACACCACGGGCTCGGATCGGATGAAGTGCGTAATCACCCAAAAGGCCCAAGTACACTACCCTGCGGGACCCCGTAAACCGAATTTCTATTCACGCTTTATACAAATTGTGATTCTATCAGCGACTGTCAAAAAGTGTTTGACAATCGCTGTCACCGATACTATGTCACTTTATCTAGAACCCCTTTTCTTGATCAACAGTCGCAAGTCCTACCGTGACGCGACGTTCGCACACCATGTGTGCGTAAGCTATTGTTATTCTATTGCGTCTGCTAATTAGACGTGCGATGGGATAATTATTAAGTTTCTTTATCAAAATTTCAGATCGACGAATGCCAGCGTCTGTGGGTGATGGACGCCGGCAAGATCGGCGACGAGCAGGTCTGCCCTCCTCAGCTGCTCGCGTTCGATCTGGCCACCGACTCGCTCATCTACCGGCATATCATCAGCAATTCCTCGTATTCTGAAGAGTCACTCTTCATTACACCAGTGAGTATTCTAAAATTCACGGACGAGCAATTTCCGCCCTAATGTTTTCTTTTTAACCCCCGCCGGAAAAAGAGGGGTGTTATAAGTGTCACGTGTGTTACTTTGTATCTGTGTATCTGTGTGTCTGTGTATCTGTGTATATGTGTATCTGTATATCTGTGCATCTGTGTGTCTGTCTGTGGCATCATAGCGTCCAAACGGGTGAACCGATTTTGATTTAGTTTTTTTTTTGTTTTAAAGGTGACTTAATCGAGAGTGTTCTTAGCTATGTTTGAATAAAATCGGTTCAGCCGTTCAAAAGTTATGGGCGTTTTTTTTTTATCCACTCATACACAAACACATACACTCCCTCACACACACAGACACAAACACATAGCACGATACACTATCAACCACATACTCACATATACTAACGCAAATTTAAAATTTATAGCGTAATTAACTTAATAATCAGCAACCTTATGTACAAACAGTTTTGTGTACCTTTTGCTGCGACTGAACACTGTCTCCCAAGATACAGGCTCCTGGCCTAGTTTGGGATTCAGTATCAGTACACATATATTGTTACAAACATCCTAAGACTGTCCATACTTAAGTAGGTACCATTGTTGTAATTTTTGTGTCAATAAACAATTTTTTTATTTTACTGTTTGAATCCGGGTGCTAGATACATTATGTAGCATGAAATAAAAAAGAGTCGGGGGTTTTTTAAATTTTGAAATTTTACTTGTACGGTTGGTAACGAATAACGAAATTCAGTCGTCCGATATATAAACTAAGTACTGGTATTTAAGTAAGTGTTTCAATGAAAACTTAGTCACTTGCCTAAAAATAAATAGAAACCAGATGTGTTGCGTCGACCAGTCGCCTGCTGCTGCCACCTGCAATTGGCCTCTGAATCACACCTTTACGCTTGTAACTGTCCATGTGTCCAGTAATGTGATTATAATTTAGTTTTTTCTATCAGTTTTTGGATCGCATTTGAGGTCACCACCTATTAGAATAATTACATTAGAATTAATTTTCAGGTACAATGGTACATAAATCTCGATGACTAGGAATTCGCTTGTCTTGTTGTTTACCATAACATTCTCTCATGTGTCTCTAGATAGTGGACATCCGCCCGCACGGCGTCGGCGACTGCGCCAATACATACGTGTACGTAGCAGACTCGTCCGCGTACGGGCTGCTGGTAGTTGACGTGATGAGGAACAGGTCCTGGCGCACCATGCACCGCACGTTTTACCCGTTCCCCTCGAGAGGAACCTTCACCATCGACGGTATGTATTATATCTACCTATCTACAGTAAATCTAATCATGATAACTTAAACTTATTTTCACAAGTTCCTACTTTTAAATTTTACTCAGACTAAGATCATCATCTGCCTAGCCTTTTCCCAATTGTTGTTAGGGTCGGCTTCCAGTCTTACCGGATTCAGCCGGACTCAGACTAAGATATTTTACTTAAATTAAGTAACGGTTTTTTTTACGTTTTGTTGCGGAGCACGGATATTAAAAACATGTTTTATTCGTTAACAAAAGTTGGTTTATCAATATTGAGGTTGACTTCTCCTTTTAAGTGTGAATATACCTGTGCCAGGAGAGGCCGCTCTCCCATAACTTGATTACATTTATGTATCTTAATAACTTATATTAAATCTATTTGATTGAGTTAATAAATTTACTAAATGTATGTGAGTGCGCACGCAATTGTGCGCACGTGTGTGTGGAGTGTTAGTTTGAATTAGGGTGTGCGTGTGTTTGCAAGTGTGAGAGTAAGTTACGAATAATCAATAAATAGGCTATTGAGCAAAGAGTAGCTATTGGAAATCTGAGTTAAAAAAAAAACCTAACTATCAGAAGTATCCTTTAAGCACGTTCCACATCCAGGAATTTAACTTTAGATGAAACTCCATACCGGAATACATCATGACTGACCTGAGATGATCATGACTGACTGTGCCAAAGCAACATAGACTTTTTTGGTAGTTTATTTTCGTTAGCAGAATGTCTAAGGATTTTAAAGATCTAGATCAACTGCCTGATTCTACTAGCAATTAGATCAATTTGGGAGTGCCAAGACAATATAACCCAAAACACAGTGGCCATCAGAATTTGTAGCAGTTGAACGTAATACAGTCCTGAAGGACTCTCTGTGATGAAGAAGCAACATTCTCGCACTTTAAATGTGTTATACTTACACATACTGCTTACACAGCTGACATTAGCGCACCTTGCTCTGGTGAACTTTCCTAATAATAAAACATGCTCGACCTGCACGGTAAACGGTACAATATCGAAGAATCGAGTACTGACTCGAACAGGTTTTAATTTTCATGCTGCTTGTAATCTCTGTTCAATGCACGTTTACTGTTCAAGTAACTGTGTGGCCAACAACATCATACATGTAGCAACATCATCAATCAACATATATGTAGTTTGAATACAATGATATACTTTCTGTTTCAGGTGAAAGCTTTGACCTAATGGATGGCGTGTTGGGCTTGGCTCTGTCGCCGTACTACCACGGGCGCGACCGCTTCCTGTACTATCACTCGCTTACGTCCACCACCGAGAACGTGGTGAACACCAGAGTCATCAGGAACGACACGAACACGGACGAACCTAACATCGACCCAGACGCGATATACGTAAGCTTGAGAAGACATTATGAAAATACGTAAAGATGTCTCATATAAAAAAAGTTTAAAGAAATCTATTTTAATTTTAGGTATTTCCGGAAGAACGTACGACTCAGTCAGCAGCTGAAGCCATGGACCGTAACGGTATCCTCTACTTTGGGCTGATGGAGCCTCCTAGCATATGGTGCTGGAACACTGCTACCGAGTTCTCGCCTCGCAACTTCCATGCGGTCGCCATCGATAAGGAAACCCTGCAGTTCGCCAGTGGCGTGAAGATTGTCATGAACTCCAAAGGAGAAGAAGAATTATGGGTATTGACGTCAAGTTTCCAAAGAGTGATGACGGGATCTCTTTCGTCAGAAAGAATAAATTTCAGGATTCATGTTGAGACGATAAACATTATTTTAGCTTACTCGTCGTGCAGATATTCTCCAAAAGGACACAATCATGACTACTATGCAAAGCTTATCGACAGGCCACAGTCATACTCGTCGGCCGGACAGGCATGGTAGCGCCTCGTATCTGTAGAGATTAGTG
Source organism: Orthosia gothica (assembly GCA_949775005.1). Lineage (NCBI taxonomy): Eukaryota > Metazoa > Arthropoda > Insecta > Lepidoptera > Noctuidae > Orthosia > Orthosia gothica. The sequence goes on along the minus strand of OX459034.1, from coordinate 1,114,256 downwards.
CCATGTCCGATCGGTTGCTCAGAAGATTCCAGTGGCATAACTGGCCGTACGTGTAAGAGACTATTAGTTATTTTGTGTTATGTCGCGCACAGGGCCTGTTTATTTATTCGGTTATTGCACTTGCGGTACGAAACTGTTTTAAGTCGGTCATCTTTTTAATAAATTATTTAAATAATTGATGTAACCGGTATGAAAGAATATAATGACTGAAGTCTTAGCTAAGAACATTCATGTCAACCTAGTTCATACTGTTTTTATTTCATGTAAGCTTCTTTAAATATTATAAATTGCTTGTACACCATACAATGTTAATTTTTAATTGGTAAATAAAACGTAGGTAGGTAATAAATAAAAACCGTTTTTAATTTTAAATGAAACATTCATGTTTACTACCCAATGCAGTAGTATAGAATTTTATTGATATTTAAGATAATATTTTATTTTTCTTCGATACAAGGTGATTATTTTCGAAATGGTAATATCAATGTGTTTGCCATCAAATCCAATAACCACACCGCCAATGGCAACTGCAGCTACTATTTCTCGGAGTTGATTGTTTTTCCCTTTTTAACCCCCGCCGGAAAAAGACGGGTGTTATAAGTTTCACGTGTGTTGCTGTGTATCTGTGTATCTGTCTGTGGCATCATAGCGCCTAAACGGATGAACCGATTTTTTCTCTATTAATTTATTATTATTATTTATTTATTTATTTATTGATTGATAAAAACGGTACATTGTAAGTTATATAAAGTACATAACGTCCAACAAAACTATAGACATAGTTTGTCTGTTGGATCTTTACTTATTTACTTAATTATATAATAAGTACGCAAGTATGAATATCGTAGATTAAATATAAGTATAGATATTAAGAGTATATAGCTTAGGTATGTAAAACAGTAGTTTCGGTACAGTAGTTATGTAAAACAATATAAAGTTAAGGCAGTGTACTAAGTAGGTATTTTTTTAGTTTTATCTTAAATTTATTTTTCTTCTCTTCGTCTCTGATTTCATCTGGTAAGCTGTTGAGTATGTAAGGGAAACGCTTTTCTAATGTTCGGTCTCCATAAACATTATTTACTCTTGGTACTAAATATTTACCAGACGACATCATTCGGGTGTTATATTTGTTACATACATTTATTAATAATGGATTATGCTCATGATTACTATGGTTATTAGTTGCGAGTAAGTACTTATGTTTTATGCTGACCGGTAATACTTTACAAATTTTATATAGTTTATAATAATCGTTTTTATGTTTATTTTTAGTTTTTTTATCCACTATTAGTTTTAGGAACCTAACCTGTATATTTTCTAATTTTTCTATGTAAGATTTAAATGTAAGTCCATAGCAATCAAGAGCATAATCGATTATAGATTCCACCATACATGAGTATAGGATTTTTAGGGTACTAGTAGGAACTCGATAACTTAGGTGGTAAAATTTACTTAGTATAGTTTTAAGTTTATTGCACAAGAAATCTATATGTTCTTTCCATGAGAAATGCTCGTCGACTTTAACTCCTAAATAAGTTACACAATTAACTCTCTGGATAGGTTTACAGCTACAATTGACATGGCTACCATGAATGCAATCAAAGGTATGAGTGTATAGTGGTAGAGGATTTTTCTTTAGTGGTAAGTATGGTGAATGAATAATGATGTACTGTGTTTTATCCGTATTTAATACTATTCCGTTATCATGTGACCATTTAACTACGGCGTCCACGTCTTGCTGCACCAGCCGACATGTTTCAGCGAGGTCCGTGCCGGCTCGCAAGGCGCAGAGGTCATCCGCGAACATATGTGCCGAGCAATGCTGTAGCACATTGCACAGACTATTTACATGCATTAAGTAGCATACGGGACCACTTCCTGAGCCCTGCGGTACCCCGCATCGGACCATTTTTTCATCGCTCATCGTGTCGCCTATCTTGACCCGGTAAGAGCGTGATGTGAGGTAGTCTCTGAACCATTCCTTCAGAGGCTTCTCCACACCACACTCTTCTAAAGATGTTATTAAAGTGTTTGTTTCTAAGGTGTCAAAAGCTTTTTTGTAATCAAAAAATATTGCAACTATAAACTTCTTATCATTTAAATAGCTGTTAATTTCGTCGGTAAAATTAGACAGTAATGTATTAGTACTCTTTGCTTTTTGGAAACCATGTTGTGATTTATTTATTATGTTATGTGTGCGTAAGTAGGTACCAAGTTGATTTATTATGCATTTTTCTATAACTTTGTCAATGCTGGACAAAATTGCTATCGGTCTATAATTAGAGTACGTCTTGCGGTTGCCTTTTTTATATATAGGACGTATTATTGCTTCTTTCAATTTTTCGGGAAATTTATATTTTTCTACGGATAAATTAATTAACTTTGCTATAACTGGACTTACTTCGTTAACTATAGTTTTTAAATCTGACATGCGTATGAGGTCGCTTCCAGGCGATTTGTTAGCGTCCATGTTTTTGATAATTTTCGCAACGTAATTATGAGTCACTGGTTGCCACCTCATATTTTTGTCAGGTTTTTTTACGTAATTGTGTCTACTTAGCCATTTGTCGTCACATACATGTTTAATTTGTTGGATTTCCTCATCAAATGTAGACGCAAACCCATCCGCTATAGCTTTCGTATTTCCCTGCATGTGCATATTAGATAATATCACAGTATCTAGCGATTGCTTGCTGTTTCCTAACAATATATTTATTCTATCCCATATCTTTTTAATATTTTTATTACAGTTAATTATACTTTGTTTATCATATTCATTGCTACATTTCGTTATGGTTTTAAAACATTTGTTTCTATATTTAGTATATTCTAATCTTTTTATCATATTTTTTGGGTCATTGCACCAAACCTTGAACAGTCTATCTCTCTCCTTTATTAAATCTTTTAAATAATCCGTAACCCAACTTTTATTTCTAGAGCTTACACTAACGCTTACAGTTTTATAGCAATCATTGTAGATATCAATAAATAGCTGCTTAAGCGAGTTATACAATTCAATTGGACATTCGATAGATAACAATGCTTTAAAGTCAGTATTCAATAATCGTTCTCGAACCAACTTATTATCAAGAACACGGCGACTCCCGGTAGGCATGTTTCTCACACTCCGTACGTCAGCCGATCGCCCGCGTCCTAGCGATGCGCTGTTGCCAGCTCGTACGCTATTTTGTGTAGTGCGGTTCCACTGCACTGCGGCTGACACTAGAAAGTGATCCGATATTTTTTGCCGTATTACCGCGGAATTAATTTGTGCAGACGGTGCCCTAATATATATATGGTCTAAGCATGATTCAACAACATTTCCTTTCATGATTTCTTTACGTGTTATTTTATTTATGCATTTAATTAATCCAAATTCAGCTAATAAAGTTTCATATTCCATTACCCGGCAATCTTGACTTTTTAATAAATTTATATTTATATCTCCACATATAATTAAGTTACTCTTTATTGGCAAATTTTCTAATATTTTACGTAATTCTTCGAGAAATTGTCTGGTTTTATCTTTTTTGTTAATTTTTGGTGGTCGGTAAATACATAGCAAATAAATCGGACCACCCTCGCCGTCGAGCGCAATGGAAACACACTCTGCCGATTTCATATTTTGTATACATTCCGTCTCATTCGCTCGTGCCTTCAAAGTTTCGCGCGTGTAAACTAGTACTCCACCCCCGGTTCGCCCCGTTCTTGTAACACTATGGATATTAAATCCTTTAATCTTATAGAAGTTTACCATGGAAAAATTAATGTTTGGTTCTGTAACTATAATTATGTCGATATATTTTAAATTATCATGTAAAGTAACAGTTAATTCGTGAAAATTCTTTTTTAAAGATCTAATATTCAAGTGTAAAATACAAAGGTCATTTTTATATTTAACAGATGATATCCACGTTTTTAAATTATCTATTTCGGATGTTGTAATTGTATTATCACAAATTATATCAATATTGTCTAGGATAGTGAATTTTGATACAATTTTAAACACTTGCTTACTACGTGAATATTATGAATATACCCAAGAATAAACACATTAATCATGTACCTTTGGTTTTGTTTTGAGTAGATCGTTGATGTCATTATCACACCTCACCCAGATCGAATTTTCATCTTCATTTTTCTTGACTAATATTTTTCCTTTGGAAATCCATATATACTTGTAAATATTGTGCAGTTCTTTCTTTGTTTTCCATAGCAGTGTTCTAGTAGCCTTAGTCAGATCTTCATTTATATATATTTTACTATTGTTGGCACCACCGGTTATTTTGTCACTCGTGATATCCGAGAGTTTTCGACGTTGAGACAGCCAGGCGTCACGGGATTCGGTTCCCGAGGTCTTGAATCCGACGATTATTGAGGCAGTTTTTACGCCTTGTTTTCTTGGTTGGTTTCTCCTGACCCAATCTATATCATCGCTGCTGACGTCAATCATCTTTCCGATATTGTTTACTATTTCCTTTACGTTTTCATCCGGCATCTGTTCTACACCTACAATTTCGATGTTATGTTTACGTGTACTTTGCTCAAAATCGTGCACACGTTGTTCTAACGCGACGTTGCATTTTTCCAGGAATGTACACTTGTTGTTAATGTGTTCTACCGTCTTTTCTAGTTTATGTATTTTATCTTTCGATTTTTCATGTTCAGTTAGTAGAGTGTCGTATCTATCAGATAGTAGTGACATACTATGTTTTATGGACTCCAGTTGTTTGATGAGTCCAGGAATTGCCCGGACATTTTTCTGTATATCCTTTAGGATCTTATCTGGCTCTCGGTCGTCTTCCTCCTGGTCCTCATTATCCGACTCATCTTCTTCACAATTATTGCAATATATTCGGTTTTTACCCGCTTTCATATCGGCCGCCAAACCTTTCACGCAGCTTCTATGAAAGGTACCCTGGCACTGTCCTTGACATATAAAATGAGATCCTTTCTTAGAAAGTACCTTTCTACATTTAAGACACTCCATTTCTTTTAAAAAATCTAGTTAATTACCCACGAACTTAATATTTATTTTATTCGCTTCGCGAGCGCAATACGAGCGGAGCGGCAACGTCACAATTTGTACGTGCTATTCCTACGACGCGCTGCGAATGAATGTGTTTCAAAGGTTTAAAATTTAAATTTAGTTTCTTTTGTTTCAAAGGTGATTTTGTCGAGAGTGTTCTTAGCTACGTGTGAATAAAATCGGTTCAGCCGTTCAAAAGTTAAGGGCATTTTACTGTTTGAATCGGGGTGCTTTCGCAAGAAAATGTGTCAGGGGTTTTTAAAATTTTGAAATTTTACTTGTTGAACGAACCTTTTCAAAATGGCGACGGGTGCTGTCCGTCGAGCGGGTCCGCGGTGATGACTTCGCAGAGAGCTTCATTCCTATGCGCCACCATGACAGCTAGGAACAGTTTTATCAAACGGTTTTACCAATTTATATTAACCATAGACTAAGAGAACGAATTGCGCGTTCCAGATCCAGTTAGATACGAGTATATAGTGAACAAGAGTATTCCTTCCGAAACGAAAGTTATTTTTGCACTTTTTAGGGTTCCGTACCCGAAGGGTCTAGACACCCTATTGCTGTCACTGACGTGTCTATTTGTCTGTCTGTTTGTCTTCTGTCACACAGGTTTAACAGTCAAAAGTTTGGAGCTACAGTCTCCAATTTTTAATAGAATCAGCATCTTCTTGACCCAAAGCCATACAAAACGTCAAATAATAATTTTAAATGGGCCATACAGCTAAAGGGAGGCGTATTTTTTGTCCTTTTCAATCATATCGTTGTTTAGAGCTTGTTAAGTAGAAAAATACTGTATTTTTTTGTTTAAAAAAATATTGGTAAACCAAGGAATGCAAAGCCACCAAAGCACAGACCAAAGTCAGCTTTTTTTTCAAAAAAATTTGCCCAAGTTTTTTTTACTTTCCATTGACATTCTCTTTGTCCTGGTATGTTTACGTGATGAGGAGGGTTGAAACGCATGCTACTAAAAGAGTTTTGAATGTAAATGTGGATGGATGGAGATAGGAAGGCCAAAGAAAAGATGGATGGACTGTGTGAGGAGTGATATGAAAGAAAAGGGAGAGAACGTGTTGCACCGACCCCAAGTAACATGGGATAAGATAACACCCTTAATAATAATGATTTCTAAATTAATAATGTTTATGCTTAAATAACGCATTGGAGTGGGCGGAGTCATTGGCAGTACCGGTTCGTACGGCGCATACGCGCGGAGGAGTCTATTTTGTTGTGTTAGTGCAATATGTATTGGTAAGTTCGATGTTTTGTAATCTAAAGTCAAACTAGATTCGATTGCCAAGAAAATTTAATTTTTATTTAATTATTCATGCACACAAACAATATATAATATTCTTTACGTCCGCATGGTGACGGACGTAAAGAATTTCACCATCCCATATCTTCCCGTGCGTGGGTGTCGTAAGAGGCGACTAAGGGACACACCAGAGAATGGGCAGCAGCATTCTCTGTGCACTTAAACAACAAACTGCGATCGCCAACCCGCCTGCCAAGCGTGGTGATTATGGGAAACCCCCTCCCCCAAACCTAATGAACAGCACTCCGAAAAAACGGCCCCAAGTGCCCGGCAGCCGGTCTACCCTCGGCTACGGTAGCGGTCGAGGCGATGGCGTGGCAAGGGGTGCTAAGAATCCCCGGAGTGGACCTGGCTACCCCTACAAACACCGACGACTGGACCTGGGAACATATAACACGCGAACACTCCGGACCGACGAGAAGATGGCCGAACTTGAGGCAGAATTGAGCAGGTTACGATGGAGTATTATAGGATTATCGACTCGATAATCCTCAAATCCGGTAACCTGCTCTATTTCCGAGAGGGAGACCGGCAGTCAAAGGGTGGTGTTGGATTTATCGTCCACGAGTCCCTTGTGAACAACGTGGTGAAAATCGAGAGTGTGTCGACCAGGGTGGCGTACCTTATACTCAGAATATACGCAAGATATTCGCTGAAGGTCATACAGGTCTACGCCCCGACCTCGACACACCCCGACGACGAGGTAGAGGCCATGTATGAGGATATTTCTAGAGCCATGCATGGTTTCAAAATTCACTTCACCGTTGTCATGGGGGACTTCAACGCGAAACTGGGCAAACGAGACGAGGATGAGCTGCAAGTGGGGCAATTTGGAGTTGGACGTCGGAACCACCGGGGTCACTTACTGGCCAGATTTATGGAGAAGGAGGGCCTCTACATGATGAACTCCTTCTTCAGAAAGCGTGAGCACAGGAAGTGAACCTGGCAAAGCCCAGATGGTGCAACTAAAAACGAGATCGACTTCATCATGTCAACCAAGAAGCAAATGTTCAATGATGTCTCAGTGATCATATCGGTGAAAACCGGGAGCGATCACCGCATGGTAAGAGGCACATTGAACATTAATGTTAAGAAAGAAAGAAAGAAAGAAAGAAAGAAAGAAAGAAAGAAAGAAAACACATTTATTTGACACAAGCCATAGCACACTACATAAAAAATAAAAACTTAGACTAAACAACTATAACATAAAAAAAAAGAAAATAATATATTTGTAACATTGTGTGTCCCACGGCTGCGCCAAAAAGGACCACACCAAAAGGTCACCAAAGCTTGAAAGGTCACGACTGATGAAGTCCACGCTCCGTCCAGCACAAATCCAGGTCCAAAACCCCGAGAGCTTTCAGCTCGAACTCCAGAATCGTTTCGAGTGCCTAGGGAGCTCCGTGGCCCCCCCGGTGGGTGCCCGCATTGTCAGGGCTCAGTAACCGTGGCTTGGTCACCCACGGTGAAGCGAAGAGGAACCCGAGGAGGGGCCGCTCGTCAGGGCTTTTGCCGATAAGCCGACGATGTAGCGTCCTACATGTAGATTGCGGTGCTGCCTAGGTGACATCGCAACTGAGGCGGGCCGCGATGTCGTATGGGTTCTCCCATACCGATACGATATCGCGGCTGAGGGTTGGGGCCGCAGGGGAGGAGGAGTGCCGGTATAGCGTTGGCCGCTCCCCCTATCCCCTGCGGCCGAAAAATGGTAGGTGGCGGGGCCATTGACCCTGACCCGTCACAAGGGGACCAAGGGTGCCATATACGGGGTCGTCTGGCACCCATATGCTGGTTTGGTCCCTGGGGTGGTCACGGCGCACAGTGTGTTCTGGTGCGCCGGTGATGGGGGTTACTCCCCAGAGGAGGGTCCGGTGACGGACAGCCGCGGCTGGTTTGCGGTGAGTGCACAGGAGCGGCACAGGAGGACACCGTGAAGTTTTATTGGGTTAGAGTCCCACATAACTATCTCCCCGTGGTAGCGCAGTATGCATGAGCATTTCTCCACGCTAAAAAAAAAAATAGGGAGCTCCGTGAACGAATACAGTGATGGGTTCGTGGAAGCTGTCCATACGGTCGGGTCTAATTTTTCAAGACCCGCCGTACAGATAGAAACAAAAAGCTCTCTGATCCTACTATCAAGCTCATGAAGGAGAGGCGTGAGATGATCTTGCAGTCTTCAGACGATGCGTTGAAATACCGGCAGCTAAATAGACGGATCTCAAAGTCCTTGAAAAGCGACCTCCGCCGTTTTAATACTGAAAGTATTAAAGACGCGATTGAGCGGAACAAGGGCTCCAAGTTCTTTGCAAGAAATCTGTCTATTGGGCAGAGCCAGCTCACGAAACTGAAGACCGATGATGGCAGGATCGTGTCCGCCAAACCGGAGCTTCTGAGGGAGATCGAGAGATTCTATGGACAGTTGTACACGTCAAACAGTGAACCCGTCGCGAATCTAGCGAATGACCCAGGAGCTAGATTGACCCGACACTATACAGCCTGTATGAGATTAGGATGGCTCTGAAGCAACTTAAGAACAACAAGGCACCGGGTGATGATGGAATTACGGCCGAATTACTAAAGGCGGGTGGAAAACCAGTATTTAAGGCCCTTCAGAAGTGTTCGAGTTTAAACCGAACACCCAGCAAAAATGCATAATTGCATCAAACGCAAATATGCACATTTGCTCGGTTACCAAAATGTGGGCCAGTTCGCGTTTAGATCTCGTCAGAGACACCACGTACTCATAACCAAACCATAACCATTTTACCATTGCTTTTACCATTAGTTTAGTCACATAGTTTATAGTTTACCATAATTTACCATTTCGTGTGTATCTAAGTGTTTCAATATAGTTGTTTCCCTTATAATACAAGACTTTAACTTTTACCATATCCTATCATTACAAGAAAGGTGTGTTAGGTCACCATAGCACCAAGCACTACTTTCTACAAGGTCCTTCGAGCATTTAATTACCAGTGACTACCAAGTGATACAGTGCCACGCAAACCAGGAGATCGCTGCAATTGGGAGAACCTCGGATTGCAGAGATGGTCGGTTGCAGCATAAAGGTCAGATCAAACCATTACATAAACTAACCATTACCATTTTTTTTAAACAACTCTAAGTAAGATGGAATCCGCACAGCGAGAGAGTTTTCTCCATACAGAGAGAGGGTCCAGCAAGCTGAACGGGTTATTAAAGAAGCAGAGTATCAATTTCAAGGCGTTCATGAGAACCGTGAGTAATATAGAAGTAGATAAGTTCGAGAATCAGTGGCAATTTGAGAACGCTCTAAAATCACTGGATAGCCGATGGGGTGAGATTGACAGACATCATTGGGAAATTGAAGGTGAGGATGGAGGCGATGATATTACGTACCAAATGGAATTCTGCAAGCACGAGGAAAAGTACAGTGAGTTGACAAACGATATCAACAAAAAGATGTGGGCAGTGAAGCACCGAGAGAAGTCAGCTCCAAAGATGGACATCCCCGTGTTCAATGGAACTTACAACCAGTGGGTTCCGTTCAAAGACTTGTTTAGCGAAGCGATCGACAAAAACCCGTCGATGTCTAATGCGCAAAAAATGCAGTTCTTGAAGAGTAAGGTGACTGGTGAAGCAGAGCGTCTGATTCACCATTTACAGATTAGCTCAGACAATTATCACGTATGTTTGGCAATTTTAATAGATAGACCATAGATATGGTAACAAGAAATTGATTTTCACGTCCCATATTAATATCTTACTTGGGCTTCCCAATATACAACAGCAATCACTGGCTATGATTAAGAAGCTGCATGACGTAACCAGGAGACGTTACACGCTATACAGAATCTGGGAGTGGATATAGCAACTTGGGATCCACTTCTAGTGCACCTACTAGAGCTAAAGCTGGATAATGATACCTTCACCGAATACATAGAATCGGTCAAGAATCCTAGAGAGCTACCCGATCTGCAGGAGTTTCTGGAATTCTTGGAGAAAAAATTCACAGCGCTAGAAGCGTCTCGTCGCAAGCAAGAACCAGCCAACCAAAAAGTGTCAGGCGGGCGTCGCACAGTGCCGGGTGCGGTGAGCGTACTCCGTGTGCTGTGTTGATAAATATAAATCAAAATGTCGGAAATTATCAAGTGTAACTCGTGTAATATAGTGATCAGCGAGCTTTTATCCTATGTTCAGAATAAAATCTCGTTAATAGACGAAGAAACGTTGGTGCGAATATGTTCAACGTCATTTACGACTGAAGAAATTAAAAAAGCTAAGTCGTTATTGTTTGAATCTATTCCTACGGACAAAGTCAGGATAAATCGGAGGAATAAAGGAAAGGAAGGAAGAGACTTAGTTGATATACTGAGCCTCTTCAAGTCGACTGAACCTGATATTATACCTATTTTTGTGGCTCGCGAGCTGGAGAAGCTACCCCCTATTCTTTTCGATCATCTTGATTGCACGAAACTACTGAAAGACCTACTAAAATTGCGAAGTGATCTAGATGTAGTTAAAGCTAGCTACGTTACAAAAGAGCAGCTGAGTGAGTGCAGATCTGAGTTACTACAGTTGAGAAATGATTCATTACCAACTGTGTCTCCACAGAACGTGAATATAAGACGCGGAGCATGGCAGCTATATGATAGTGGGCCAGTTGGTCTCTCAAATGATATAAACGAGTCCACTGTAAATAACTCCACGTTAATTGACTTTGTAGACAACCAGAAGAATAGTTCCAGGAATAAAATATCAGAATACCGAGAAATGTTGAGGGTAAACCTAAAACAAAATGTACGTAAACCAGATGTGCCGTTACAACGGTCACCGGTATTCAAAGAAGGCGAAAATACAATGGCGAGCGTTGTGGAGCGGCGAGCCGACGTTACGTCACCGCTACCTGCGGTGTCGGCCGGCCGGTGCGCCGTTAATTGCATAATAACAAATGAGAAACGAGTCGAGCGCCACAGTGCAATAAACACAGTAGGTGAATCTGAACCGAACGAGAATGATAATGAAGGCTGGAAGACCGTATCTAGACGCAAAAAAATGTTACTGTAGTGCGATGTGATAATACTCGAGTGTGCGGTATTAAAGTAGTGATGGGTCAAAGGTCATTCTTAGTGTTCAGTGTGTACATGCCGACTGATAACACGGCGAATGTAGTCGAGTTTACGGATTGTTTGGGGACGCTGAGCGCAGTAGTGGCCAATGAAGGTATTGAGTGTGTGTACATGCTCGGTGATTTCAACGCGTCCCCGGGTAAGCAATTCTATTATGAACTGTCAAATTTTTGTAACGATTTGGATTGGAAATGTGCAGATATAATTAAGTTAGGTTTATTGTCTGACACGTATAGTTTTATAAGTGACGCTAATGGGGCGCTAAGTTGGTTAGACCACTGTGTTGTAACTGAGTCGGCTTTTCAAACTATACTCGATACACACATCAAGTATGATCCGGTGTGGTCTGACCACTTGCCGCTCATTATTAATTGTAATACTGATGTTTTTCCCCCGAAGGGATAAAAACATTTATTTTGGGTCTTGCCGAAGCTTGACCCTTACGAGATTACCTTCTGTCTACCACACAACATCCTACGTGCTATCAGCTCCCTCCAGCGTGCGGTGATGCTTATGCAGCTCTCGCTCGCACTCGCACCGCCCGCTGCCCGCCCGCGCCGGCTAGATCGCTCAGCGCTTCAGTACCTTGTCTTAAGCCGGCAAGGCCTTAAAACTGAGGGTCAAGCTTCGGCAAGACCCAAAATAAATGTTTTTATCCCTTCGGGGGAAAAACATCAGTATTTTGTGTCTGTGCTTTCGCTTGACCCTTACGAGAAGTGTTTATATTCTGCCGGCGCTAAAAGGCGTACTGTGAATGTAACTAGGATAAACATAAATTAAACCCACAAAGATATTTTTCTTTATAAGAACTAGTTTTATTTCAGGTATTCCTTAAGAATATAAAAACCCTAACATAGGTTATTAAATCACAGAGACGTGAGATCACACAGTTACTTAATACTTAATCAACAAAGGAAACAGGAGATTGCCTTGTAATAATTAAAATTACTGTTTATATGGGCTCAAAACAATCCGAAGGAAAGTTTTCTTGAACATTTTTTGATGCCCTTTTTTCTATGGGTTTACAATAGTATTTCAAAAAAATTGTGTCCACTTCGCCAATTTCCTCTCTTTATTATGTCATCTAAAGGCATGTTGGAATCAAAGCGTGAGGACCCCACCGCTGATCGAATACTTCCGGGGCTATTTGTAATACCAATCTCTTTTAAGGCAGTCTTAACCCATCCTGCGATCACAGCCCTTGACGCAGCACAGACTTTACCTCTTGTAGATATAAAAAGAGCATCAAGGTTGGAACCTGCCTTTCGTCTATTTGCAGAAAGAGTTAAAAGGATCTTAAGCCAACGTGATATATCCAAGATCTGGTCCTCGTTATTTGTTATTTTCCAACCTGATTGTCTGATAGAACTTGTATCAGTTTTTGAGCCAAACTTGGGCCATAAAATAAAATGAAATTGAAATTCTTGAAAATATTCTCTACTTATAGCCAAAAGTGTGAGATCGTGTATGCGCCTTCCAGACGCTAATAATAAAAGGATCGACAGATGTCGAGAAACTTGAAATAAACTGCTTTCGATGCTGATTTAGCTTTAACCAATCAATTAGATTATTTACATCCCAGATCAAAGACTTTGTCTTCTTGTCCTTTGATAAACTTATAGCCTTAAGCATGTGTTTAACGACAGGGTGGTTGTTTATCAGTTCTGCTCGGCTTGGATCCGCAAAGGATGTAACGACTGATTTATTTACCAGTATAGTGCTATATGATAACTTCACGCAACGGTGTAAATGACCCAAAAACAAAGCTACGTTCTCAGGGCTGGGGGCGTTAACTGACACCGATTCTTTGTTCGCCCAGTCTTTCCATCGTTTCCAGCCTGAAGAATACGTCTTCAGTGTTCCTGGTCGCCAAGAACGCTGCAGCAGTTCTACATCGTTTCTACTCCAGTTAAGTGTGTAATTCGACCACCCCGTACCCTCCAAGCCTGCAAACGTAGCTGATTGATTTGGGGTGGAGGTAGCCCCGTTGTCATGTCGATTAAGCCGAGATGAAGATCCTGTATTTGTAGAGGTGGTTCCAGAGCTCTCATGTTCAGATCGGGGTACCAAAATGCCTGCGGCCAGAACGGGGCGATGACAATGTAAATTCCCTTGGCAGTATTGAGATGATGCATAACTCGGGCCAATAGCGGAGGGGGTGGAAACACCCAGGCTATCTTGAAGTCCCAGCACTGGCTGAATGCATCCATAAACAATGCGTCCTGTTCCTCCAAGAACTGGCTGACATAGTAAGGAACTACTCTGGACAGCTTTGTCGCAAACAGGTCTACTGACGGGACGCCCCATAGGTAGAAGATTTTTTGAGTGATTAGTTCCTTCAGATGCCAATCGGGAATCATTTTTTGACGTGACAAGTGATCTGCTAGATTGTTGTAAATTCCCGGAATGTATCTTATCAACAGATGGATGCTTCTTCGTTCCGTCATTTGATATAAGTTCTCTATCATAGCTAACAGCACACGCGACTTGGTTCCTCCTTGATTTCTGATGTAGGCTACGACTGTCCGGTTGTCCGATTGAATCAGCAGTGTCTTGCCACTTAACACATCTTTGTACCTTTCGATTGCTTCGCACACTGCATACAATTCTTTCCGATTTATGTGCCATGAACTTTGTTCTTCCGTGCAAGTACCGCTGATTGACTCGTTGAATATATGAGCGCCCCAGCCCGTGTCTGAGGCGTCTGTTGAGAGAAAAACTTCTGCTGGAGGAATGAAAATTTCCGAGTCTCGATGCAGGTTTGTCATCCACCATTTCAGAACCTGAACTATTTTTGGCGAGATTGGATAGTTTGTCTTCGGTAAGTCTTCCGGAAGAGATAAACTGGCAATCTGAATGCGTCGACAGTGAAGGCGACCTTGGGGAATCACAAATGCTACGAAGTTCAAGCTTCCCAAGATGGATTTTGCTTGCTGCCAATTCCATAACTTCAGACGGATTAGTTTCAAAAGGTCCTGTCGAATGGAGTCCATCTTTTTCTGAGGAACATATTTTCTGCCCGATCGCGACCTCCACCCTATTCCTAGGAACTCTAAATCTTGCACAGGGTAAAGAATTGACTTGTTGAAGTTGATTTTCCACCCCAAATTCGATAGGAATTCTACTGCGAGACTGACATCTCTCTCCAGCAGTTGAGCGTTTTGGTTTGCGATCAGAAAATCGTCTAAGTAGACAATAACTCTCATGCCTCTCATTCGAAGTTGACCTGCGACCCAATTTGAAATTCTCGTGAAGGTGAGGGGAGCGGTGGAAAGTCCAAAAGGCAGGCAAGTCATGCAATACAGGTGGTTTTGAAAATAAACTGCAAGGAAGCGTTGATGTGATTCTTTTACCGGTATGTGAAAATACGCCTGCGATAGGTCCAGTTTTGCCATAAAATCTCCTTTTTGTAAAAAATCTGGGACTGTGAAATGACTTATGAGGTGAAATTTCTTTGGTACAAGAAACTTGTTTAGTCTTCTCAAATCGAAGATGGGACGGTAAGTTCCATCCGTTTTGGGGACTAAAAACATTTTGGAGACGAGCCCTGAGCTCATTGACTGAGGGACTTTTCTTAAAACGCCTGTGCTTAACATATTGGCTATTTCCAGGCTCATTTGTTTGCTGCTTGCTGTTTGAAACCGAGCACAAATTTCTTTTGTAAAAGGAATGGATGGAGGCTTTTTGGCAAATGGAATCGCATAACCCGAAATTATTTTCAAAATCGACTTTGGGGCAGCAGCATTTTTCCAAACATTTACAAAGAGTTGGAGCTGGCCCGCTTTCCAGCTCTTGGAATAGTCAAAATTGAGATCTTGATTTCTGAGAACCTTGGGAACGTTTTCCCCTTTGAAATTTTTCTTGCCGGACGGGATATCTTCTGTATCGTTCTTGTTTAGTGGACGGGTATTTGTTTTCCTTCTTCTTCTTTTCTGGTTTTGTCTTCTTCTGCGGTGGTGCTCTCTCCTGTTTGTCAAATACAAATTTTCTTTTTGGAGCCTTAGAAACTTTAAAAGCTTCAAAACTTGATGACGGAGCTTTTTGAAGATCATTGAGTTGACGTTCATCAAAAAGAAACTTCTCCGATGGCGGGATCTTAGCTATTGCCAAAGCAATGCCGTCGTTTAGAGGAGACAGAGCTTTTCGCCTGCGCTCAATGGCCTCAGCTCTTTTCCCACAGACGAATTGCAAAAGGTGATCGGAGATCACGTGAAAATCGCCCTCCTTATTTGCAAGTACGGAGTTAATAGCCGTTGTTGCCTCTGGACAAGCTTCCACTACTTGATTAACTGCTTTAGTGAACGCCGCAAATTGGAGGAGCAAGCCGTGTGTAATAGTGCCATATGCTCCCTCGGTCTTCTCTAGGTATTCATTAAGAGCATTGGTTGGGGACAGATGTAACAGCTGAGGATTGAGTGCTAAGGCGGAGAATACCGGCGCAGCATGGAGTTTCTTCTGCGCTTCTACGTAACGAATTCTATTCCATGTATCCTCCCCTATTCTCTGGCAGGCAATACCCTGATCTTTGATTTTTGGCTCTGGTTGCGGGATAGAAGGTTCAGCCTCTTTGGTCGAAGGAGAGAAGTTGAAAAGGGTCTCTTTGTGCCCGGGTAAAAGGCCTGATGGCGCTTTCCACGACACTAAACTTCTCTCTTCTTCGTCTTCTGAACTCTCTTCATCACTTTCCCCCCCTTCATAGTCAGAGTAAGAACGCTGGTCCTCAAGCTTATGTAAAATTTCATTAAGCAGATCTCTTGTGTTTCGTGATTCTTGCTCCAAAAAAGCTAGTCTAGAGGAAGCGCTACGCTTGTTCGAAGAAATCTCAGCTGACTCCTCGGTCTCTGTCTCCGATAGGTCCGCATCGGCGTGTAAAGCTTTAGACGCCTCTTTTCTTGAAATGAGTAAAGGCTTAATGCTTTTAGTGGATTCTGAGACCAGTTCGCATTGCAGACCTGAACCCCTAACTTGAATGGCTAAAGACGGAGGGCCCAGAATCAAGCCCCAACAGAAGGGCCACTTCAACATTTCGAACTTCATATCTCTATATGGTCTCTCCTTCAGTGACTTCGCGCCCGGATTAAACGCCCTAGCTATTACGTGAGCTGGCAAACAGAACCTTAACTTATTTAGAAGGGCTGGATCCGCATCTATTACAACGTCCTGGCGCACCTTCCACTTCTCCCAGCCATCCGGTAGAAAGTCTGATGCAGCTAACTTCAGTCGTTGCAAAACTACATCGTCTGAAGGCTCGTCGTGAAGTTCACGCAGTGTCTTATACGTTACTGAAGCTGCCATCTGCAGAACAAAAGCAGGTGTAAGTCGAGTTGAAAACTGAGACTTAACCTTTAAGATACTACCAAGCAACGGGGTTAATAATGATAATGTATCTTAGAGCCATCACGGTTCATCATTCAAATCCCATAGGACCGACTTAGGAGCCGCTGAGGCTCGAATTCCGAGCCATGAAGCCTCATTTTTTGGGCCGTGGAGGTCCGCAAATCGAGCCTCAAAGGCTCGAAGATCGAGCCGCGAAGGCTCGACATCCGAGCCGCGAAGGCTCGACATACGAGCCGCGAAGGCTCGACATACGAGCCGCGAAGGCTTGACATACGAGCCGCGAAGGCTCGACATACGAGCCGCGAAGGCTTGACATACGAGCCGAGAAGGCTCATTTTTTGGGCCCTCAAGGTCCAGATTTGTGGACAGTCACAAAATTTGTGGACCAAGGTTAAAGTTGTGACCTGGAAGGTCGACAGCTTCACATATTTACAGTGCTGGACACAAGGGCCGCAATCTTAGCACAGCAACAAATTAATTATGCCTTTGCGACTGAGGTACATGGACGCTCGAGTCGGTAGGTATAACACAAAATTAAAACTAAAATAGGTTACATAAAAATAAAAACACAGTACTAGCAATAAATCTTTGGGGTACGTACCTGTAAATCTTTATCCATTGCACTTTATAATGTATAACACAGAATTAGTACTTAATAATGCTGAGAGCGGAGCGGGAGCTTGACGCACGCGCGTTGCGTGTGGCAACAAAAGCGTACTGAAGCGCTGAGCGAACTAGCCGGCGCGGGCGGGCAGCGGGCGGTGCGAGTGCGAGCGAGAGCTGCATAAGCATCACCGCACGCTGGAGGGAGCTGATAGCACGTAGGATGTTGTGTGGTAGACAGAAGGTAATCTCGTAAGGGTCAAGCGAAAGCACAGACACAAAATATAAATAATGTAAAACCTAGGACTTTGCAAGAAAATTTTAAATGTAATAAAATAAAATGGGGGGAGAGAAACCCCAAACAAATAGATTTATATAGTAAATTATGTAATGACAGTTTTAAAGAAATTGATTTTCCGCCTGAATTTAGCAACTGTAGTGATAAACGTTGTGGAAATCGAGACCACATGCGAATAATTGACAGTTTGTATGATAATATTGTTAATGCATTGTGTAAAGCCGCCTCTGAGAGTCATACTTTTGTTAAACCGAGAAGAAAACAACCGGTGATCGGATGGAACAAGCATGTGCGTGACGCTCACGGTTTAGCTCGGTGTAAATTTAAGGAATGAATGCTTTGGGGTAAGCCGAGTGAAGGGAGTGTTTGGGATGAGATGCGGGAGAGTCGTAGAATCTTTAAGTCGCGCTTAAAGTGGTGCCAAAATAATAGGGAGCAGATAAAGATGGACATCCTCGCTTCTCAACATTCGAAGCATGACTTTCGTAACTTCTGGAAAACTACAAGTAGGCTAAATAATAAGCCGGGCGTACCCGTGAGTGTCAACGGTGTGAGTGAACCAAAATGTATTGCAGACCTATTTAAGGATCACTTTATGGTTAAATCGCCATTGGGACCATCACGCTCATTCAGTGTGGAAGGGTCGCATGGGCAGGAGATAAACATCAGATTCACAGCGAAGGATGTTCGGGGAATTATAAAGTCAATGTCGCGTGGAAAATCTCCTGGCCATGACAGCCTGAGCATTGAGCATCTAAAGCATGCGGGCGTCCACCTACCCAGAGTTCTTGCCATGTTATATACATTTTGTATAGGACATTCTTACGTACCAGCAGAAATGATGAGGACCGTGGTGGTACCAATTGCGAAGAGTAAAACCGGTAACCTAAGTGACACGAGCAACTACAGGCCAATCTCACTAGCCACAGTGCTTGCTAAGGTTTTTGACAGTTTGCTTGATGCACAGCTTGATCGGTACATAAACACTCACGACAATCAATTTGGTTTTAAATCAGGACTGTCTACTGAGTCAGCTATTTTGTGTTTGAAGCAAAGTGTCAAGTACTACTCTGATAGGAGCACATCTATTTATGCCTGTTTTCTCGACCTCTCGAGGGCTTTCGACCTGGTTAGCTATGACATCTTATGGCAAAAATTAAAGAACACATCAATGCCTATTGAACTGATAGAAATTTTCAAGTACTGGTATCTTAACCAGGTCAACGTCGTTCGGTGGTCGAGTGCTCTGTCGGAGCCGTACAGGTTGGAATGCGGGGTAAGGCAGGGAGGGCTGACCTCGCCGAAGCTCTTCAACCTGTACGTGAATGCACTGATAGAGGAGCTCAGCACCACCCGTGTCGGCTGCCATATTGATGGTGTTTGTGTAAACAATATTAGTTACGCAGACGACATGGTGCTGCTGAGCGCCTCGGTGTGTGGTCTGTCCAGGTTGCTGGGCATATGCGAGCGTTATGCGCTAAATCACGGTTTGCTCTATAACTCAAAGAAGAGTGAATGCATGGTCTTTCGGGCCAGGGGTCGGAGCTGCCCGGATTCTGTTCCACCTATTAGACTGAACGGTGTCGAGTTAAAAAGAGTGCAACAGTTCAAATATCTCGGGCATATCGTGACCTCTGACCTGAGCGACGATGCGGACATCGATAGGGAGCGGAGGGCGTTGTCTGTGAGGGCCAATATGATCGCCCGCAGGTTTGTTCGTTGCTCGGGGGCCGTCAAAGTAACTCTTTTCAGAGCATCTTGTACGTCCC
Organism: Orthosia gothica; assembly: GCA_949775005.1. Classification (NCBI taxonomy): domain Eukaryota; kingdom Metazoa; phylum Arthropoda; class Insecta; order Lepidoptera; family Noctuidae; genus Orthosia; species Orthosia gothica. The sequence continues at coordinate 1,094,797 of OX459034.1, read as the reverse complement.
TGTACACGGCCAGTCTGTGGGTTTCATATACCCAGAAGCAGTACAACGCTCTCCGTGTTCAGTATAATAATGCGTTCAGGGTGCTGTTGGGGCTGCCCCGGCACTGCAGCGCGTCGGGGATGTTCGCCGACGCCCGTGTTGACTGTTTCTACACGACGATGCGAAAGCGGTGCACATCTCTGGGGCGCAGGCTCCGGACCACCTCCAACACCATCCTGAGCGTATTTGCAAACAGGTTTGATTGTCAGTACATTAACCATTGTTTTATGGTAAATGTAATGACAAACAAACAAATAACTCAGAGGCAGGCGTATTATTAACTATTTTTATTTCTATTTTATTATTTTAATTTTATTTTATAATTTAAATGTAATTTAATAAAGTAATTTAATTTTAATTTAATTTAAATTTTTAATTTTGGATACATTATTTAATTAATTATTTTGTATAGATAATTATATTGAGTGTGATTTATTTTTTGTCTTAATTTCAAATGTACAACACATATGATCTGACATTGGATTGAAATAAATGAAATTTGAATTTGAATTTAAAAAACCACGCCACATCAACCATTCCCATACAGCAACCACAACCAAAACCAGAAGAATTTTTTTCAACGAAATAACCATCAATCAGGCAAAACACAAAGTCAAATGCTTTACACGTGTCGCGGTCGATGACCTGTGCATTGTGCAATTCTGACCACGGATTGTGGCGTTGCCCTGATTTTTTGCAAATGACGCACGAGCAAAAATTCAATAAGATTGAGCAATTAAATTACTGCAAAAACTGCCTATGCAGTCATAACAATAAACCATGTCAATCGAACAAACGATGTCGTAAATGCTTAGCTACACACAATACGCTACTTCACGAAGCATTAGAAAAACAAAGTCCAACTGTGACAGCAGAAGGAACAACCAACAATGTTGCAACCAAAAATGGCCCATCTAGTTCATCTCACGCGTCATGGGATGACATGTCGGAAATACTTTTAGCCACCGCTATTATAAAAGTCAATGGAGCTAATGGAATACAGCACAAGATGAGAGCTTTAGTTGACCAGGGTTCTCAACTATCGTTAATAACTGAAAACGCAGCCCAGATCTTGGGATTAAAGAGGGCTCATTTCAAAGGTCAAATATTCGGCGTCGGTGAAAAAGAACTACAGTCTGCAAATAGTGAATTTACGTGCGACACGAACGTTATCATTATAAATAACTTGATCAAGCGATTGCCAAATAACACGTTTACCAATCCAACAAAGTGGAACCATATCCGAGGGATACAATTGGCTGATCCAGAGTTTTACGTAAGCAGACCCGTAGATATACTTCTAGGCGCAGATGTTTACAGCAAAATAATGTTAGGAGGTATCTTGAGAGGAGATAACGATAAGCAACCAATCGCCCAACAGACGCAAATAGGATGGCTACTCTGTGGATCCATGATACCACACTACCAGTGCAACGTGGTTCTCAACAACACAGAAGGCCGTCTGAAATATTGGGAGAACGAAGACATACACCAGAAGAAAGAGATGTCCAACGATGACCATGAACGATGATACAGTATTTTATTAAAACCACTAAGAGGCTTGAGGACGGAAGGTACGAAGTCCGACTGCCCCTCAAGCCGGAACACAAAAACAAGTTGAGTGCAACCAAACCACAAGCATTAACTCAATTTAGAAACTTAGAACAGAAATTGCCTGACGCAGCAAAAGAATTAGAAGACAGCTCCTATAGGGACGATTTTTGCGGAGGGTATCATTCAATGGAAGCAGAAAATAAACTGCAATCCGATCTCACCAAAACCATACCATCAAAACATTGGCGATATGTGAAGACGACAGATAATTCAGCTGACTGTGCAAGTCGTGGTTTGACTGTCAGGCAACTCAAAGACCACAAGATATGGTGGCAAGGGCCGTCATGGCTGCCATCATACACCAATCAAGAAAACCACCAAACCATTTACGAGACGAATTTTGAAGTAAAACCGTCTATTTTAAACCAAACCAACGCGGTAGTCATTGGACAACCAAGAGAATCGCTGACTACCGAAATTATTAAACATTTGATGAACAAATATATCACCAGAACACAATTCATACGCATTTTTGCTTGGATACTGCGATTACCTACCTTGAAAAAACCAGTTCGCCGACCCTACTTCGAATTACACGAGCTTCGTCGGGCTAAACAGCTGATAATCAAAAACGTTCAGCAGGCAGAATTTGCAAACGACCTAGATTCAATAAACAAACACGGAAGAGTGCACTTCAAAAGCAAGATTTTGAGTTTGATTCCAACCATAGATGAACGTGGCATTTTACGTGATGGTGGGCGATTAGAAAACGCCCACATGAGTCTTGAGATGAAACATCCCATCATCTTACCTCACGACCACCCGTTAACCACATTACTTATCGATCAAGCTTATAAATTGACCTTCCATGGCGGAGCGCGTCTAACGTTAGCAAACCTTCGACAACAGTTTTGGATTACCGGCGGATACATGGCAACTAAAAAGTTTATAAGAAAATGTGTCATATGCAAAAAATCAAAAAGCAAAATCCCGGCAGCACCAGCTCATGGGAGATTTACCAGAACCAAGAGTGAATCCCGAACATGAATTTTATCACTGCGGCGTAGATTACACAGGCTTCGTAGAGGTCAAGGCTAATAAAGGACGGGGAATTAAAACTACGATGGGATACATAGCAGTTTTTATATGTATCACGAAAGCGGTTCACTTAGAACTCGTGTCAGACCTGATCAGCTCCACCTTTTTGGCAGCTAAAACCAGAATGGCTGCCAGAAAAGGGGCACCACGACATATGTACAGTGACAACGGCACTAACTTCGTGGGAGCAAAATCAAAATCAATATTTTTATTTCATATAGGCCTACATGGGCACTTATAAAACGTCGACAAAAGGTGCACGGTTCGGGTTGGTCGTTTCCTATGGAGAAGAACCGGCAAGAAACTCCATGGTTACTCTTTTAAAAAAATGGTTTGGTTTTACAATATTTCTTGTTACAGCATTAGTACTTAGATATTTTTTTGGGACAATCCCACCGCACTATTCCCAAACCACTGCAACTCCAGAAAGCCAGAATCAACAGTGGCGACCACCAGAAAAGCGCCGAGGCAATGAAGCTCGACGATGTCCCGGAGAATGAATTTACCTGTCTTGAGTACTTAGATATGTGGGGACAACGTAGGCCCGACAATAAGTCGTAAGAAAAACAAAAAAAAAAAGATTACATATTATTTAAACAAAAGAAAATAAAACGAGTTAAAAAGTTAACAAACGTTAACAAGCATCTAGAAGGCCTACAATGTTCACACATTTACAAAACAATCGGTAAAGGAATCTATATATAAAAAGGAATAATATACAAAAATAAAAAATAAAAAACAAAATCTAACATGTGGCACAAATATTGTTATCAGTGCTGTAACTATTCTTAGCAAAGGGCTATGAAGATGATTGAAAACCATTGTAAAAAGAATAATCAAAAGAAGGAAAAAAAACAAAGAATTAATGAGATTGAGAATAGTTAGAGACAACCACGAGCTAACAGGATGAAACAGGAAGAATTTAACCAGCTTCGCGAAGTATTCAGTGAAAGTTTTATAACCGAGATAGCAGAGATGGGCATAGAATGGCACTTTAACGTGCCTAGCTGGCCTAATGCCGGCGGTCTATGGGAGCGAGCAGTACGCAGTCTAAAACATCATCTTAAGAGGGTCATCGGTCGACAAAGACTAACCTTCGAGGAGTACACCACATTGTTAGCTAGACTAGAAGCGTGCCTCAACTCTCGACCTCTTTGCGCGATATCAGAGGATCCCGAGGATATAAACTTCCTTACACCAGCTCATTTCTTATCAGGAAGACCAGGAACAACTGTAATAGAAACCGAGCAAGATGCTAGAACCAGGTGGCATCTAACCTACAAGCTATTCCAAGATATTTGGAAACGATGGAAGACTGAATACTTAGTACAACCATCAACTAGAAGTAAATGGAAGGTACCACAGAAAAACATCGAAATTGGAGATCTAGTGGTGATTCATGATGATAATCTGCCTCCAGGAAAATGGGCTCTTGGACGTGTGGTCGACACACATCCAGGAAATGATGGTCTAACCAGAGCAGTTTCATTAAAAACCAAAAATGGGGTCATGGAACGCCCTATTGTGAAACTCGCAGTTTTGCCCGTTAACCAGAATAACGTAAATATAACAGAACCAGATATAAAACCAACAACCAAATTACCGGAAAGAAAAAGAAAACCGAGATCAAAAATCGCAACTTAAGCAACCGTTTTACTGAGTTTTTTTCATGCTGATTTTTCCATCTTACGGTTTAGACGCCGTGAAACCATTTCCGAACAACCAAACGCTTTATTTTGACCCTGTTTCAAAAGTACAACTAATCAGGGATAAATCGACATTAGTCATGTACTACGACATGGGACCCTATTGGACAGGTATAAACACTTATAACAAAATAGCAAATTACCAAGAAAAATTGTGTGCAACCATAGAAACACAAAACCATTGTAATACGATCGTGCAGCAAGCCCGGCACGATTACCAGGAACTCGAATACTACAATGAACTTTTGCTTACACAGCATTCTGATATCCACGCTAGACGGCGATGCGCCTCGGGGAAGACGTGTCAGCGCCGACGAGGCCTTATGAACGGTATCGGGTATCTAGTGAATTACTTAATCGGAGTGTTGGACTCGCGTTTTGCAGACCAGTATGAAAAGGACATTGAAACCATACATCGCAATGAGAAACACCTTTCTAATTTATGGAAAAACCAAACTAGCATAATTGAAGCAGATTTCAACCTTATGAAAAGAATGGAGATCACTGTAAACAAACAGCACAAATTAATAAACAAGAAGCTTATGGAATTGCAAGAAAATGCGAGCACTCTCCAACGTGAAATACAAAACATTTCGTACGTCAATGACTTCACATTGTCAGCGATGTCTGCCAACAACTTGCTGCAAGGATTAAGGCGACTTCAAGACACTCTGCTCGATGCATTAACAGAAATCTACCACGGTCAAATTAGCATACATTTACTGCCACCAACGCAACTTAAACGTGAGCTCCGAACCATGTATAGCCAGATGCCAAGTGAACTCACACTAAAGTCAAGGCCAGAGCGACGCAAAAATTTGTCATAATTGAAGTTACTTTTCTACTAGTATCCAGAGAAAGTTTCAAACAGGTACAAGATAATACCTGTACCGCACCAAACAAACACCATGATGACCACGATAATACCAGTTGCCGAATATGTGGCAGACAACCTAAAGAAAGATTCATACTTTAGCATGTCCACACAGGAACTAACGGCATGTCTACATCATGGACCAACTTACATGTGTGAGCTGCTAAAGCCAATAAAAGACCTGCAAAATGACGAAAGTTTTTGCGACAAGAACCCGGCAACCAACGAATGTAAAGTACAAAAAACCAAATGCACCAACGTATGGATTGAATTACATTTGACTTCTCAGCACTTTTACTTTTGTTGTGACACCTTCAATAAAAATAATATGCGGCGATCATGTAACAGTTCGTCAGCTGAGCCAAGCCGGGGTAATTGGCATAGGTCAAGCGTTTGCCATCAAAGGAAAGGACTTCTCATTATATTCGATACGTCAACAGTCCAACCAAATAAAGAATGAATAAACCAAAATGTCCAACCAAATGAATGAAGTTGATGGTTTCAATAGTAACAGTAATGGATAGTAGACCTTATCGTTTTGCTACCTACAATTGCAAAAACGTAAAACGCTCCATAGATAGCGTCAGGGAGCTCTGTCGTTCCTGTGATTTGGTAGCCTTACAGGAAACTTGGCTACTTCCTGAGGAAATACCGTACTTAAGTACGATTCACAGCGAGTTTGGCTACACGGGAATTTAGGCGGTGGACACGTCTGTGGGTCTTTTGCGTGGGCGACCTTTTGGTGGCGTCGCCTTGCTGTGGAGGAGCAGCGTATTTCAGCAAGTGTCTGTGTTGCGTTGTGATAGTGAGCGTATATGTGCCGTTAAAATAATAACTGGTGACCGGCCAGTGATAGTGCTTAGCATATATATGCCTACGAACGCGGCGGGCAATTTAGCTGAGTTCACGGATTGTCTTAGTATGGTAAGCGCAATAATTGAAGAATACGGCATTGAGTCTGTGTACATCTTAGGCGATTTTAATGCTGCACCGTACGGCTTATTTTACAACGAGCTTGTAAGCTATTGTGCTGAGCAGTATTGGATATGTATTGATGTGGAAATGCTAGGTATTGACTCGGATACGTTTACTTTTATTAGTGACGTGTACGGGTCGTGCAGCTGGCTGGACCACTGCTTAGTAACTCGGTCTGCAGGGCAATCTGTTACTAACGCGTATGTGGATTATGACACGGTTTGGTCGGATCACTTCCCACTTATTATCGAGTGTAAATTAAATCTGATCCCGCAGACAGTACATCATGGTGTTATGTTGAATAAGGGGGTAGTGTGGGGTGTACATACGGGGGAACAGATTGCCTTGTATACTAGTGAGTGTAACAAGAGGCTCAGACTTGTTGACTTTCCCGATGAGTGTATACATTGTGCTGAATCTTATTGCCGTGACCGTGGTCATAGGCGTGCTATTGATAGACTGTACTCTGATATTGTGACTGCTCTTCGTGACGCGTCTTTGGCGGGTCGGGGAAGAGGGGGGTCGGGTATGATTGGCTCGCGTGTAGTAGGGTGGAATAATAACTTTAGGCGGGCTCATTGTGAGGCCAGAACTAGGTTTATTGAATGGGTATTATGCGGCAAACCTAGGTACGGGGAAGTATATCTCGGAATGTGCGAAACTAGAAGGGTATTCAAATCCAGGCTTAAGTGGTCCCAAGATCATCAGGACCAATTGAAAATGGATTCCCTTGCCATGAAGCACTCGAACGGTGACTTTCGTGGTTTTTGGAAGGGTACCAAAAAGGTAAACTTGGGTCCTGGCCTACCGGTGAGTGTTGATGGGGTTAGCGAAGCGATAGGTATAGCGTCTTTTTAAGTCTTACTTTTCTGTAAAGCCTCAGTTAGGAAAACAGATTGTGGAGGACAATTATGAAGAGCTGATGGGTGTTATGGAGACGAGGATTTTGGCCAGTGAGGTGGGGAAAATCATAAAATATATGACCAGAGGCAAATCTCCTGGCCATGATGACCTAAGTATTGAACACTTACAGTGTGCTGGCCCGCACGTGTCTAGGGTTTTGGCCATGTTTTACTCGCTATGTCTGAGCCATTCATACCTGCCGTACGACTTCATGAGAACGTTAGTAGTGCCTGTGGTGAAAAACAAAACTGGGGATCTAGCCGATAAAACTAACTACAGGCCTATCTCTCTTGCTACTGTTATAGCAAAGGTGTTTGACGGTTTGCTTGACACACGGTTAAATAAACTCGTGTCACTGCACGATAATCAGTTTGGGTTTATACCTAAATTATCTACTGATAGTGCAATACTGTGTCTCAAGCATACCGTCAGATACTACACCGATCGTAAAACACCAGTGTACGCGTGCTTCCTCGACCTGTCCAAGGCCTTTGATCTGGTTTCGTATGATGTGTTGTGGCAAAAACTTGTGGACATAAACATGCCGCATGAACTTGTTAACATCTTCAAGTATTGATACGAACACCAGGTAAACCATGTCAGATGGGCGGGTTCATTATCGGAGCCATACAGGCTTGAATGTGGGGTGAGACAAGGTGGGTTAACTTCACCCACACTTTTCAATCTCTACATTAATGCACTCATCGTCGCGCTCAGTAGTCAGTATGTGGGCTGCCATGTTGATGATGTATGTGTGAACAATCTGAGTTATGCAGATGACATGGTGCTGCTGAGCGCGTCGGTTTGTGGATTACGCAAGCTGTTACAAATCTGTGAGGAGTATGCGGTCAGTCATGGCCTTATGTATAATGTCTCAAAAAGCCAATTCATGGTATTTCAGGGAGGCGGCAAATGCCCACAGCAAGTACCCCCTATTCACTTGAATGGTGTACCGTTGGAACGGGTGAACCAATTTAAATACTTGGGGCACTGGGTAACATCCGATCTGAAAGACCATGTCGATATTGAGCGGGAGCGGAGGGCACTGTCTAAGAGAGCAAATATAATAGCCCGTAGGTTTGCACGATGTTCAAATCAGGTTAAAATGATACTTTTTAAAGCTTTCCGTACCTCCCTATACACGTGCAGCCTATGGGCATCTTACTCACAAGCTGCTTACAGTGCCCTTCGTGTCCAATACAACAATGCGTTCAGGGCAGTGTTGGGGCTACCCCGCTTCTGCAGCGCCTCGGGCATGTTTGCGGAAGCGCGCACCGACTGTTTCCACGCCACCATGCGCAAGCGGTGCGCGTCCTTGGTGCGCAGGGTGCGGGCTAGCTCCAACACTGTCTTGGCGATGGTTGCTCAGCGACTGGATTGCCCCTACATAAGTCATTGTTGTAGCAGGCATATTGTTGGTGGTTAATTTAATTTAGATTTGTTACAATTGTGTCTCTTGATACTATAGTTTTTGATTCTGACATAACTTAATTCCATAATTTAATTCGTTATCATAATACATTTAATTCAGCTTTATTATATTTTATTTTGATTTCTGCTTTTTGACATCAATCGATTCCATGTTATGATATTATATTTTTGCTACTGACATAACTTCATTCCTCAATTTTATTCATTGTCATATTTCATTTTGTTTTGTTTTATTTTAATTTTTACTTTATTTTTATTTATTTATTTATGTGTCAAGGACCTGAAATAAACGATTTTTTTTTTTTTTTTTAATGAACATTTCACCAACCATTTATATGCCCGAATTTGACCAAATTAATCACTTGATTAACCCGCAAAATCCCAGAAGAAAGGCAGACCAATGACGGAAACCAAAACATATCTATGACCGGTCTGGGGGAGGCGATAGAAAAACTGAAGAAAAGCGATTCAGAAATAGAAAATTTGTCAACCCATGATATTCACCAATTCGTAATATGCTACGTGTTGGTGTCGATCGCTCTATGCGTGGCAGCAGCCTGGATGTGGCGAACAGGACGATGTCGCCTGTGCCGGAAGGCTTCCGCTGGGCATCGTGGCGAGGGATCCCGCCGGCAGCAAACCACGGTGACACCGCCGTCGCGAGAGATGCTGCCAACAGGAGTTAGCAGCGACTCCGCTGACTCCGAAACCAACCAGAAGACGTGAATCATATAGTGAAGTGCTCAGTGCGAGTGATCTAAAGAATAAAAGCGAAATCAGTTTTCCCTTACACAATTATGCCAAATGCTGGCCTAGCGCGAACTATAGTTCGCTAAAACGTGACAAAAAATATATGGACACAGGCAATCAAAATAGTGCTTTTACTGTGGAAGACTCTATAGTGTAATTTTAAACAAACATTAACCAACTTTTTAATGTTTTTAATAACGATGGTATTTAAGTAGACCAATATGCTTTTAATTTTTGCTTTTAATATGCCTTATCAATGCTGTTAAGCTTACCAGATAAGATCACTAGTTTAAGTAATTTAATGTTATATACACACCATATCATCATCCCGCATTTCTTCTCGCTCTTAGGAATATGTTCGAGTTTAAACCGAACACCAAGCGAAAATGCATAATTGCATCAAACGCAAATATGCACATTCGCTCGGTTACCAAAATGTGGGCCAGTTTGCGTTTAGATCTCGTCAGAGACACCACGTACTCATAACTAAACCATAACCATTTTACCATTGCTTTTACCATTAGTTTAGTCACATAGTTTATAGTTTACCATAATTTACCATTTCGTGTGTATCTAAGTGTTATATAGTGTTTCAATATAGTTGTTGCCCTTATTTATAATACAAGACTTTAACTTTTACCATATCCTATCATACAAGAAAGGTGTGTTAGGTCACCATAGCACCAAGCACTACTTTCTACAAGAGGCTTTTTGATTCCGTCATACTAGAGGGGAAAACGCCACAGGCATGGTGCAGGGGTGTGGTGGTACTCTTCTTCAAGAAGAGTGACAATGCCCTACTGAAGAACTATAGGCCCATCACACTCCTTAGCCATGTCTACAAGCTGTTTTCAAGAGTCATCACGAATCATCTCGCGGGCAGGTTTGACGATTTCCAGCCTTCCGAACAAGCCGGATTCCGTAAAGGCTTCAGCACCGTAGACCACATACATACGCTGCGGCAGGTTATACAGAAGACCGAAGAGTACAACCTGCCTCTCTGTTAAGCTTTTGTAGACTACGAGAAAGCCTTCGATTCGATCGAGACTTGGGCTGTACTGCAGTCTCTCCAACGGTGCCAAATTGACTACCGGTACATCGAAGTGTTGAAGTGTTAATACAAAAACGCCACAATATCAGTTTGACTTCAGGATCAGACCTCGGCACCCGTCTTTCTGCAGCAAGGTGTGAGACAGGAAGACGACATATCTCCGAAGCTCTTTACCGCTGCACTGGAGGATGTCTTCAAGGTTCTGGACTGGAGAGGGCTAGGCATCAACGTCAATGCCGAGTACATCACTCACCTTCGGTTTGCCGACGATATAGTGGTTATAGCTGAGACCATGGAGGACCTCAGTACAATGCTCGATGATCTCAGTAGAGCTTCCGAAAGAGTGGGTCTTAGGATGAACACAGACAAAACCAAGTTGATGTTGGATGCCCATGTTACACCCATTCCTATCAAGATTGGAGACTCTACACTCGAAGTTGTGGGCGACTATGTGTACCTGGGACAAATGATCCAATTGGGTAGGGCCAATTTCGAGAAAGAGGTCAACCGTCGAATCCGACTCGGCTGGGCGGCGTTTGGGAAGTTGCGCGACATCTCCTCGTCCAACTTACCGCTGTGTCTCAAGACGAAAGTCCAGTGTGTGTTGCCAGTGATGACATATGGCTCTGAGACGTGGTCGCTTACAATGGGCCTTATCAGGAAGCTTACAGTCACTCAAAGGGCAATGGAGAGGGCTATGCTCGGAGTTTCCTTGCGTGATCGAATCAGAAATGTAGAGATCCGCAAGAGAACCAGGGTTACCGACATAGCCCGAAGAATTGCCAAACTTAAGTGGCACATTGCTCGCAGAACGGATGGCCGATGAGGCAGAAAGGTTCTGGAATAGCGACCGCGAACCGGAAGACGTTGAAGTGTAATAATATAATATGTATGCTCCTTTACTTTAGTTAGTAAGTACACTCCTTTATAACTGTGCATATATGCTGATCTGGCACTATACTTCATATGCGCACATTTTATAATCATTCATTCACTCAATAAATAGCACTTAAAAGATGTGATTGTTTCCTTGAAACTACCCTTTAGGAACCCCAACATTACATGGCGACCCTGCCACGGGACTCTGCCAAGGGGATTGTTAGTAGTGTGATTAGAGATTTAGTTTTCCTGCATCTTATTTGAGCATAATAGTATAATGTGTCGGTCAACTGTGGAAAAGGAAGAGGTTTTCCTCAGCCAAAACGCGGCTGGAGGCAACAATGACGCCACGTTGAAAGAAATCGGAGGCCACGTGGAACGGCTTAGCATAGTGACCTACATTGTTCTGGCCATTATAGGAATCTTAGCAGCTTATGTTGGCCTACGGATGTACAGGAGCTGCCACCGTACATGGATCCAGCAAGAAATTGGGCAGAGTACCATGCAGAGAATAAGATCATCCATCAGAGGGCGCACAGAAGGTACCGAGAATCAGTAATAATCCAGTGAAAGTGTTGTGTTTTCCATGTTTTCGTAGAAAAATCAGTGAGTGAACTAATTACGCGGTATCATATGTCATAACGTAAAAACTTAAAGGTGCTAAAATCATGCACGGACATTCAGCCATACGACACCAAACGGAAACAAAATGCAATGTCGGACTTTTTTGCTTAGTCGCATTTACGTAGAATGTGTTACATTTTTGAAATTCTATTATTAGATTAAGAATATGATTGATATTTTGGAACAAAATTATGTCTTGTTAGTAGAAATACGTAATTATTTAATTAAAAAAGGGACAAGCTAGATATACAGGTAATGTTATTTCAACAAAGTTAGAGCAAGCAAAAAGCGCATACGAAAAATGTTGTAAAATATTTTTACTATTAGAAAAAAGTAAGGATATTAATAAGGCATCGGTAATAGATCTTTATGAGAAAATAAAACAAAAATACGAGGAAATAGAAAAATTGTGTACATTGCCCGTTACAGTGGATTTAGGAAAAATGGATTTTGACCTTAGGGTGGCGTGTAGTTTGATTCCAGTAATGGACGGTGTTGAGGTCACCACCAAGCGCCTAATAGACTCCGTGGAGATCTATGCTGACATGCTGGATGGCCCAGGTAAAGCATTATTAATTACTTTCGTTTTAAAAAGTAGGCTGAATGAGAACGCAAAGCTAAAAATTACAGGCTTATACAAAAGTATTCCAGAATTAATTGATGATTTAAAGAAATATCTTTTACCCAAAAAATCATTTATAGCCATACAGATGCAGCTTCAAAACATTCAACAGGGAACGAGGACCATTGATGATTATGGTTCTGAGGTAGAAAGGTTATTTACAGAGCTGACAATTACCCAGGCAGATGGAAAATCAGAAACATTTTCAATTTTAAAACAGATCAATGAAAACTTTGCTATAAAACGATTTTCAGATGGCCTACGTAGCTCGAAGCTGAGCACCATCATCTCGGCACGCGGCTTCAGCAGCTTAAAAGATGCCATACAAGCAGCGAAAGACGAAGAGTGCACTTCTTTCCAACCATCAGGTAATATTTTGCATGTATCTAAAAATGGCCCAGTTTCACATAATATTAGGAGTTCACAAAATTATCAAAGAGGTACATTCAGTAGACAATATAGTAACAATTACCCCCGTGGACACCAATCTAATAATAATTACAACCGAGGTCAAGGTTTTCGTGGAAATTTTGGAGTAAACTATCGCTCATCATTCAATAATCAACGAGGTTATAGAGGTTCAAGATATTTTAAGAACCGTGGACGAGGCCACAATACATTTACAGTAGAAAAAGTAGATGACACGCGTCAATGCGATAAGAATGATAATACAGGTACATCGAACCAGTTTTTTCGATCTTAAGCATTTTATATTATCATACCAAGGAAATGCGAAGTATATAACTTTTTACATTAAAAATATTAAATACTATTGGCTTATTGATACGGGTGCAACATTGTCAATTATTAAAAATGAAATGTTACCAAAAGATACCGTAGTTCATACAGATAATACTGTAATAAATGGAATTGGTGGTCAGCGACGTTCTCAAGGTACTGTAAATTTATTATTAAAGCACGACCATGTTACGTTTCAGCATAACTTCCTTTTTTTTAATTCGCTATCACTAAGAGCCGACGGAATCATAGGCTTAGACTTTTTAGAAAAATTTCGAGCAAATATTGATATCGATTCAAATAATTTAACACTCTATAACAATAATAAACAATATTGTCTACACTTTGTTGATGAATATGACAGGATAAAAAATGCAATTATTATTCCGGCCCGTTCGGAATCAATTCATTATATTTTTGTGAATGAGAATGTAAATGGAGAAGTTGTAGTGTGTAGTAAAGAGTTAGAGAAGGATGTGTTTATAGCAAACGCAATAGCAAAGGTTAGTAATCAGAGAATTCCAGTCAAGATACTTAATGTTAGTGATAATGAAGTAAGTTTGCCATCATTTACACCAGATTTGAAGAAGTTGGCAGACTATAATATTTGTCAATTTAATAAGACTAATATCAACGTAGCTAGGGTTAAAACTTTGTTGTCAGAATTAAATCTAAATTATTTAGACGGAGAAGAAAAACAATCAATTGAAGCAATATGTGCAAAGTATTCTGACGTTTTCCATTTAGAGGGAGATAAGCTAACAACAACGAATATTTATGAGCAATCTATAGTTGTGAAACAAAGCACTTCTTCAGTTTACGTCAAGCCGTATAGGTTACCACAAGCACTAAAACCAGAAATAGCTAAGCAAGTTGATAGAATGTTAGAAAATGATATAATAGAAGAGTCAAATAGTGAATGGTCCAGTCCAATTTTATTAGTACCCAAGAAAAGTAGCAAAGGGAATGAGAAAAAATGGCGTTTAGTTGTAGATTATAGAAAAGTGAACGAAGTTATTTGTGACGATAAATTCCCGTTACCAAATATTAATGAAATTTTAGATACGTTAACAGGAGCCATTTATTTTACTCACCTTGACCTTCACCAAGGCTATTATCAAGTCAGTTTAGAGCCTAGTAGTCGTAAACTAACAGCTTTCACTACAAATACTGGCCAATATTGCATGAAACGTTTACCAATGGGTTTAAAAATCAGTCCAAATGCTTTTAGTCGTATGATGTCTGTAGCAATGTCTGGATTAACATACGATAAATGTTTAGTGTATCAGGACGATCTCATTGTATTCGGAAGAAATCTATCTAGCCATAACCGAAATTTAATAAGTGTAATGGAAAGATTGAGAAAAGTAAATTTAAAATTAAATGCTCAAAAATGTGAATTTTAAAGAAAGAAATTCTTTATTTAGGACATTTGGTATCAGAAAAAGGCGTTTTACCAGATCCAGAAAAAACCAAAGTATTACAAAATTATCCTACTCCGAAAAATGCAGAAGAAGTAAAACGTTTTGTAGCTTTCTGTAACTATTACCGTAAATTTATAAGAAAATTTTCGGAAATAGCGATGCCATTGAATAAGTTAAGTAAGAAAAATGAACCATATATTTGGACAAATGAATGTCAACACGCTTTCGAATTTTTAAAAAATGCGTTAATATCGTCACCAATTCTACAATATCCCGATTTTTCCGAAAATCATGAATTTGTTTTACAGACAGATGCTTCGGGTACTGCAATTGGTTCAGTATTATGTAATAAATATCTTAGACCAGTTGCATATGCGAGTAGACCCTTGAATAAAGCAGAAAAGAACTATCCGACTATTCAAAAAGAGCTTTTGGCAATAGTGTGGTCCGTTAAGTATTTCAGACCGTATTTGTATGGAAACAAATTTACAATAATGACGGATCACAAACCATTGATATATCTTTTTGGTATGAAAGATCCATCAAGTAGATTACTTAAATTTCGGTTAACTTTAGAAGAATATAACTTTAAAATAATCTATGTGAAAGGAAGAGACAATGTTGTGGCAGATGCTTTATCCAGAGTATGTATAACGTCTGATGAACTTAAGAGTATGAATGAGCAAGCGATGGTTGTAACGACCAGTGCGCAAAAGAAAAAGATGAATGAGCAAAGTAAGAGTAAGAATGAAGACGAAAATAAGGCTCTTAATAAATCCATTAGCAACTGGACTGATCAACCAAGAGTTGTGGATATATTAAGAAAACCGTGTGATTCAGTAGAAGTGTGTTTGATTGAAGGCAATAAAATAAAAAGATTTAGAAATAATGACATGATAACTGAAGAATTTGAATGTTTTTCATATGTAGAAAATAAGAAGATATTATACATTAATCTTGATTTCAAGGCGCATTTCTCGCGAGCCGAATTTGTGCAGAAATTAAGCTATTTTTGTGAAAAGATACGTATCAATGAAGTTTGTATAATTAAAAATAAAGATAATATAGAATTTATTAAAAGTGTTTGTGATGAGATAACAACACTTACTAATTGGTCCGGACCACGAATATGTATATTACGAGGCGTTAAAAGAATAATTGATGACAATGAAAAGACAATAATTATGAATGAATTTCATTTACTGCCGTCCAGTGGACATGCTGGAGTGCGCAGAATGGTAAATACCATCAAAAGACGATACTATTGGCCAAGTATCGACAAGGATGTCCAAGAATATGTCAAAAAATTTACAAAATGTCAAAAATCTAAATATTTTCGTTATATTAAAGAACCGATGGAAATTACCACAACGGCTTCCTCGGCATTTGACAAGATTTTCTTAGATGTGGGTCCTTTAGATAGAGACGAAAATGGTAATTGTTATATATTGACTATGCAGTGCGAGTTAACAAAATTTGTACAAGCTATTCCTTTGAAAAACAAAGAAACGGTGTCCATTGTAGATGCATTTGTTAGACAGTTCATATTAAGGTTTGGTATTCCGGAAACAATAGCTACGGATCGAGGAACAGAATTTATTTCTGCAACTATGGAACAGGTTTGTAAAATCCTTAATATTGAAAAATTATCATCAACAGCCTATCACCATCAGTCCATTGGAGCTCTTGAGAATTCTCACAAAACTTTGGGTGCAATTTTAAGGATCCAGTGTGGCAATTATACGGACACATGGAGCTATTGGTTACCATTTTGGTGCTTTAGCTTCAACAACACAGTCCATTCAGAAACAAATTATACGCCATATGAACTTGTTTTTGGTAAACTTTGTCGAATACTTGATAGCATTTGCGATACCGTAGATCCATTGTACAATATAGATAATTATCCTTTACAATTAAAATACAGGTTACAGTTAGCTCATGCAGATGCAAAGAATAATTTGTTGTTAAATAAACAAAAACGTAAGGAAATACATGACAGATCTGTCAATTCTACAATATATGAGAAAGATGATTTGGTTTTATTAAAAAATGAAACACGTAGTAAATTAGATGCGCTGTTTGAAGGTCCCTATACAGTTAAGGAAGATTTAGGTTGTAATGTAAAAATAATTAAATAGAATTAGTACATAAGAATAGGACTAGGCCTTTTTGTCAATAGATTTTAAGTAATGTAAGAGTTAATATTAGATAACATTGCAAAGTATGATGTTAAGGATAAATAGGTACCCATACATTTGTAATAATAACTATATATAAGTTAAAAAAAAAAAAAAAAAACTATGTATATTTTTTTTTTTTTCGCTGACCCCGGGAGGTGAAGTGTAATAATATAATATGTATGCTCCTTTACTTTAGTTAGTAAGTACACTCCTTTATAACTGTGCATATATGCTGATCTGGCACTATACTTCATATGCGCACATTTTATAATCATTCATTCACTCAATAAATAGCACTTAAAAGATGTGGTTGTTTCCTTGAAACTACCCTTTAGGAACCCCAACATTACAACGTTGCGTTGGAAGGCCTCCCACAGGGTGGACCGATGACCTGGTGAAGGTTGCGGGGATCCGCTGGTTACGAGATGCACGGGACCAGTCAATGTGGGCAATTTTTTTTTTAAAACCAAAGAAACAAAAAGCGTGCGTGTGAGGATCTAGGACCGAATCATACCATTATCTGTTGTTCTAACGTGCGGACGTATCGGCTACTTTCGTAATTGACGTCCTTTGACAATTATTATATATGTCGGAAACACGAGGGCTTCCTTCCATATATCCTCGTACTTGTGGGCTTATCGTGGGTTATGCATGCACGAGGCAGGTAACTTATGCCGTTTTAGAGATATTCCATTGTCCAATTCTAGTAGCAATTTGACGCGCCAATTTGAAATCACTTTTACTATTCACTAGCCTGATACTTTTAGACGCAACTCCACCGGCACCAATCATGCAACTCATGACACTTCATCGCGATCCGGTCTCCAATTCAAAGATTACTATTCAAGTCAACCTCGCGTTGCCGCGCGCCTTCGCGTTTCCCTCCAAATTGTCTGTCACAGTCATGTGTCACTTTGCTCTAGGATTCAAATCCTTCACAGCATTGGACACTGGAGAAAACTAAGTGTTACCAATCGAATAAAATCTAATTGAAATTTGAATCAGAAGCTAAATGTTGCCAATTAAACAAAACTGAATTAATAAGTTTACAAGCAATATTTCTTCGTGCCCAACTATTAATCATTTACCTTCCTCCGATACGGCCATCTTGACATTCAAACCGTCCCACGTTTGATGTAGAGCGATGAATAACATCGTTACTCAATTGTGATAAAAATCAAA